>CM051006.1:1573061-1591542 GCA_027704905.1 Muraenolepis orangiensis
AAAAACTAGGTTTTAAAAACTTGTGCAAAGTGCAAATCCTCATCCACAACAGAACACACAATGTCTCCGTGACACCACCGCTGTTTAAAAGCATCCAGATCCCCAACGTGTTTATAAAAACGATGCTCCAACCAGAGTCTGGCTCTGATGTTGCACAGCCAGATCGCTTTTGCCTCTACCCCTTTCCTATTTTCTACTCTGTTTTTCCTACTTAAATAAATGGCCATTTTTGCTTCACCAGAGAGGTAGTTCAGGAGCTGCCACTTTTCTTTATTTGTTTTTTTACATGGAGCTCCCATGATAAAAACACTCTCGGTAAAAACTATACCAAAAAGACTAAAGACCCATGTTAAAAGAGAGAAGAAACCCGTGAGTCTCTTGCACTCTGTAAAGACATGGAACACAGTCTCTCTAAAACCACAAAATGGACACTTGTTAAAAACAGCAGGATTAATATTGGAGATAAAGGAATTGCAGGCAATGGCACCGTGCAAAATTCTCCACTGAAGGTCGGCAGTACGTTTTTTTATGGGAGGTTTGTATAAAATCCTCCACTGTGGGCCTGGTCCACTTCCTGCGCCCAGTCTAGTGCGCCACACAGTGGAGGCCCTGTCCTTCAGCACATTCTTATTGGTCGTCTTTACAATGTTCATGTAGAGTGTTCTCTTGTCAGCTCTGTGTATTGTCATCTTTACAGAGTTTGCGACCTGGAGCAGGGGGCCGGTCAGTTCTCCGAGCCCTGGGCTCAGGTAGATCTCCGGGAAAGGGTCTGCTGGGTCCGGCCTGGCTCTTCCCTGTCCGTAGCTCCTTAGCAGTCTTTTTTCCTCAGGGCAGAGGATCTGGCTCCAGAGCTGAAGAATCCTCTGGGCCACCCGGACCGAGTGCAGACCCAGCAGAGAGCCCAGGGCCTGGGCATCGCTCAGCTCCGGCCCCACTGCATCCACCAGCTGCTGAAGGCACAGGGTCTTGGATCGGCACAGCGCCACCGTCAGGCCGGGCGTTTCGCTGCTGCTGACGTCCAACCTGGCTTTGTGGATCAGAGGCTCTCTCAACAACCAGTACAGAGAGTCAGTCTTTGGACACCTTTTATGGTTAAAAAGGGCCCAAGACTTAAAAACGCCCTGATAAAAAGGAGGTAGCCCACTTAACTTTAAGATGTTTAAATCTGTTAAAAACAGAGCAGCATCCAGCCCCAGGTTACTCACGCGTCTGAGAATGCAGCTGCTCACCTCTCTCCACACCAAATCAGCCGGGCCGGTCAGATATCTCTGTAAAAATTGCATCCTAAAAGTGGCCATTCGGCTGGCCAGGTGGATAAGGCCCTGTCCCCCCTCCTCTCTAGATAAAAACAGCACCCCCTGTGGCACCCAGTGTAGACCCTCCCAAAAAAAATCCACCAATTTTTTTGTACTTGGGCTAGTAACCCTGAGGGGGGGTCCACACAGGTAAGACGGTGCCACAGTTGGGATGCCACAAGGTTATTTAAAACCAACACTCTACCTTTAAAAGACATCTGAGGGAGCAGCCATTTCCACTTGGAAAGCTTTCCCTCTATCTTTTCTATGACGTCCTCCCAGTTCTTCAGGACTACAATTTCCTTCCCCAAGAACACATCCAGGTACTTAAAACCATCTTTTTTCCAGACCATGCTCTGGGGAAGAACTGGGAGACCGCCACTCCACTCACCGACAGCGAGGGCCTCACTTTTCTTCCAATTCACCCTCGCTGCCGACGCTGAACTAAAATCCCTCACGATGTCAACTAAAATGTCTGTATCCTTCTGGTCCCTAACGAAAACAACGACATCATCTGCATACACTGATAAAACCATGTTTCCATTAAGACCAGGTAAAAACAGCCCTTGCAGTTTCGAGCGTATTTTGCTGAGGAGGGGTTCTAGGGAGAGTGCATAGAGCATGCCAGACAGAGCACACCCCTGCCGGACCCCTCTACACACTCTAAAAGGAGCACACAACCCACCGTTGAACTTCAGCACACTCTCAATCTTATTGTACAATACCTTGATCTTGGCTATGAAACCAGCGCTGAACCCAAACTTCTCCATTACTTTCCAGAGGAAGCTGTGCTCAACGCGGTCAAAAGCCTTTTCCTGATCTAGAGAAATCAGACCAGTATTAATGCCCAATGAGCTGGAGACCTCCAAAACATCTCGAATTAGGTGGACATTGTCCACCATGGACCTGCCGGGCACACAGTAGGTCTGGTCCCGGTGGATGACCTGCTCCACAGCCTTCCCCAGCCTGGTGGCCAAAGCCTTGGACAGAATTTTGTAATCCACACACAGCAGAGACACAGGACGCCAGTTCTTGATGTCCTGCAGGTTTCCTTTTTTTGGGAGCAGTGTGATCACCGCTCTCCTGCAGGACACTGGCATAGAGCCAGAGGCCAGACTCTCATTAAAAACGTCTAAAAGATCATGTGACAAGACGTCCCAGTAGGCTTTGTAAAACTCCACGGAGAGGCCATCGATACCAGGAGCCCGCCGTCCCTGCATGCCTTGCAGGGCAGTCTGTAACTCCTGGATCGTTAACGGCCCCTCGAGCTGTGAGTTGGCCTCCTCGGAGACCTGAGGTAGCCCATTGCAGAACCCCTCGGACAGAGTTTCCCCCTCCTCATACTCACTTGTATAGAGGGTGGAATAAAAACTCACAGCTCGCCTCCTGATCTGGCTTGGCTCTGTTATTTCCTGCCCCGTGCCTGACAGCAGCGAGTGGATCACTCGCCTCTGCCCATTCTTTTTTTCCAGGCCGAAGAAGAAGCTAGTGGGAGCATCCATCTCATTTGTGTTTAAAAACCGGGACCTCACTAGTGCACCCTGAACTTTTACATCCAGCAGGTTGGCTAAAGCCATCTTTTTCTCTTTGAGGATTTCAATATATCCTCGATCTCCTGTGGTCTCACTTATTGTTTCAAGTTCCACTATATCACTCTCCAGGTCTTTCATAGATCTAATGATGTCTTGTGTGACATTGAGGGTGTGCTGTTGGCAGAGTAATCTTATCTCGGTCTTACCGTGGTCCCACCACTGCCTAAGACTGCTAAACTCTCCCTTCCTCTGCCTAAAAACACTCCAGAAATAAAATAGGGCCTCTTTAAAATGTTTATCAAATGTTAAAACCGAGTTAAAATGCCAATATGCACTTCTGGGTAAAACATTTCTAATAAAAACATCACATAAAAGCAAAGAATGATCCGTAAAACCAGCAGGTGATATACTGCACAATTTAAAAGTGTTAAAATGATGCTTAAAACAATAAAAACGATCCAACCTAGCTGATGATATTCTATTCTCCCTGATGTGGGACCAGGTGTACTGCCTGTTGTCTGCGTGCATCCTTCTCCATACATCCACCAGGCCGTGGGAGTGGACCAGCTGCCTCAGAGCATGCTGGGATGCTGGATGCGGCTCTGCATGGTTGCGATCTAAAGATGCATTTTCTGTACAATTAAAATCCCCGCCCAAGAATAAAAAATCCTCCGTGGCACAACCGTTTAAAACATCATTCACTTTGAGTAAAAACAGCTTCCTCTCCGTACCGTTTGTTGGAGCATACACATTTATAAAAACAACTGTAAAAAGGTCAAACCGTGCTTTTATTAAAAGCAACCTCCCATTGATACAATGCTCGACCTCCAGTGAGACAGGCTTAAAAGACTTGGAGAGGAGGAAGCCCACCCCCCCACTGAGAGAGGTGTTGTGGCTTAAAATGACTTCCCCCTCCCACTCCTTCTTCCAGTCCGTCTCATTAAAAACATCACTGTGAGTCTCTTGTAAAAAGAGGACATCGACATGTTTTATTTTTGCAGTTTGAAATATTAGAGCCCTCTTTCTTTCCTCTCTGGCTCCGTTTACATTCAAACTTCCCACTCTAAAAGTATCCATTGCGAGTGAGATATTAAAAGCAAAAATAAAAACAAATAAATTAAACACACACATTGAGTTTTTTGAACTCACCGCTACCCATTTGCTTCCTTATTCTAGTCACCATTCTTTTGAGTCTATATACTTCCAACTCATCCAAGACAGACTGCTCCCTTCGGTTCATATGGAACCTTGCTGAGGCACAAAAAATGGACAAATCTGGGAAATATTCCTCTATTATCACGTTATGTTGGTTTTTTGTCTGCACCAGGTAATTTTTTATCATCTCAGCCGTGTACATTTTTTTTTGTTGGCTACTGCTCAAAACACCTGACACATCGCTGTTGTCAGACATACAATCATCCCAGCTCTCCTCCGCCTGTCCTTGCTCTCTTCCTTCCTTTCCCTCACTCTCCACTTTACTGCTCTTTGCAACGGTTGATGCATTTCTTTTATTATTCCTGCGTTTAGTAGCAGTCTTTTTTTTATTTAGCATTTCTGTTGCCACCTCCTCTTCCTCCATCTCAGCAACCTCCACCTGCTCCCCCCATGTTTTCTGCTCCTCTCCTGTTTTTCCCATATATGTTTCACTCTCCATATCTTCCTCCTGTGTTTTATTGACTTCACCTGTCTCTACACTTTCTTTTGCCAAATCACCTTGTGGTTCATTGCTTATCTCAGGGTTTTTTTCACCCTTTTTTTTGTTTTTTTATCTTTTTTTCCCCCATCCCCATTTTCTTCTGCTTCACACAAAACCACCACCTCATCCTCCTGAACGTAACCACCTACACCCTCACCCTGTGCAACACCACAGTCCCCCAAGCCGGACACATCACCAGAAACGCGCTGTATACCTCGCCCTCGTCCGCGCCCGCTCCGCGTCCGAGACGTCACACCGCGCGCCACCGCCGACTGCTCAGGAGCAGCGCTGCCGTCAGCAGCAGCGGCCGCCTCCGGAGGGGGGCCCCCCCCCACCGCAGCGGCCGCGTTAGCGGCCGCCACCGTGGGAGACACCCCTCCCTCAGCAGCAGCCACCTGCTGCTCCATTGCAACCGGCGCATCAGCCGCTGGCGCGGCAGTCCGCCCCGGCGCAGCCACGGGCGGTTTCGGCGCAACAGCCGCGGGTGGGCCTGGCGCAGCGGCGGACGACCCCGCCGCTGGCTCATTAGACGGCCCAGCCGGCGCCGCGTTGGACGGCCCAGCCGGCGGCGCGTTAGACGGCCCCGCCGGCGGCGCGTCATCCGGACCAGGCGGAGCCGGGTCCCCGCGCTTCGGACAGGCACTCACGGTGTGCCCCTCTTCCCCGCAACCAAAACACTTCATAACCGATGATGTTGCAAAAATCACGTAGTCATAATCATCCACCTTAACGTAAAAACGGAGGTTAAGCTCCGCATTCCGATTGTTCAGAATCATATACACCTGTCTACGGTGAGACACTACGTGTTTCAGCAACTGAGACTTACATCCAGACAGCATCTTTTTCATTGGGGAAACAAGTTTCCCATGCCTGGACAGTTCTCTACTGAGGAACTCATCAGTTATGAAGGGGGGGACATTTGAAAGTATAACTTTAGTTGCGGGCAGCATCAGCGGCTGCACCTGTACAAACATCTCTCTCACCGTGATGCCCGTCTCGATGACGCAGTTCACCTTCTCCACCTGATCCAGAAAGATCACCACCGCGCTGTTCATCCGCGCCAAGGACTTAATACTTCCGTGTCCGACCTTCTCCCCCACGGCCAGCCCGATCTCCTCCACAGTGCACGCGAAGCCGGCGGAGATCTTAATGCCATGCTTCCGCGTGAGCTTGGCAAAGTCTCCATTTACCATGGCGCCGTCAGACGCCGGCCGGCGAGACGCCGGCAGGAGAAGCCCACACAACACCCCACACACCACCCAAAAGCACGAAAAGTCACGCAAAACAAACTACCACCTATAAACTATATTAAATTAAACCCATTACACAAAAAATAAACGGTAAATATAACGAGAAAAACGTCTCGCTCCTCTCTCTCTTTCACCCTCCGAAAATCCCAGCATGCACCAGGAAAGAAGAAGAAGAAGAAGAAGAAGAAGAAGAAGAAGAAGAAGAAGAAGAAGAAGAAGAAGAAGAAGAAGAAGAAGAAGAAGAAGAAGAAGAAGAAGAAGAAGAAGAAGAAGAGAGAGCTTTTGATGCAATCACACCAGACAACTACAAGGGAACTTCAACTGGCATAAAGCCCTACATGCCATCACACCGTTTCTTCTATTACGTGACCTGCAGTCACGTAACCTGCAGAGCTTGACCGATGAGTCTCTTGGACACCTAACACTGTGGTTGATGTGGTTGAATAAAGTAGATTAAAAAAATGAAATAATAATAAAAAAGAATAAAAAAGAATACAGGGCATGTTGCCCGGAGGTAATTGGGAGTGCATTATGGGGGGGGAAATACAGGCACCATCATGCCTCTTCCAGTTACAGAAATGGGTCAGATGTTGAATGAGGCTGGTCGTGGGAAATTACCCTCCAGTACTTTGTTGCATTTGGGGTAATTTGTTACCTAGAAACATATTCAAAAGGCAGTCGTGTGTCCAAGCGATAACGCATCAGATTGTACTGACAAAGGGATAGTCCCAAAGGTAATGTGGATCTTTGTAGATTTTGATGTAGATGTAGTTATGCCAAAGGCTAGCCACTTTTTCCATACTATAGATCACACAAGTTGGCTTTGACTGGCCATTGATGGTAAATGCTTATAAACGGCGTCAAAGCAATATATAGTCTAAAAATAATAATAGTCTGAAAATATTTTTTTGCATAGTTTGCGTTGAGATTAATGAAAATACTGCTGCAGAACGCTTGCAGTTCAATTGGCAGGAGTCTTTGCAGACATCTTCAACCTCTCCCTTTCCCAGGCTGTTGTTCCCGCTGTCTTCAAGATGTCCACCATCGTGCCTGTCCCTAAACAACCCAAGGTAACATGCCTGAATGACTATAGACCTGTAGCCCTCATCTCGATTGTCAGCAAATGCTTCGAGAGGTTGGTCAAGGACTTTATTTGCTCCGTGTCACCTGCCACGCTGGACCCATGGCAATTTGCATATCGTCAAAACAGATCCACGGATGACACAATTTCCATGGCCCTCCACACTGCCCTTTCCCACCTGGAGGGAAAGAACTGTAATGTGCGAATGCTGTTTGTGGACTACAGCTCAGCGTTCAACACGATAGTTCCTGCCAAGCTCGACACCAAGCTTAGAGGTCTAGGCGTGCCCCCATCCACGTGCAGCTGGATACTGGACCTCCTGTCGGACCGCCGCCAGGTGGTGAGGATGGGCAGCACCACCTCAGAGCCACTGACCCTCAACACGGGAGCCCCCCAGGGATGCGTGCTGAGCCCTCTCTACTCCTCTACACCCACGACTGCATGGCTACGCACAGCTCCCTCAGGCGTCTGAGGAAATTCAGCATGGGCCCCCGCATCCTGAGAACATTCTATACCGGCACCATCGAGAGTGTTCTTACAGGGTGTATCACCGCCTGGTACGGGAACTGCACCGCACTCGAGCGCAGAGCGCTTCAAAGGGTGGTGCGGACGGCCCAGTATATCGTTGGAGGTGAGCTTCCCTCCCTCCTGGATATTTACAACCAGCGGTGCGTGGCCAAGGCCAAACGCATCATAAAAGACAATGCCCACCCCAGCCACGATCTGTATTCACTTTTACCATCAGGCAGGCGATACCGCAGTATCAAGTGCCGTACAAATAGACTCAGAGATAGCTTCCACAGTCAGGCCATCAGGCTGCTGAACAAAGGCGTATAGCATATAACAATGTATATTTGATAACATTGATTTATATATACATATTGCTCTTTTTCTGTGCCGATATATTGCATTTTCTAAATTGCATTTTTATTTTATATATTTAACTTTATACCGTTTTTTTTTACTTCTTCTTTTATTCTATTCTGTTTTTATTCTATTTGATCTTATTTGTATAACTGCTGTCTGTCGTTGGGTATTGCACATAAGATTTTCACTCACTGCTTTATACTTGTGTGTGCTTTATAACTGTGAAGTGACAATAAACTTGACTTGACTTGACTTGGCATGTACACAATTTAGGAAACCAAGTGCATTAACATGCAATTGCATGTTATCCGTTTAAATCATCACACTTTGAGTTTTAATTGAATGTACCATGTTCAGCAGTCGTTTCAGCTTTCGCGTGTTTGCCTCGCTGAAGAACTGAGCGCGTTAGTACGTTAATTGTGTGTCAAGCGTCAATGATTGGAAGTCAAACACTGACAGCAATGACGTCAATCAGTTAAAACTGCTTCGTGGGGAGGTGGAAAAAAAGAAGAAGCTCCAAATGTTCCATGTGGAAAGCCTTACGATGGCAACGAGAGCTCGCCTTCTCATTAAGACACAGAGCCACCCCGCTGCCCTGTGAAGCCCAGAGAACAGAAAGGTGCTGGACAAAACCATCGCGCTGCGCAAACCGTCCCCATGGCGCTTGATTCATTCACACCTCTGCGGATGTTAGTCGCCACCTCCTCTCCCCCGGTGTGCTTTTTCACGTTGAGCTGCGGAGGTCTGCTGGGGGCTCAGTAGTAGCAGCAGCAGCAGGGACGTGCACAGACATTTTCGGTCATTTTCTTCAAGTGAGAAAAAGGGCACTTCCCATAATCATTTCTAAAAAAAAATTGTTAAAATAAAAGTTAAGCCAAGCAATAGAATACATCATTACAGGGGCGGAGCCAGGTCATTTTCAGGGGGGTGGCACAGGGGTGACAACAGTTAACTTAGGGGGGCCAGCTAAAACATTATTTTTTTTTTTTCATATTTTACCTGGCTCAGGTCTTTGTGAAATTGTGTCGCTGGCGACATGCGGCCATTCTTCTAAGAGATTAACGTTACGTGATACAGATTCTCTAGCTCAGTAGCTGAAGCACACATTGATTGACATCACTAAGAGCCAATGAAATTGCGGAGGCACACACGGGATGGCCAATCCGATTGCTTCTCGATATTTTCACAACGTCATACTGATTGACAGCACTCAACACCCAATGGGCGTTTGGGGGGGCACACAGGGTGGCCAATCAGATCACAGGGGGGGCGGGTGCCACCCTGTGCCACCCCTTTAGCTCTGCCCCTGCATCATTAATGAATACATTAATGATCCAATACATTATTAATATTATTATTATTATTATTACACTTACCGCACACATAACATAAAATAACTGCTGTTGACAAGGAGTTAGTTTCAGTGTAACTACAACTCCCTCCTTTCACATATGAGGGTGGGTCGCTGTATCATGTAATGATTAACATCTATCAGCATACAACAAACTAGTCAAATGAATAGTTATTAAATGAGCAGCCAACAATCAAAATGATGAAGTTACTGTTTAAGGCAGGACATTACAGACAAAAAGACAAAAATATTGTTTTTTCATGTACTTGTAAATTGTGTTATTTTGGTCTATTTTGCTTCCATGTTTTCTTTCACTCTAATGGAAAGAAAACTTCCAAAAAACTAAATGGTGTTCGTTTTACTGCCCTGTCTGAATTCATCAATAGATTTAAAGGTAATCTGCATATTTAAACATAACATTTCAGGGGAAAATACTGACTTGACGTAAGTAACTATGTGGGGAAGTTGTGAGGTGATATGTTTTGTCTTTTCACCTGCAATGCCTTGGTAAATGCATGCAAATTAGCGCATTTTAGTTAACGCCTAATTTGCATATCAATGTGGCTATTGTGATGACGTTATTAGATACACATTTGACTGTATTCACCTGTAGTCTCCCCTTAAGTACAGTACATTAGCCTGTATGCCCATGATAAATTGCCTTAGCTAAACTTTGAGCTAACTTACCCATTAGCTAGTTAACTATATTTGTTTTAGTCTTTTGGCTAATTAGCTGTAAACTCGAGGCACTGGCAGCTTTGTCAATTGTTCATCACCACTCACCTTCAAACAAGCCAAGAAAAGCCAGCATAATATGGGACTGTAAGGTGGGAGGTGCTGCTACCTGTCTGAAGGGACTGCCAAGGACTGTCCGCACTGCTGTGACGTGGAGGGAGGGAGGGAGGGAGGGTAGAGAGAGCCTCGGAACTTGTCTAATCTTCCGACCTGATATTTGGATCTTTTATTCAATCAATATATTTTTTGGAAAGGGAAACTGTGCGCAAACAGGATTATATATATATAAATTTATTTAAAAAAAATTATATATAAAAAATAATAATAATAATAAATAATAAAATAAAAAAGCATCCCATAAAAAGGGCACTTTCTCTGGAGGAAGAAAAAGGGCAGGGGCTCAAGCCCACTTTGTTGTCTATGTGTGCACGTGCCTGAGCAGCAGCCAGTACAGAAGACTGGTGGTTAGCCCGGGCTGCAGAACAACACGTTGGCTCCCGTTTGAGTAATGAAGTGGTGTGTGTGTACCCAGTGTTCTAATTAAAACCCAGGAGCAGACTGGGGCAAAAAAGCGGCACCGGGAATATGTACCTGACCGGCCCTCTCTCCAGGGGGCGGGGATGGGGAGGCACTAGCCGCCTGAAAAACATTCACATTATTTGACCAAAAAAAGTATGCATTTTAATGTCATATTGGACCATATTTCCAATAAAAACACTAATGATATTATTTGTTTTTGTGTTGATAGAACACCTATTAGCCTACAACAAAATTATTATAGTGTATTATGTAACATACAAGCCCAGTGGCTATATGCATCTGTGATTTTAACAGATGTTAACAGATAATTGATGCAATACAATTTGTCTATCCAGGCTAGACACTTATACTGCCTGTAACCAAGATCAACCACTAACAGACAAAGAGACCGGCCTTGGTTTATGTTACTATAGTAACCAGCCCGAGAAAGAAACTCAGAGACACTACAATACTAGGTACAGAACAACCCTACAACACTGAGTACTACATTAAACAATAGGTTATAATGTTAACACGACTCAAGGTACTACAGTAAAAACTACACAACACAAGGTACTACGTTCTACACTCCTAGGTACTACACTATTAGATAATAACTTATAAATAATTACATTCTTCTCACATATATATATATATATAATATATACATATATATATATATATATATATAATATATACATATATATATATATATGTATATATATTATATACATATATATTGCATTCACTTTAAACATAGTCATTAACACAATTCCAGGACAATTCTGACAAGCTATAGTAAACATTAGAAGCCATGGAGTATCAGTTTAATCCAGTCCATTTGAGGATTTTGTAAACACAGAATAGGATCAAACCCAGAGTCTTTTGGCTGAGAGTGGAACTCCATAACAACTAGACTACACATTCATCTCAACGTTGAGATGATAGTGTAACCGTCACCTGTCAGAGACCTGCTCCAGGTCCATCTTCTGGTGGCTGTGGAGGAGCAGCTGGCTGACCGAGTCACGCAGCACACACATGAAGAAGGTGATGAAGGCGCTGCGCTGCACCGCCCACGCCCTGATACTGGAGTCCAGCAGCAGCTTGGCAGCTGCCATGGTACGGGTCACAGGTCAACCACTAGAGACAAAACACACAAGGCCAGGCTGAGCAGGAGGAGCAGACCACGATGAGAGATGAGGTGTGTCTGTTTACACTACAAAAAACACTACAAGTTCACCTTGACTTATGAGTCAAGAAAATATGTACTTTATATTCCCAGGCAGGAAATGGGCCACAACAGAAACTACAGGACAGCAATTAAACTAAGTACAGTAAGTAAAAAAAGTGATAAAAAAGAACACTACAATTAACAGTGAATTGTCGACTCTGACAATGAAAAGGGTTAATTGGCTCTGGTCGGTGAAGGAGAGGTACAACGTGCTTCATGTTTAATATAACATGAAATATAAATACAGGCACCACTAGAAAAACCCCTTGGTACATGGAGAACTTTGTAAAGAGCTGGGATGAAAGCAGGGGCGGACTGGGGCAAAAAAGCGGGCCGGGACTTTGTACCCGACCGCCCCTCTCTCCAGGGGGCGGGGATGGGCAGGATGGGGATGAGATATTTCAGGTATGCATTTTAACATCATATTGGACCATATTTCCCATAAAACAACTGATCACAGTAGTTTTAAGTTGTTGAAACACCAATTAGCCAACAAAAGGATTATAGTGTCGATGTAACATACAGTGCATGTATGCAGCTGTGATTTTAACAGATCATTGATACTGCATGTACGTTGATGACTTACAACCATTCAGCCAACTATGTGTTCCATACTTTACCAGCATCATTTACAGTTTAATCTAGTCCCCCCCACCCAATTCCGACACCTATTCAAATATTGCTTTTAGTACTTGAAAATAGGATATTTCAAATATTTTGAAGTTGATGGATCACAGACATCAGAAAGTCATCGCATGCCAATGAATCTCATGCAATGAATATATTTCAGTTTTTTATTTGGACTATGCTAGGGAGTGAATACTCTTACTACTTTACTACTATACGTACCATGCTGAACCAGATAGCTTTGAGATTAAATTCAGTTATTTAGATTATGAGTTACGAAGCTTTTAGCATCATCCTTGCGCTTTGTAGCTTGTTTAGGTAGCTCCATTTTGCAACACAAACAACTTACCTAGCCTAGCTTACTTTCACACAGCCAACGCGGTCCCATGCATCTCTCTACGCACGCAGAGTCTGATTGACGGGTGATAGCCAACAGCTGGAGGGAAAGGGTTGTGACAAACCCACGTCAACCAAAGTTAATTGGCCAGCCGCTACTAGGGAAACTATCTAAACATAGGCTATCATATTAAAGGCCAACCCCACCTTGTGGGCCATTGGTGCACAACTGCTGCAGTTATTTATTTGGATTTTTATACCGATTACCGGCCCACTGACCCAGCGGCCCACCGGGAACACTCCCAGGACTCCCGAAGGCGAGTCCGCCCCCTGTTAAAAACCCGGTAATTCATCTACCTAATTGCTACCATGCCTCGCAGTGTCAATTTTTATTCCTTTATTTTTTTTGTGCTCCCAAATGCACTATGTGTGTAGAGGGAGAGAGGGGGGGAGGAGAGAGGATGGGGGGGGGGGTGCGGAGACATATAGAGAGCCCAAGATAAGGGAATAGCCCACTTTACATACTCTCTCTCTCTCTCTCATTCTTTTTCTCTCTTTCTCTGTCATTGAGTGTGCACCCACAGACACAGGCAAATACTCATATATCTCACTCCATCTCTCTTTTGGATCTCTCTTTTGTATTTGTATCTCTCACACACACACACACACACACACACACACACACACACACACACACACACACACAAACACACACTTTAGCCATTGCAAATAGCACAATAATAAACATACCACAATCATAAACTTAAAAATGAAAACTACATTTAAGTTTTAACATGTAAAGCTCAGACCATTACTGCACTACACCCAAACGGAAGGAAACACATGAACTCATAAAGCGTTTGGCGCAAACGCAGGAACATGTACTAACATTTTGCTTGTGTCTGTCCAAATCCATTCTGCCAGGGTGCTTTTCAATGTTGTCTTTTATTTTTTATACCAAACGTTTTCTCAGAAGAACTCCACCCCCCCCCCTCCACCCTCCCCTCCCTCCCTCCCTCCCTCCCTCCCTCCCTCCCTTACCCCACCCCCCTCTCTTTCAAAATGGCAGCAGCGTCCCAGCCACCGTGCTGCTGTAAAAGGTATTTTCAATTCCACTAAGAAGCACGGCATGAAAGAGCATTCAATGGAGAAAGAAAACCTTACAAGTAATAAAACTGCTCTTCCTAAGGGCTTGTGTGGGAACATTCTAGCGTGCTTTAGAGCTTGTGACACATCAGCAGGGAAACACCATGGAACCACCCCAGTGGCGGTACCGGAACCCAAGCCTTGTTCACATTAAGAGAGAACCCAAGCCTTGTTCACATTAAGAGAGAACCCAAGCCTTGTTCACATTAAGAGAGAACCCAAGCCTTGTTCACATTAAGAGAGAACCCAATCTTTGGTGAGATTACCAACAGCTCCGGTAATATAAAAACATAAACTGCCACTCCTTACATCTTCATTTTTGGACGTTATTATCCCCCTGTTGTTGTTGTTGTTGTTTAAAATGAGCCCATTCAGTCCCCTCCAATATATATACTGGAGACAACCACTCCAGGTACAAGACATGGAGCTATCATGGAGCGCCAAGCGTTTCTATTCACCATCTCCACCCTCCCTGGATCCCCACCACCCCCACCAGCACCGTTATCATATGCACTGCCCTGATAACTTTCACTTTATTCAATTCCCACTTTAGTACCCAAGGCAGCCATGCCCGGTGGCGACCGCTGATCCATATATTATTAAAGGCAACCCTCGTCCTCTTTTCTCTTTTTTTTTTTTTTGCACTACTTTAGAGAGAGATTTCCTCGGAGGATCGGCATTAGTCCCGCCCCCCCCCCTCTCTCTCTCTCTCTCTCTCTCTCTCTCTCTCTCTCTCTCTCTCTCTCTCTCTCTCTCTCTCTCTCTCTCTCTCTCTGCATTGCTTCTAATTGATTCCGCTAAACCCTCATGCACCCCGTCGCTTTGTGCGCCTGTTTATGTACGGCGTACTCCGCTCAGTGTTCACAATGTTAAGACTTGAAAGAGAGCGAGAGAGAGAGAGAGAGAGAGAGAGAGAGAGAGAGAGAGAGAGAGAGAGAGAGAGAGAGAGAGAGAGAGAGAAGAGAGAGAGAGAGAGAGCGAGAGAGAGAGAGAGAGAGAGAGAGAGAGAGAGAGAGAGAGAGAGAGAGAGAGGCATTTCCATCCAGTAATCTCTCATATTATGGTCTGCTCTGGAGCTGAAAGATTGTGACATTGATGGATGGCGCCAGACCTTAGGTTTACATTGAGGATTGTGCTAACCTGCTTTCAGGACGGGGCTGGCTTGTTTTGGGGCTGTTTGTGTGTTTATGAATATAGAATTAGCTTGTCACGTGATTCGCGATGGAGTTCATGGCGATGTGGAAAGCATTATACAAATAACAAACCAAAACTGAATAAAAAGATAAACGAACGTATACATACATGACGTGTATTTCTTATATCTCCTCCTGACCTCCCAAAAGACCATTCAAGGCAAATACATGGTTGTGAAATGTTTTAGCCATGATGGACTGTACATTAGCCATTCCGTTTTTTTCTGTAATCTGCTGTCTAAATGCAAGATTCCCCAGCTACTTGCATCAGCAGCAAGGTGATGACGCAAGTCGTGTCGTTGCTGAAAACCCTCCTTCCTCCACCTGCTTTGGTTCTGCTCTGTATGGTATGTTCCACCGTGGGTTCAGAGATCTGATGGAGCCCACAGGGGGGCTTGTGTAGCGGTCCCTCTTGTCAAATGTTGGTATGCTGGTATCTGGCATCTGTATTAACATGCAGATTTAGATCGTGCAGCGTGGGAGTATACCTTAAAATGTGGAGTGGAACCATACAGCTCAAACTAAAAGTGCAACATCATTCCATGCCATAATTGGATAAATCGATGACATGGAGATTTCTGACAGAACCGGATCTAACGATCACGTTGTATGATCTGAATGTAATGCATTTGCAAATGTAATGGCACGGAGAAGAAGGCTACAACTCAGCTACAAACATATCTTATTAAGCCTATGGCTCTGCAATACACTTTTTATATAGATTTAAACATACATTTAACGAATACAAACAGATCGATTTCCGTTCATATTCTTACTAAAAAATATGTGTGCATAAGTATATGCATTGACAGAAGTGAGTTGTTTTAATGTTCAGAGAGAGAAAAACCTGCTATTTAAAAATAAACCAGTGCTTTATTATGAGTGTATCTCAGCTCTTCCATCTTCTAACCCACTCTCCACTCTATCCTAAGCAATGCTCACAT
Organism: Muraenolepis orangiensis; assembly: GCA_027704905.1. Lineage (NCBI taxonomy): Eukaryota > Metazoa > Chordata > Actinopteri > Gadiformes > Muraenolepididae > Muraenolepis > Muraenolepis orangiensis. The sequence goes on from CM051006.1 coordinate 1,588,865, forward strand.
CGTCGCCGTTACCATAAATCACGCGTTAGCCAGAGGTGGTGTGGAAGCTAGCCCTCTGCTACTGGGGGTTAGCTTCCACCCATCCATAATTTCCCGGGACGCAGGGTGAAGAGAGCGTGGGCGAGCTAGCTTGCTCCCGCTAAAGTGCCCCAGCGCTACAGGGGGCACATGTTTACTGACAGCCCCACTGAGGCTGCAAACAATCACCTGCTAGCACGGGTCCCTTCAGGGGCCTTTCCTGTTACATTAATGCATGGGGCCCTTGTCTCATTATTCATCTCAGCTTTGTCCTGGGCCTGGGGGGTGGGGTAGGGGGGGGGGGGAACTGCTGCGATGGGAGCCACCATGGTGCCTACAAATGGCTACTGGGTCATCTTTAGCATCGCAGGTGCTTGACGCACACCCAGAGGGAACACAAGGCCCCCTACTGGGCCCTCTGTAATTTGGTATAATGTAAATTAAAGAGCATCTGCATGTTTGGCCTGAATTAGAATAATTAAAAGCGGCACAACATAAGGTGTGTCGTTTATATGCAGACCTTTTACGGCACTCGTGGTGGTAGCGTGCGCTAAAACGGCGGCTTTTCCCCCTTTGGGACTGGGTGTTTGTCTTGGTGCACTCGAGAGCACAAGACAGGCTCATTAGCATCTATTTTACTGTGTTCTTTTGTTTAAGGCGATCGACTGGTCTGTCTGTCTGAATGTGTCTGTCAACTTCCAAGTCCACATTTTCATTTTGTGTTGCTTTCTTAAGACTAGTTCACCTAAGAATATTGTAATTCGCTTTTCGTAAAAAGTATTTCAGTCCATGCAATATCAAAATTGCCACCAATGCCTTGTGATATTTGTATGTACAAATAATTACAATATATCGTACCTTCCTAATGGGACCCGTTAGAACATAAATAATCACTTGATGAGCGAAAATGAAACGTGACTTTGCTGTTCACATTTATTTTTAAGATGAAGGACATCTAAAAGCATATCCTGAAATGACCTCACATCTCCACGGTAAAATAGATAATAGATAAATAACCTCCCTCTGTGTGTGTGTGTGGGGGGGGGGGGGGGGGGGGGAAAGTAACTTTTAAGAATTATAATAACATTCACCTTTAGGAGTATGACAATCTCGTGAATGGAGAGGACTCATAACAAGAGAAACAGGAACCGGAAACAGCCAAATATGGACATGGTTTCTTCCCGGGTGACATCATGCTGGTGGCTCTCATCGTGGAAGGAAACAGCATCAGCATCCGCATCCACATCGTCAGGCCTCCACTGTCACCATCCGGGGGCCATGGGGGGGCGGCTGTGCCCTTTCACAGTGTATGTTTCAATGAACCCCCCCATCACCTCTTCACTCATGTAGCGCTAGGGCAACCAGCTTCTGAGAATGAAGAGAATGTTCTTGTATTATCCTTCCACCACCATCAGCACCACCACCACCACTACCACCACCTACACCACCACCACCTACACCACCACCACCACCTCCACCTCCTCCTCCACCACCTCCACCACCACCACCTCCACCACCGCCACCTCCACCACCACCACCACCACCACCACCACCACCACCTCCACCTCCACCACCACCACCACCACCTCCACCACCACCACCCCACACGCTAGCCCTGCCTACCCTGCTGCGTATTGTACATTTCCATACCCACGTTTCACTTTAATCTCCGCTGTCACGCTGCAAACCCCTTTATCTGGGACTACCGCATGTGATGTCATTTCATCACAAATGATTTTGAAACGCGCCGTGTCCATTGTTGATTTTTTTCCCTACCATTTTTTTTGCTATTCTTCTAAACGTAAGGATTCACATACATGTGCAAATGTACATTTGACTCTTGCTGCACGTGTAATAGGATTTCAAATATTCATTAGACACGATGGCTCTTGATGGAAATGCTTTGATATGGTACTATTGATTCATATGAGCGAAAAGCATAGCCATGTTGAGAGACGCTATTCACAGGACATTAACTCCAGTGCCATAAGCGGATTTGTGTCAATATTTGGAGGTTACGTTTCCCAATAAAACATAAGTCACACAAAATGGTAAAATTTTGGATTCAAGATGAGATGGACGACATTTTCATTTTTTTCTCTCCACTCATTTTTAGATTGGAGTTACTATGCACACTGTGTGTGTAAGCTTGTGTGTGTGTGTGTGTGTGTGTGTGTGTGTGTGTGTGTGTGTGTGTGTGTGTGTGTGTGTGTGTGTGTGTGTGTGGTGTGTGTGTGTGTGTGTGTGTGTGTGTGTGTGTGTGTGTGTGTGTGTGTGTGTGTGTGTGTGTGTGTGTGTGTGTGCGTGCGTTGTAATGGAAAAATCATATGTTGTCCCTTCTATCACTCTCTGTTTCTTTGACCTTGTGACCCCCCTATATAATTCTCCCTATCACCCTTTTGTCCTATTGTCCTGAGGGGTTCTTATCCTTATCCTTATCCTCATCCTCATCCTGCTTGACCAACTGTAATGTTTATCTCACAGCGGGGGACAGTGGCTATTACAGTCTACAGCTGTTGAGGGGGGGTTGGCATACAACTATTGAGCTGGATCAAAGGCTTGGCCGCTCCTGGTCCAACACCTCTGGCTTCCTCTGCCTGCACGAGAGTTCCTCCGTTCCCGTGCTGGGGATGGGGGTGGTGGAGCCAGGTGATCAAGAC
>CM051006.1:1592542-1614629 GCA_027704905.1 Muraenolepis orangiensis
GGGTGGAATGAGTCTGTTGCTGAAGGTGCTTCTATATGAGGTCAGCACCTGATGGAGAGGGTGAGAGTTGTTGTCAAGGATACTACGCAGCTTGCGCAGCATCCTCCTCTCAGACACCACCAACAAGGAGTCCAGCTGGACCCTGTAATGGAAAAATCATATGTTGTCCCTTCTATCACTCTCTGTTTCTTTGACCTTGTGACCCCCCTATGTAATTCTCCCTATCACCCTTTTGTCCCATTGTCCTGAGGGGTTCTTATCCTTATCCTTATCCTCATCCTGCTTGACCAACTGTAATGTTTATCTCACAGCGGGGGACAGTGGCTATTACAGTCTACAGCTGTTGAGGGGGGGTTGGCATACAACTATTGAGCTGGATCAAAGGCTTGGCCGCTCCTGGTCCAACACCTCTGGCTTCCTCTGCCTGCACGAGAGTTCCTCCGTTCCCGTGCTGGGGATGGGGCTGGTGGAGCCAGGTGGTCAAGACTTGCATCATTGGGGTGAAAGACAGTATCTTAGGGGCAGTCCTAAGGAGGGATAAATACTGAGTGTTGCCAGCATTGCGGCGGACTTCCCTATCCTCACCTCATAGGATTCGGGGCTCCCGACAAAGCTTTGTCTGTCTGTCTGTCTGTCTGTCTGTTTGTCTGACTGTCTGTCTATATGTCTGTTTTGCTACTTGACTACTTGACTACTTGACCACTTGACTACTTGTCTACTTGTCTATTTGGATATGTTCATTGTGTTTCTGCTTGCTTGATAAATCTTCAAACTTAATTGAGTTCATGCGTGACAGTTCTTATTGATTGATAATATGCCTTCTTATTCACGTAAATTTCCACCACAACCCCCAGGACAGCGGCAGCCTTCCTGACCATCCTGCTGATCTTGTTGGCGTCTGCTGACCTCAACCTGCTTCCCCAGCACACGACACCGGAGAAGATGGCACTGACTACCACCGACTGGTAGAACATCTTCAGCATCGTGTTACAAACGTTGAAGGACGGAGCCTCCGCAGGAAGTAGAGACGGCTCTGGCCCTTCTTGTAAACAGCCTCAGAGTTCTTGGCCCAGACCAGTTTGTTGTCCAGGTGAACTCCCAGGTATTTATATTCCTGAACAACTTCTGCGGACATACCCTTGATGGAAATGGGTGTGGGGGTAGATTTCCTCCTGCGGAAGTCCACCACCATCTCCTTCGTCTTGTCTGTGTTGAGCTGCATGTGGTTCAGCTCACACCACTCAACGAAGGAGTCCACGACGCCCCTGTACTCCTCATCGTTTCCCTCGCTGACACAACCAACAACTGCAGAGTCGTCCGAGAACTTCTGCAGATGGCAGGACTCTGAGTTGAACTGAAAGTCTGAGGTGTACAGGGTGAACAGGAATGGGGAAAGAACCGTTCCCTGTGGAGCACCAGTGCTGCTGACCACAGTGTCAGACACACAGTCCTACAGTCTGACAAACTGTGGACGACCCTTCAAATAGTCTGTAATCCAGGAAACCAGGGAAGAGTCCACCTTCATCGCCGTCAGCTTACTCCCCAGCAGGGCAGGCCGGATGGTGTTGAATGCACTGGAGAAGTTAAAAAACATGATTCTCACAGTGCTCCCGGGTCTGTCCAAGTGGGCGTAGGCACGATGAAGCAGGAAGATGATGGCGTCCTCCACCCAGTTTCGGCTGGTAGGCAAACTGAAGAGGGTCCAGCGATGATCTGACCAGGGGCCGAAGAAGCGACAGGACCAGCCTCTCAAAGGACTTCAACACTTGGGACGTCAGCGCCACGGTCTATAGTCATTTGAGGTGCTGGGACGTGCCTTCTTCGGAACCGGCACCAGGCAGGATGTCTTCCACAGCACAGGGACCCTCTCCAGTCTCATGCTCAGGTTGAAGATGTACTGCAGGACTCCACTCAGCTGGGCAGCACAGTTTTGAGGACCCTCGGGCTGACGCCGTCAGGACCTGCAGCCTTGCCTGGATGGAGCCTGCACAGCACTTTCCTCACCTGCTCAGCTGTGAAGGTCTGTGTGCCGTGTGTGGGGGCAGGAAGAGTCTCTGTTGTGTTGATGGGGGAGGGGTGAGGTAGTGGTGGGGGAGAGAGAACAGGTATGTTGTCGCTGGAGAGGGACGGTGGGGGAGGGGGGACAGCAGGAGGGCTGGAGGGGAATGGTTGTAGAGGAGCTGGGGGAGGGGTAGACCGGAGCCCACTCATTGAATCTATTGAAAAACAAATTCAACTCGTTGGCCCAGTCAGGACCACCCCCTATTGTCTGGGTACCAGGTTGTTTGTAGCCAGTGATGCTCCTCATGCCACTCCACACATCCTTCAGGTTATTCTGCTGAAGTTTGTGCTCCAGCTTCCTCCTGTAGTTGTCTTTGCCCTGCTGGATCCTCTCCTTCAGCTCCCTCTGAACCCGCCTCATCTGCTCCCTGTCCCCGTCTCTGAAGGCCCTCTTCTTCTCATTGAGCAGGACCTTGATGTCTCGGGTGACCCACGGCTTGTTGTTGCTTGGGAAACAGTCTCTGTGTACAGTCTCTGTGGGAACAACACTGTCCACACAGAAGTTGACCTTCCAAGAGGAGGAAGGGCAGTGGCGCTGTATTACTCCTTAACATTGGCATACAGCAGGTCCAGTGTCTTGTTTTCCCTGGTGGGACAGCCCACAAACTGCTTGAAGGTGGGCAGTGTTGCAGCCAGAGTGACGTGCTTGAAGTCCTCAGATATCGCGATGAATGCTTCTGGGTGCCGTGTCTGAAGTCTCGCGACGACGGAGTGGGTGACGTCAGACACGAGCGCTGCTCTTCCTCTCCCCCCTCCTCTTCCTCTCCCCCCTCCTCTTCCTCTCCCCCCTCCTCTTCCTCTTCCAGCCCTTGTTGTTGTTGTTGTTGTTGTTGTTATCAATAATTATGATCATCAACAGTAATCCATTTTCCGTGGAGATGCGGTGGATTTTCCGATAGCAACTCAAGACGAGACGCAATTAATACGACTTTGACCGTATCTTAAAGACGCCTTTTGAGGTTTACAGGAACACCAGAACCAGAGTTAACAAATCAACCTTAGAGGAAGAACAGGAGCTGGTAGACAACATGCTGGTTATAGGAGGACAATCAACTGGCTATCAAACAAGCTCTCTGTCTAAAGAGAGACATCACTGAGCAGGCTGTAAAGAATACTACTGCAATATGGGCTGCAGTTGGACTATTGTATTCACAGACATAATACAGTATAATAAATACAGTCAGTGGACTATGAGTACCATCACTATGACGACTTGGACCCATACGGTCTAGTCCATGCAGCTTCTGTTCCTAAGGTCATTTATTCTGCACACAAGCTTAGATAGTTTTAAGATATCTGGGGGTCATTCTTAAAAGAGAAGGCGTATTTGAATTATTTTTCTAGAAGTGTTTCTTCAAACAAACAATGTTTCCTCTGGCGTCCATTAATCACTTCTTTAGCTTGATATTTAAAGAAGGCGGAACAGGAAGAGAGCGTCGTTTATCTCCGGCACTCTAAAAAGCCGTATAATTAATGAGTGTATTTTAGCCATTGGGTTGTTTGGGTCGTGGTCGTCTCTTCCGGTGTTTTAGAGGTTGAGTAAACAGGCCTTGGTAACCGGGGATGGAGAGAAGCTTCTTAAGAGAGGTATTGATACCACTGCTGAGCTCTTTAGAGGGTAACTGGATCAGGGGTCCCTCTATGAGGAGTCCCTCTGCTGAGCTCTTTAGAGGGTAACTGGATCAGGGTCCCTCTATGAGGAGTCCCTCTGCTGAGCTCTTTAGAGGGTAACTGGATCAGGGTCCCTCTATGAGGAGTCCCTCTGCTGAGCTCTTTAGAGGGTAACTGGATCAGGGGTCCCTCTATGAGGAGTCCCTCTGCTGAGCTCTTTAGAGGGTAACTGGATCAGGGTCCCTCTATGAGGAGTCCCTCTGCTGAGCTCTTTAGAGGGTAACTGGATCAGGGTCCCTCTATGAGGAGTCCCTCTGCTGAGCTCTTTAGAGGGTAACTGGATCAGGGTCCCTCTATGAGGAGTCCCTCTGCTGAAGTCTTTAGAGGGTAACTGGATCAGGGGTCCCTCTATGAGGAGTCTCTCTGCTGAGCTCTTTAGAGGGTAACTGGATCAGGGTCCCTCTATGAGGAGTCCCTCTGCTGAGCTTTTTAGAGGGTAACTGGATCAGGGTCCCTCTATGAGGAGTCCCTCTGCTGAGCTCTTTAGAGGGTAACTGGATCAGGGTCCCTCTATGAGGAGTCCCTCTGCTGAGCTCTTTAGAGGGTAACTGGATCAGGGTCCCTCTATGAGGAGTCCCTCTGCTGAGCTCTTTAGAGGGTAACTGGATCAGGGTCCCTCTATGAGGAGTCCCTCTGCTGAGCTCTTTAGAGGATAACTGGATCAGGGGTCCCTTTATGAGTCCCTCTGCTGTGTGTCTATACATAGCTTTCCCTTTTTTGGACACAGTGGCACGTATATATTGAAAACAATAAAGAATGTAGTTAAATAAAGTACATTATTGAATATATATATTTCTTAATTGTTAAAGGAGCTGGGTTCCCATGCCGTGGTTTACTTCACCTCGTGAGTTCTGGCAGTAATGGAGGTCAAAGCCCGGTTCATTATGCACTGGAAACAAGTTTTATCATAATTAATGAGGAAACCTTATGTCATGTTTTACAGCGCTTGGTTCTACGGTCCAACTCCAATGCTAATTAAAACAACATGGAGGAAAAACACACAGAAACACAGAAAGAGCAGGTGGAGAGTGAGAGGGAGGAGAAGGAGGAGAAGGAGAGGGAGAGTGAGGAGGAGGAGAGTGGGAAGGTCCTCCACACCCAGGGAAAGGTTGTGGAGGAGAGAGGAGGAGGAGAGGGAGAGTGAGGAGGAGGAGAGTGGGAAGTTCCCCACACCAAGGGAAAGGTCGGGGAGGAGAGAGCAGGGGAGCAGGTGGAGGACGAGAGAGGAGGAGGAAAGGGAGAAGGAGGAGGAGGAGGAGGAGGAGGAGGAGGAGGGAGGAAGAGGAGGAGAAAGAGAGGGAGGAGTAGGTGGAGGAGAAAGAAAGTGAGGAGGAAGAGGAGAAGGAGGAGGAGAGGGATAGGGAGGAGGAGGAGAAGGAGGAGGAGGAGGAGAGGGAGAGGGAGGAAGAGGAGGAGAAAGAGAGGGAGGAGGAGGTGGAGGAGAAAGAAAGCGAGGAGGAGGAGGAGAAGGAGGAGGAGAGTGAGAAGGTCCCCCACGTCCAGGTTGTGGAGGAGAGCGGAGGAGGAGGAGCAGGAGGAGGAGGAAAGAGGATGAGGAGGAGAGGGAGGAGGAGAGGGAGGAGGAGGACGGGGAGGAGGAGGAGAAGGAGAGGGAGGAGAAGGAGGATAAGGAGAGGGAGAGTGAGAAGGCCCCCAAGACCAGGGAAAGGTAGTGGAGGAGAGAGCAGGATGAGCAGGAGGAGGAGAGGGAGGAGGAGGAGGAGGAGGAGGAGGAGGAGGATGAGGAGGAGGAGGAGGAGGAGAGGGAGAGGAAGGAGGAGAAGGAGGAGGAGGAGAAGGAGGAGGAGAGGGAGAGGGAGGAGGAGGAGAGGGAGGAGGAGGAGAAGGAGGAGGAGGAGTAGGAGGATGGTGAGAAGGTCCCCCATGCCCAGGGAAAGGTTGTGGAGGAGAGAGGAGGAGGAGGTGCAGGAGGAGAGAGGGAGAGGGAGGAAGAGGAGGTGAGGGTCGAGGAGGAGGAAGAGGAGGAGGAGGAGGAGGAGGAGGAGGAGGAGGAGGAGAGGAGGAGGAGGAGGAGGAGGAGGAGGAGGAGGAGGAGGAGGAGGAGGAGGAGGAGGAGGAGGAGGAGGAGGAGGCGGAGAGGGAGAAGGAGGAGAAGGAGTAGGAAGGAGTAGGAGAGGTAGAGGTAGGAGGAGATATTATAACTAACTTTTTAACTTTTTAACTTTTGTACTTCTAAGAGAAACAGCTTCACAGTATATCATATATCACCACTCATTTTCTTTCTAGAAAGGGTATTTTTATACAGAAAAGACAAATAGTAGCAAGCAATGGAGTTGTCCTTCAGACGGTACGGAAAGAGATCAGGGACAAACAAGCTGGGAAGGCAAGAGAACACAGATGTGGTTTGTTCCCTTGAGCACCCAAGCAGAACACACACACACCACACACACACACACACACACATACACCTGACTCACATTGGCTTAATATACACACTAAGATGCTGGAGTTTTGGGGGCAGGTTAGAGGCTGTAGGGTCTAGTATGTAAGCTATTCCTGGATGTTAAAAACAACCAGTGTGAGTTATTGAAACAAACCTGGTTCACACACAATATCACTATCAACTCATATTAAACATTGAACTGAATGGGAAATAACTTGACATTTGACCCTATTTCATACTGCTTATATTATAGTTTAATGAACTTTGTAATGAGACCAATTTGGGCGTATTCCACTGATCATCTCAAGTGTTTTCAGCACCTGGAGAATGTGATTTCCAAAGCTCTCTGATGGTTGTGTTGAAGCAGCACGCCACCCTAACGCTGCATTCTGTTCCTCGCAGGGAAAGAAAAGGATTGACTCTTTCATGGAGTTTACACGACTCATCCCAGGAAGGAGGAGCAACAACAAGTAACTCAATATTTACCATGAAACATCTGCTATCAAACAGATTGCTGGTGCAGTAGGTGTGTAACTAAGAGTGTAACTAAGAGTGTACGTGTGTGTCTCTGTGTGTGAAATCCAAACCATTCATCTTAATGAGTCATATATATATATACTGTATACTGTATACTGTATATATATATATATATATATATATATATATATATATATATATATATATATATATATATATACTGTATATATATATATTTATATGAACTGTATATATGCTGTATAATGTATATATATATATATATATATATTTATATGAACTGCATATATACTGTATATATATCATTGGCGGCTGGTGGTTGTAAAAGTAGGGGAGGAAGGAAGGTGCCTCACTATCAGTTCTGACCGTGTATTAGAGGGTCATGTTAGCAGATAAGCCAAACTGAATTTAAACCCATTGTGATCTAAGGGGGAAGACGCATTGTTTTGATGAAAAATAGATATTTAGCGGTTAATCCATTTATGAATCTGAAAATCGGAATAGAAGTTTCATGCACAGTGGCTTGTGATCGAACAAACCTAACGGAAAGTAACTCTGAATTCCAGGTGCCATGTTTAGCTCTTTAGCCATGCATGCATTTAGCTCCCCAATGCTACAGGACCTCAGTTCTACTCAGCTTTGCTCACCGCTCAAGCATAAAACCGCTAGCTAAGTGAGGCTGATTCACTCTTAGCGGAGGGTTAATCACGTTTAGCCTTCTAGAAGGCTAAACGCCACAACAAATATGTAAGTGACATGAGAGTTAATGGATGGAATGGAACTACTTGCTGGGTACTGGAATCCATTAAGAAGTCCTGTCTTAATCTGGAAGGTTCTGACATCTGAGTCCATCTGGACCCGCAACACCTTCAGACAGGAAGGATAACCAGGACATCTAATGCTACTAACTAGCTAGCTACACTTAGCATTCAACAATGACATAGAACTTTATTACATGAATTATTAATGTATTAACCAATTAACTAATCAGCTAACAGATCGAATCATATACATCTGCTGATAGCATTCATTACACATTTTAATTTAAAAGCTGTAAGGATTAAAAAACTTAACTTATAAAAATTATAAAAATAACCGTTTGTCTGAACATGATTTGCATATTAAACTATTCTGCTCAGCTTATCTAATCCCATCACTGGTTTCTTTCTGGACGTCTGTGTCCCCACCACGGACGCTCTGTGATGCCGTTTTAATTTCGGACAACAACGGAAATCAAACCAAACCAAACCTCTCTGGTGATGGAGGTTTTGTTCGCCGACGGTTGTCTCCTGGAAGGAGAATAGGATGGAAACCTTCTGTACTCTTTTGTACAGCACATAGATTAAGGCGGGATCAATGGCCTGAGTAAATTCACCTTTGGTTAATAGCATCCGTCCTCCGAAAGAAACGCCGGCCGCAATCACACAAGGCCGCGCTGCATTGTCATAGCAACCGCCTTTTTCTCTCTCTTCCCATCTCTCACTCTGGGTATATTCTGGGTTCCCTTTTCTGAAAGATGATGGTCTTAGAGACTGAGTGAGTGAGTGAATGTGACAGAACCTGATCCAGAATTAGAACGTGATCCAGAATTAGAATGACTTGATTAAACTTTTGATATTAATATTGAGTGTTGAATGGGAAAGGTGTAACCTACCCACTAGTAAATATGATAATACTTATGCTAATATTCCGTGTAGGGAGTTAGGAGAGTGCTGGCATAAGACAGGGTCTAGAAGAAACACACCATGGGCTGGGGAATAAAGTCTAAATAAACACATTTATTTAGGAAAAGTCCCGGACCAGAAATATGTAACAGGGAATAAAGAATGGTTCCCTCGTAGCAAACGGGCCAAAACAAGAAAGAACAAACAGGGAAGAACCGGGGAGGATAAATCAAAGCACAGCTTAGACTCAGCAGACCTGTGTGGAGAATGTAAACCCAGAAGCAGTAAACCCTGAGTATCTGTGGAGGAACACCATGACCATCCCTGAAGAGGGAGAGAGAGCTATGAAACAGAGAGTTACACAGAGATATTCTGGAGGTTCATCGTTTCCTCGCTCGTCTCCCAAATGTCTCTGTATAAATGACCCAATGTCATAATTAATATACCTTAGCTGCAGGCTAGCCTCCTCAAAGATATTGAAGTCTTAGGAGATGAAACTTGATGCAAGATGCATCGCTCTCTCTCTCTCTCTCTCTCTCTCTCTCTCTCTCCCCTCTCTCTCTCTCTCTCTCTCTCTCCCCATCTCTCTCTCTCTCTCTCCCTCTCTCTCTCTCTCTCTCTCTCTCTCTCTCTCTCTCTCTCTCTCTCTCTCTCTCTCTCTCTCTCTCTCTCTCTCTCTCTCTCTCTGTCACTGCGAGTGTTCCCAGAGAAACAGAGAAATGGAGGATATTGAAGGAGAGAATAGATCTGAATCTGAAACCTAATCGGAATTTAAATTGATTCTATTAACAGAAAACAATCACATTTTCTGTTAAAATAAACGATTTTAAACAGAAATATAATCATCATTTACGTCACGTTTCTGTTTAGTTTTTTTGGTGAATTCTCATTTGTATTTATAGATTAGTTTAGTTTATCTTATAAATCTTTCGAATGTCTGTCATTTAAATGTCTTTAAAGAATACATGAAGTGTCCAATGAGCAGCCAGGCAGCCACAGTCATTGACAACTGAAGGACAGTTTAATGTCTTCAAGTCTGACTGTAATGTGTTTATTATCACTCGTTGGAGCCGGATGGATTGGTGATTTGAGTTTGAAGAAAGGGAGAGAGAGAGGGGGGGAGTCATTATGTTGAGGGGGGAGTCATTCTGTTTGGGGGGAGTCATTCTGTTGAGGGGGGAGTCATTCTGTTGGGGGGGAGTCATTATGTTGGGGGAGAGTCATTCTGTTGGGGGGGAGTCATTATGTTGAGGGGGGAGTCATTCTGTTGAGGGGGGAGTCATTCTGTTGGGGGGGAGTCATTATGTTGGGGGAGAGTCATTCTGTTGGGGGGAGTCTTTCTGTTTGGGGGAGTTATTCTGTTGAGGAGGGGGGCATTCTGTTTGGGGGAGTCATTCTGTTGGGGGGAGTCTTTCTGTTTGGGGAGTCATTCTGTTGGGGGGGAGTCATTCTGTTGAGGGGGGGAGTCATTATGTTGGGGGGAGTCATTCTGTTGAGGGGGGGAGTCATTATGTTGGGGGGGGAGTCTTTCTGTTTGGGAGAGTCATTCTATTGGGGGGGAGTCTTTCTGTTTCGGGGAGTCATTCTGTTTGGGGGAGTCATTCTGTTGGGGGGGAGTCTTTCTGTTTGGGGGAGTCATTCTGTTTGGGGGAGTCATTATGTTGGGGGGGAGTCTTTCTGTTTGGGGGAGTCATTCTGTTGGGGGGGAGTCTTTCTGTTTGGGGGGGAGTCATTCTGTTGAGGGGGGGAGTCATTCTGTTGGGGGAGTCATTCTGTTTGGGGGAGTCATTATGTTGAGGGGGGAGTCATTCCGTTTGGGGGAGTCATTCTGTTGGGGGGGAGTCATTCTGTTGGGGGAGGTCACTCTGTTGGGGGAGGAGTCATTCTGTTGGGGGGAGTCTTTCTGTTTGGGGGAGTCATTATGTTGAGGGGGGAGTCATTCTGTTGGGGGGAGTCATTCTGTTGGGGGGAGTCTTTCTGTTTGGGGGAGTCATTATGTTGAGGGCGGGAGTCATTCTGTTGGGGGGAGTCATTCTGTTTGGGGGAGTCATTATGTTGAGGGGGGAGTCATTCCGTTTGGGGGAGTCATTCTGTTGGGGGGGAGTCATTCTGTTGGGGGAGGTCATTCTGTTGGGGGAGGAGTCATTCTGTTGGGGGGAGTCTTTCTGTTTGGGGGAGTCATTATGTTGAGGGGGGAGTCATTCTGTTGGGGGGAGTCATTCTGTTGGGGGGAGTCTTTCTGTTTGGGGGAGTTATTATGTTGAGGGGGGAGTCATTCTGTTGGGGGGAGTCATTATGTTGGGGGGGAGTCATTCTGTTGAGGGGGGAGTCTTTCTGTTTGGGGGAGTCTTTCTGTTTGGGGGGGTCATTATGTTGAGGGGGGGTCATTCTGTTGGGGGGTCATTCTGTTTTGGGGAGTCTTTCTGTTTGGGGGAGTCTTTCTGTTTGGGGGAGTCTTTCTGTTTGGTGGGGTCATTATGTTGAGGGGGGGTCATTCTGTTGGGGGGGTCATTCTGTTGAGGGGGAGTCATTCTGTTGGGGGGAGTCATTCTGTTGGGGGGAGTCTTTCTGTTTGGGGGAGTCTTTCTGTTTGGGAGGGTCATTATGTTGAGGGGGAGTCTTTCTGTTTGGGGGAGTCTTTCTGTTTGGGGGAGTCTTTCTGTTTGGTGGGGTCATTATGTTGAGGGGGGGTCATTCTGTTGGGGGGGGTCATTCTGTTGGGGGGGTCTTTCTGTTGGGGGGGGAGTCATTATGTTGGGGGGAGTCATTCTGTTGGGGGGAGTCATTCTGTTGTGGGGGGGAGTCATTCTGTTGGGGGGAGTCATTCTGTTTGGGGGAGTCATTCTGTTGGGGGGTCATTAATAATGATGGTGATATTGACATATTGTTCAAACTGATTCAGTGTGTGAAGAAGAGCTGAGCTGGTGTTTACGCTACACACACATTGCTAATGATGAGCCACTGGCTTGATAATAACTGTTGGATTGTGAGTGTCTTTTCTTAGCTAAGCAGTTTAATACCAGCAGTTCATTTGTTATTTTAGAATGAATATATACTTAAGTAATGTTTAAGCTTTGGGAGTAATCTTAGTATTTTAAAGCTTTGTCTCATTTCAAACGCTCTCTGAGGGAAGACTGGATGGAGGGTTCTGGGTGTGAGTGGGTCTGACTGTAGGGGAGGTAGGGGGAGTTGATGGGGTGGGTGTGAGTGGGTCTGACTGTAGGGGAGGTAGGGGGAGTTGATGGGGTGGGTGTGAGTGGGTCTGACTGTAGGGGAGGTAGGGGAGGTAGGGGGAGTTGATGGGGTGGGTGTGAGTGGGTCTGACTGTAGGGGAGGTAGGGGGAGTTGATGGGGTGGGTGTGAGTGGGTCTGACTGTAGGGGAGGTAGGGGGAGGTAGGGGGAGTTGATGGAGTGGGTGTGAGTGGGTCTGACTGTAGGGGAGGTAGGGGGAGTGGATGGGGTGGGTGTGAGTGGGTCTGACTGTAGGGGAGGTAGGGGGAGTGGATGGGGTGGGTGTGAGTGGGTCTGACTGTAGGGGAGGTAGGGGGAGTTGATGGGGTGGGTGTGAGTGGGTCTGACTGTAGGGGAGGTAGGGGGAGGTAGGGGGAGTTGATGGGGTGGGTGTGAGTGGGTCTGACTGTAGGGGAGGTAGGGGGAGTGGATGGGGTGGGTGTGAGTGGGTCTGACTGTAGGGGAGGTAGGGGGAGTTGATGGGGTGGGTGTGAGTGGGTCTGACTGTAGGGGAGGTAGGGGGAGTTGATGGGGTGGGTGTGAGTGGGTCTGACTGTAGGGGAGGTAGGGGGAGGTGATGGGGTGGGTGTGAGTGGGTCTGACTGTAGGGGAGGTAGGGGGAGTTGATGGGGTGGGTGTGAGTGGGTCTGACTGTAGGGGAGGTAGGGGGAGGTAGGGGGAGTTGATGGGGTGGGTGTGAGTGGGTCTGACTGTAGGGGAGGTAGGGGGAGTGGATGGGGTGGGTGTGAGTGGGTCTGACTGTAGGGGAGGTAGGGGGAGTTGATGGGGTGGGTGTGAGTGGGTCTGACTGTAGGGGAGGTAGGGGGAGTTGATGGGGTGGGTGTGAGTGGGTCTGACTGTAGGGGAGGTAGGGGGAGGTAGGGGGAGTTGATGGGGTGGGTGTGAGTGGGTCTGACTGTAGGGGAGGTAGGGGGAGTGGATGGGGTGGGTGTGAGTGGGTCTGACTGTAGGGGAGGTAGGGGGAGTTGATGGGGTGGGTGTGAGTGGGTCTGACTGTAGGGGAGGTAGGGGGAGTTGATGGGGTGGGTGTGAGTGGGTCTGACTGTAGGGGAGGTAGGGGGAGGTGATGGGGTGGGTGTGAGTGGGTCTGACTGTAGGGGAGGTAGGGGGAGGTAGGGGGAGTTGATGGGGTGGGTGTGAGTGGGTCTGACTGTAGGGGAGGTAGGGGGAGTTGATGGGGTGGGTGTGAGTGGGTCTGACTGTAGGGGAGGTAGGGGGAGGTAGGGGGAGTTGATGGAGTGGGTGTGAGTGGGTCTGACTGTAGGGGAGGTAGGGGGAGTGGATGGGGTGGGTGTGAGTGGGTCTGACTGTAGGGGAGGTAGGGGGAGTGGATGGGGTGGGTGTGAGTGGGTCTGACTGTAGGGGAGGTAGGGGGAGTTGATGGGGTGGGTGTGAGTGGGTCTGACTGTAGGGGAGGTAGGGGGAGGTAGGGGGAGTTGATGGGGTGGGTGTGAGTGGGTCTGACTGTAGGGGAGGTAGGGGGAGTGGATGGGGTGGGTGTGAGTGGGTCTGACTGTAGGGGAGGTAGGGGGAGTTGATGGGGTGGGTGTGAGTGGGTCTGACTGTAGGGGAGGTAGGGGGAGTTGATGGGGTGGGTGTGAGTGGGTCTGACTGTAGGGGAGGTAGGGGGAGGTGATGGGGTGGGTGTGAGTGGGTGTGACTGTAGGGGAGGTAGGGGGAGTTGATGGGGTGGGTGTGAGTGGGTCTGACTGTAGGGGAGGTAGGGGGAGGTAAGGGGAGTTGATGGGGTGGGTGTGAGTGGGTCTGACTGTAGGGGAGGTAGGGGGGGGGAAGCAGTGAAGAGGCTCTGACCCCCTGAACGTCCCCAGAGAAGGGGTCCAGCAGTTGGCATCTTCCTTAACTTCCTCCTGTCCTCTTCCTCCTCCCTCTTATGTCCTTCCTTCTTACTCCATCCCCCGCTACATCTCTCATTCCTCTATCTCTCACATCACCATCTCCTAGGTCTGGTTGGCCATAACGTCCTTGAGCTCAGCTGGTGTGAAATCTCCTGACAGGTTGGCATTGACACTGGCCGCCCTAGAGAGACTGGATACCTCGCGGGATGTTGAGCGGGCAAATTCTTTGTCTGCGTCTGGGAAGCGGCCATTTTTCAGGAGTTGGGCTGCGATGGCGTTTGCTGTCACAGGGCACTTGGGAGGTGGTGTACTTCTTCCTGAGAGCTGGTTTATGGTCTGCCACGCTTTACGGCTGGAGTGGGTAAAGTCAATCGACTCGACGACCTCTGTCCATCTAGCCCTGCGGGTGGCGTCCAACTTCTCAAGCAGTGCCGTTGCTGTCGCATCCACTTCAGCTCTTGAGCTAGCCTGCTGGTGGGCTCGCAGGAGGTGGTTGCACTCCTCGGCAACCAATCCCCGGCGTAGATGGCGGGTGCCGGGGCAGTTGGGAGGGCCGATGTGGACAGTACAGATGGTGGGGGCTTGTACACGTTCTTAACCGTTGTCTTCTGTATCCTTGTGGACAGCCACTCAAGGCTGGAGCCCGGTGGAGATTGTCCTGTGGCTGTCCAACTAAGGTCAGACCTGACAAAGGTGGCCATCCCGTGCTGCCTGCTGAGGATGGAGCCGGCGAGGTGGAACCCGGGCAACCTGAGAAAGTCTGCTTTTCCACAGTGCGTCTCCTGAAGGAGGACGGACGCGACTTCATGGGAGTCGGCGAGGTGGCGTATGATATCCAGTTTGGCGGTGGTGAGGCCCTCGACATTTAGCTGGAGCACTGCCAGGCCCTGGCGCTCGATGGTCGGGATGGCTGCCCGCCCTGACGTGAGCTTGCGTCCCCCCGGCCTCTTGCGCCCTGATCTGACAGCGTGACGATTGGGTGGCGACATTCGTTTCATGAGCTGGTCTTGCACCATATCTCATTACTCGCAGGGGAGGCCGCGTGGAGGCTGTCGTCTTCTCCCGCTCAGGAGGTTGAGAAACGGGGTCCCACAAGGGTCTGTCCTCTCACCGATGCTCTTCAACATTTACATCTTTGACCTACCGGTGACGACATCTAGAAGGTATGGATATGCGGATGATCTAGCCATCATGTTACACCAACCCACATGGAAGGCGGTTGAAGAGGGCCTCAACCAGGATATGGACGTCCTGGCTGCCTACCTTCGGAGCTGGCGACTGCAGCTCAGTACCGGAAAGACCGTATCAGCAGTATTCCACCTCTGCAACAGGGAAGCAAGAAGGGAGTTGGAGATCTCAGTGGAAAACAAACCCCTGGAGTTCCAGCAGGCCCCAAAGTACCTGGGCGTACGCTTGGACAGGACACTGTCCTACAAACAACATTTGGATGAAGTGAGGGCTAAAGTAACAGCTAGGGTCTCACTCATCCGCCGCCTTGCTGGCACAACCTGGGGGGCCTCGGCCAAGGTACTACGTATCTCCACACAAGCCCTCGTATTCTCTGCAGCCGAGTACTGTGCCCCAACCTGGAGTAGAAGCCCACATGCCAAGAAGGTCGATACGGCCATCAATAATGCACTCCGTATCATAACTGGCTGCCTGAAACCCACCCCTGTGTTCTACCTGCCAGTCCTAGCAGGAATAGCGCCAGCCGGCCTACGGCGAGAGGCCGCTACCCTCGCCCTGGCAAGGAAAGCCCAGGAACACAGCTGGCACCTCCTCCATGAAACCACCACCCTGGCAATACCTCCAAGCAGACTCAAGTCCCGCCACCCATACAATCAGGCCGCGCAAGAGATGCTTAATTCCATCCCGGAGGATCTGACAACCAAAGCCTGGCTGGCGGCGGCATGGAAGCAGGAGTGGGAGTCGGCAGGACAGACACGCCTACACCATCACATCCAGGATTCTGGAGGTGGCGTTGAAGGAGAAGACCTACCTCGCCGGCAATGGACCCTCCTGAACCGCCTTCGCACAGGGGTTGGCTGCTTCAAAGCGTCCATGAAAAAATGGGGCCTAACCGACAGTGCAGCGTGTGAGTGCGGGGAGCCTGAGCAGACTGCCAACCACGTGATCACCACCTGTCCCCTGCATAGACCACCTTCAGAGGAGGGCCTCTTCCGAGTGGGACCTGAGACGAGGGCATGGCTACATGACACAAAGCTGGATATATGAAGACGATACACGAAAGAGAGAGAGAGGTCTGGTTCTGAGCCATAAGGTCTAACAGAAGTATCTGTTTCTGTCCAGCTCTCTCTCCATCTTTAGGTCCAGCTCTCTGTCCATCTTTAGGTCTAGCTCTCTCTCCATCTTTAGGTCTAGCTCTCTGTCCATCTTTAGGTCTAGCTCTCTCTCCATCTTTAGGTCTAGCTCTCTCTCCATCTTTAGGTCTAACTCTCTCTCCATCTTTAGGTCCAGCTCTCTCTCCATCTTTAGGTCCAGCTCTCTCTCCATCTTTAGGTCCAGCTCTCTCTCCATCTTTAGGTCCAGCTCTCTCTCCATCTTTAGGTCCAGCTCTCTCTCCATCTTTAGGTCCAGCTCTCTCTCCATCTTTAGGTCTAGCTCTCTCTCCATCTTCTTTCATCTCGGTGTGCCTTGATACTAGTCTCTTAATCTATCGTTGTTCATATCTCTCTCTCTCTCTCTCTCTCTCTCTCTCTCTCTCTCTCTCTCTCTCTCTCTCTCTCTCTCTCTCTCTCTCTCTCTCTCTCTCTCTCTCTCTCTCTCTCTCTCTCTCTCTCTCTCTCTCTCTCTCTCTCTCGGTTAGGGGTTAGGAGTTAGGGGTTAAGGGGTAGGAGTTAGGGGTTAGGGGTAAGAGAAACCTGCTCTAGGATACAGGTAAGACTGTAGTCCTTAGGAAGTAGGGGTTAAGGGGCCATCTTTATACTTTAGACATCAGGATCCAACCCAGAACCTCTCAGCACCGGGACCACTAAACTACCCCTCTGTTTAAACAACCTGTCTATTTTATTCTGGTTCATCGTCTGTGAGAACCACGCGTCCTCTTGTGGTTCAGTATAGTGAATGTGTCTTATAATTTATTCTCGCTCATGGCCATGAAAACTTTATAAATGTGTCAGGTTGAACTGCAATATAATGTAATGTAACAATATAATGAGAAATTAATTAAATGAGGTTCTAAGGTCAAACGTAGGTTGTGTGAATGTATATTTTTAGTTTGTTCATTAAATTACTGGTATTATGTCTGATGATCACAATATTTGTTTACAGAAAGGTTAAGATAAGTTAGATAAGATTGTTAGATAAGATTAATTAAATCAATGTGACTTTATTTATAGAGTGTGTTTTGTACAAATTGCTTAAAGACAATAACAGTAGATGAATACATCTGAAACGTAGCGCTTGATTAAAGTTTACTCAAGAATTTAGAATATCGGAATACTCTTCTGATGAGAGTTAAAGCCACTCAGCTAGTGAAGAAAGAACCTCCAGTTCCAGCTTGGTTTCCTATCCTGGAGCATCTCCAACACACACATACACACACACACACACACACACACACACACACACACACACACACACACACACACACACACACACACACACACACACACGCGCACACGCGCACACACACACGCACACACACACACACACACACACACACACACACACACACACACACACAGTCGTATAGCAGCTGTTGTATTGAACTGTTAATCCAACTCTCTCAAAAACACCCTCAATTTGAACTCAAACCCTCCTTTGTGTGAGATGAAGCAGGCACTGCACGTGTGCACGCTCTATATCCAGTGGAGGCTCGTCCATTGAGGAACGGGAGGGTCATCCACCCTGTTAAATACACATCAATTTAACAGATTCATCTTTGAAAATACTGATAAAAAAGCTTTTTGTAACGCTTCAAAGTCACACAAATATGTGTGTCAAAATCGCACCAACAGCGCCCCCTACTGCAATGTTGTAATCACTGTACGGAGGAACGGAGGAAAGGGGGTCCATTATAAACTCTCGAACTCGAGCGGCCGGTGAGTCCTGGTTTAACATGAGTGTGTGAGTGTGTACGGCGCAAAGGGAGGACCATCCTCCCTGAGGGCGGGTCTAGCCAGAGGCTGTTAACCAATCAGAGCTCACTGCACTGGTGAATACCCAATCAGAGTTTTGGGTGGCGGGGTCATCATGCAAGGATCTCTCTTGTGTCATTCATTATAATTCCGCGTACCAGAAAACTGAGCGAGTCATTTACTTTGAATTGATTTCAGATTGTAAACTTGAGTTCCTCCTCAAAGCGTTCCAGGTGCATGACGCCAAACGTAAACAGAAATCATGGCTGACCATGACAAGGTGGGGTCTTTGGCTCACGATTAGACAACTGATGTGATTAACGTGCATTACTGGTTTTACTTTATGATAGTATGTCTTATTTTAATTAAATACAGGTAAATATACTTTACACAACAGAGCGATTCTCCCTCGAAGCTCACTCAATTTCAATTCCGTTAGGTTTGTTCGATAGCACAAGCCACTGTGCATGAAACTTCTATTCCGATTTCCTGATTTTTTATCATTTATGGATTAATCGCTAAATATCTCGCTAAATATAACGCATCTTCCTCCTCAGATCACAATCGGTTTCCATTCAGTTTGGCTTATCTGCTAAAATGACCCACTAATACACTGTTAACATTTATAGTGAGGCTCCTTCCTTCCTCCCCTACTTTCACAACCTCCAGCCGCCACTGGTGTATATGAGTGTGAACACGTGTATATGAGTGTGAACACGTGTATATGGGTGTGAACACGTGTATATGAGTGTGAACACGTGTATATGGGTGTGAACACGTGTATATGGGTGTGAACGCGTGTATATGAGTGTGAACACGTGTATATGGGTGTGAACACGTGTATATGAGTGTGAACACGTGTCTATGAGTGTGAACACGTGTATATGAGTGTGAACACGTGTCTATGGGTGTGAACACGTGTATATGAGTGTGAACACGTGTCTATGGGTGTGAACAAGTGTATATGAGTGTGAACACGTGTCTATGGGTGTGAACACGTGTATATGAGTGTGAACACGTGTATATGAGTGTGAACATGTGTATATGGGTGTGAACACGTGTATATGAGTGTGAACACGTGTCTATGAGTGTGAACACGTGTATATGAGTGTGAACACGTGTCTATGGGTGTGAACACGTGTATATGAGTGTGAACACGTGTCTATGGGTGTGAACACGTGTATATGAGTGTGAACACGTGTCTATGGGTGTGAACACGTGTCTATGAGTGTGAACACGTGTCTATGAGTGTGAACACGTGTATATGAGTGTGAACACGTGTCTATGGGTGTGAACACGTGTCTATGAGTGTGAACACGTGTCTATGGGTGTGAACACGTGTCTATGAGTGTGAACACGTGTATATGGGTGTGAACACGTGTCTATGAGTGTGAACACGTGTCTATGAGTGTGAACACGTGTCTATGGCTGTGAACACGTGTATATGAGTGTGAACACGTGTATATGGGTGTGAACACGTGTATATGAGTGTGAACACGTGTCTATGAGTGTGAACGCGTGTCTATGAGTGTGAACACGTGTACATGAGTGTGAACACGTGTATATGGGTGTGAACACGTGTCTATGAGTGTGAACACGTGTATATGGGTGTGAACACGTATATATGAGTGTGAACACGTGTATATGGGTGTGAACACGTGTCTATGAGTGTGAACACGTGTATATGAGTGTGAACACGTGTCTATGGGTGTGAACACGTGTATATGAGTGTGAACACGTGTCTATGAGTGTGAACACGTGTATATGGGTGTGAACGCGTGTATATGAGTGTGAACACGTGTATATGGGTGTGAACACGTGTATATGAGTGTGAACACGTGTCTATGAGTGTGAACACGTGTATATGAGTGTGAACACGTGTCTATGGGTGTGAACACGTGTATATGAGTGTGAACACGTGTCTATGGGTGTGAACAAGTGTATATCAAGTCAAGTCAAGTCAAGTTTATTGTCACTTCACAGTTTACAGTTTAGTATAAAGCAGTGATGTGAAATTCTTGTGTGCAATACCCGACGACAGACAGCAGTTATAGAATAAGATAAAATAAAAATAGATAAAATAGATAAAAATAGAATAAAAAATAGAATAAAAAATAGAATAAGGAATATAAAATAAAAATAAAAAATGCAATTTATAAAATGCAAAAATCAGCACAGAAAAGAGCAATATATATATATAAATCAATGTAATAAAATATACATTGTTATATGTTATACGCCCTTGTTCAGCAGCCTGATGGCCTGACTGTGGAAGCTATCTCTAAGCCTATTTGTACGACACTTGATACTGCGGTATCGCCTGCCTGACGGTAATAGTGAGTAAAGTTCGTGGCTGGGGTGGGCAATGTCTTTTATAATTCTTTTGGCCTTGGCCACGCACCGCTGGTTGTAAATGTCCAGGAGGGAGGGGAGCTCACCTCCAACGATATACTGGGCCGTCCGCACCACCCTTTGAAGCGCTCTGCGCTCGAGTGCCGTGCAGTTCCCGTACCAGGCGGTGATACACCCTGTCAGAACACTCTCGATGGTGCCGTTGTAGAATGTTCTCAGGATGCGGGGGCCCATGCTGAATTTCTTCAGACGCCTGAGAAAATACAGGCGTTGTTGGGCCTTTTTCACCACGTGTGTGGTGTGCGTGGACCATGTGAGGTCCTCGGAGATGTGCACGCCGAGGAACTTGAAGCTGCTGACCCTCTCTACTGCAACGCCGTCGATGGAGATAGGGCTGTGCTCTCCCCTCTGCCTCCTGAAGTCCACGATCAGCTCCTTGGTCTTCTTGACGTTGAGGGCGAGGCTGTTCTCCTGGCACCACTGCTCCAGCGATCCGACCTCCTCCCTGTAGGCTGTCTCGTCGTCGCCGGCGATCAGGCCCATCACTGTCGTGTCGTCAGCAAACTTGACGATGACGTTGGAGCTGTGCATAGCCATGCAGTCGTGGGTGTAGAGGGAGTAGAGGAGAGGGCTCAGCACGCATCCCTGGGGGGCTCCCGTGTTGAGGGTCAGTGGCTCTGATGTGGTGCTGCCCATCCTCACCACCTGGCGGCGGTCCGACAGGAGGTTCAGTATCCAGCTGCACATGGATGGGGGTACGCCTAGACCTCTCAGCTTGGTGTCGAGCTTGGCAGGAACTATTGTGTTGAATGCTGAGCTGTAGTCCACAAACAGCATTCGCACATAACAGTTCTTCCCCTCCAAGTGGGAAAGGGCAGTGTGGAGGGCCATGGCAATTGCGTCGTCCGTGGATCTATTTTGACGATATGCAAATTGCCATGGGTCCAGCGTGGTAGGTAACACGGAGCAAATAAAGTCCTTGACCAACCTCTCGAAGCATTTGCTAACGATCGAGGTGAGGGCCACAGGTCTGTAGTCATTCAGGCATGTTACCTTGGTTTGTTTAGGGACAGGCACGATGGTGGATATCTTGAAGACCGCGGGGACAACAGCCTGGGACAGGGAGAGGTTGAAGATGTCTGCAAAGACTCCTGCCAACTGGTCTGCGCATGCTCTGAGGACGCGGCCCGGGATGTCGTCGGGGCCTGCCGCCTTACGGATGTTCAGCCGCTTATGAGTGTGAACACGTGTCTATGGGTGTGAACACGTGTATATGAGTGTGAACACGTGTATATGGGTGTGAACACGTGTATATGAGTGTGAACACGTGTCTATGAGTGTGAACACGTGTATATGAGTGTGAACACGTGTCTATGGGTGTGAACACGTGTATATGAGTGTGAACACGTGTCTATGGGTGTGAACACGTGTATATGAGTGTGAACACGTGTCTATGGGTGTGAACACGTGTCTATGAGTGTGAACACGTGTCTATGAGTGTGAACACGTGTCTATGAGTGTGAACACGTGTCTATGGGTGTGAACACGTGTCTATGAGTGTGAACACGTGTCTATGGGTGTGAACACGTGTATATGAGTGTGAACACGTGTATATGGGTGTGAACACGTGTCTATGAGTGTGAACACGTGTCTATGAGTGTGAACACGTGTCTATGGCTGTGAACACGTGTATATGAGTGTGAACACGTGTATATGGGTGTGAACACGTGTATATGAGTGTGAACACGTGTCTATGAGTGTGAACGCGTGTCTATGAGTGTGAACACGTGTACATGAGTGTGAACACGTGTATATGGGTGTGAACACGTGTCTATGAGTGTGAACACGTGTATATGGGTGTGAACACGTGTATATGAGTGTGAACACGTGTATATGGGTGTGAACACGTGTCTATGAGTGTGAACACGTGTATATGAGTGTGAACACTGTGTATATGGGTGTGAACACGTGTATATGAGTGTGAACACGTGTCTATGGGTGTGAACAGGTGTATATGAGTGTGAACACGTGTATATGAGTGTGAACACGTGTCTATGAGTGTGAACACGTGTCTATGAGTGTGAACACGTGTCTATGAGTGTGAACACGTGTCTATGGGTGTGAACACGTGTATATGATTGTGAACACGTGTCTATGAGTGTGAACACGTGTATATGGTGTGAACACGTGTATATGAGTGTGAACACGTGTATATGAGTGTGAACACGTGT
>CM051006.1:1615629-1636718 GCA_027704905.1 Muraenolepis orangiensis
TCACACTCATAGACACGTGTTCACACTCATATACACGTGTTCACACTCATATACACATGTTCACACTCATAGACACGTGTTCACACTCATATACACGTGTTCACACTCATATACACGTGTTCACACCCATATACACGTGTTCACACTCATAGACACGTGTTCACACTCATATACACGTGTTCACACTCATAGACACGTGTTCACACTCATATACACGTGTTCACACCCATATACACGTGTTCACACTCATAGACACGCGTTCACACTCATAGACACGTGTTCACACTCATATACACGTGTTCACACCCATATACACGTGTTCACACTCATAGACACGTGTTCACACTCATATACACGTGTTCACACTCATATACACGTGTTCACACTCATATACACGTGTTCACACCCATATACACGTGTTCACACTCATATACACGTGTTCACACCCATATACACGTGTTCACACTCATAGACACGCGTTCACACTCATAGACACGTGTTCACACTCATATACACGTGTTCACACCCATATACACGTGTTCACACTCATATACACGTGTTCACAGCCATAGACACGTGTTCACACTCATAGACACGTGTTCACACTCATAGACACGTGTTCACACCCATATACACGTGTTCACACTCATATACACGTGTTCACACCCATAGACACGTGTTCACACTCATAGACACGTGTTCACACCCATAGACACGTGTTCACACTCATATACACGTGTTCACACTCATAGACACGTGTTCACACTCATAGACACGTGTTCACACCCATAGACACGTGTTCACACTCATATACACGTGTTCACACCCATAGACACGTGTTCACACTCATATACACGTGTTCACACCCATAGACACGTGTTCACACTCATATACACGTGTTCACACTCATAGACACGTGTTCACACTCATATACACGTGTTCACACCCATATACACATGTTCACACTCATATACACGTGTTCACACTCATATACACGTGTTCACACTCATATACACGTGTTCACACCCATAGACACGTGTTCACACTCATATACACGTGTTCACACTCATATACACGTGTTCACACTCATATACACGTGTTCACACCCATAGACACGTGTTCACACTCATAAGCGGCTGAACATCCGTAAGGCGGCAGGCCCCGACGACATCCCGGGCCGCGTCCTCAGAGCATGCGCAGACCAGTTGGCAGGAGTCTTTGCAGACATCTTCAACCTCTCCCTGTCCCAGGCTGTTGTCCCCGCGGTCTTCAAGATATCCACCATCGTGCCTGTCCCTAAACAAACCAAGGTAACATGCCTGAATGACTACAGACCTGTGGCCCTCACCTCGATCGTTAGCAAATGCTTCGAGAGGTTGGTCAAGGACTTTATTTGCTCCGTGTTACCTACCACGCTGGACCCATGGCAATTTGCATATCGTCAAAATAGATCCACGGACGACGCAATTGCCATGGCCCTCCACACTGCCCTTTCCCACTTGGAGGGGAAGAACTGTTATGTGCGAATGCTGTTTGTGGACTACAGCTCAGCATTCAACACAATAGTTCCTGCCAAGCTCGACACCAAGCTGAGAGGTCTAGGCGTACCCCCATCCATGTGCAGCTGGATACTGAACCTCCTGTCGGACCGCCGCCAGGTGGTGAGGATGGGCAGCACCACATCAGAGCCACTGACCCTCAACACGGGAGCCCCCCAGGGATGCGTGCTGAGCCCTCTCCTCTACTCCCTCTACACCCACGACTGCATGGCTATGCACAGCTCCAACGTCATCGTCAAGTTTGCTGACGACACGACAGTGATGGGCCTGATCGCCGGCGACGACGAGACAGCCTACAGGGAGGAGGTCGGATCGCTGGAGCAGTGGTGCCAGGAGAACAGCCTCGCCCTCAACGTCAAGAAGACCAAGGAGCTGATCGTGGACTTCAGGAGGCAGAGGGGAGAGCACAGCCCTATCTCCATCGACGGCGTTGCAGTAGAGAGGGTCAGCAGCTTCAAGTTCCTCGGCGTGCACATCTCCGAGGACCTCACATGGTCCACGCACACCACACACGTGGTGAAAAAGGCCCAACAACGCCTGTATTTTCTCAGGCGTCTGAAGAAATTCAGCATGGGCCCCCGCATCCTGAGAACATTCTACAACGGCACCATCGAGAGTGTTCTGACAGGGTGTATCACCGCCTGGTACGGGAACTGCACGGCACTCGAGCGCAGAGCGCTTCAAAGGGTGGTGCGGACGGCCCAGTATATCGTTGGAGGTGAGCTCCCCTCCCTCCTGGACATTTACAACCAGCGGTGCGTGGCCAAGGCCAAAAGAATTATAAAAGACATTGCCCACCCCAGCCACGAACTTTACTCACTATTACCGTCAGGCAGGCGATACCGCAGTATCAAGTGTCGTACAAATAGGCTTAGAGATAGCTTCCACAGTCAGGCCATCAGGCTGCTGAACAAGGGCGTATAACATATAACAATGTATATTTTATTACATTGATTTATATATATATATTGCTCTTTTCTGTGCTGATTTTTGCATTTTATAAATTGCATTTTTTATTTTTATTTTATATTCCTTATTCTATTTTTTATTCTATTTTTTATTCTATTTTTATCTATTTTTATCTATTTTTATTTTATCTTATTCTATAACTGCTGTCTGTCGTCGGGTATTGCACACAAGAATTTCACATCACTGCTTTATACTAAACTGTAAACTGTGAAGTGACAATAAACTTGACTTGACTTGACTTGATATACACTTGTTCACACCCATAGACACGTGTTCACACTCATATACACGTGTTCACACCCATAGACACGTGTTCACACTCATATACACGTGTTCACACTCATAGACACGTGTTCACACTCATATACACGTGTTCACACCCATATACACGTGTTCACACTCATATACACGCGTTCACACCCATATACACGTGTTCACACTCATAGACACGTGTTCACACTCATATACACGTGTTCACACCCATAGACACGTGTTCACACTCATATACACGTGTTCACACTCATAGACACGTGTTCACACCCATATACACGTGTTCACACTCATATATACGTGTTCACACCCATATACACGTGTTCACACTCATAGACACGTGTTCACACCCATATACACGTGTTCACACTCATGTACACGTGTTCACACTCATAGACACGCGTTCACACTCATAGACACGTGTTCACACTCATATACACGTGTTCACACCCATATACACGTGTTCACACTCATATACACGTGTTCACAGCCATAGACACGTGTTCACACTCATAGACACGTGTTCACACTCATAGACACGTGTTCACACCCATATACACGTGTTCACACTCATATACACGTGTTCACACCCATAGACACGTGTTCACACTCATAGACACGTGTTCACACCCATAGACACGTGTTCACACTCATATACACGTGTTCACACTCATAGACACGTGTTCACACTCATAGACACGTGTTCACACCCATAGACACGTGTTCACACTCATATACACGTGTTCACACCCATAGACACGTGTTCACACTCATATACACGTGTTCACACCCATAGACACGTGTTCACACTCATATACACGTGTTCACACTCATAGACACGTGTTCACACTCATATACACGTGTTCACACCCATATACACATGTTCACACTCATATACACGTGTTCACACTCATATACACGTGTTCACACCCATAGACACGTGTTCACACTCATATACACTTGTTCACACCCATAGACACGTGTTCACACTCATATACACGTGTTCACACTCATAGACACGTGTTCACACTCATATACACGTGTTCACACCCATATACACGTGTTCACACTCATATACACGCGTTCACACCCATATACACGTGTTCACACCCATATACACGTGTTCACACTCATATACACGTGTTCACACCCATATACACGTGTTCACACTCATATACACGTGTTCACACTCATATACACCAGTGGCGGCTGGAGGTTGTGAAAGTAGGGGAGGAAGGAAGGAGCCTCACTATAAATGTTAACAGTGTATTAGTGGGTCATTTTAGCAGATAAGCCAAACTGAATGGAAACCGATTGTGATCTGAGGAGGAAGATGCGTTATATTTAGTGAGATATTTAGCGATTAATCCATAAATGATAAAAAATCAGGAAATCGGAATAGAAGTTTCATGCACAGTGGCTTGTGCTATCGAACAAACCTAACGGAATTGAAATTGAGTGAGCTTCGAGGGAGAATCGCTCTGTTGTGTAAAGTATATTTACCTGTATTTAATTAAAATAAGACATACTATCATAAAGTAAAACCAGTAATGCAC
Source organism: Muraenolepis orangiensis (assembly GCA_027704905.1). Taxonomy (NCBI): domain Eukaryota; kingdom Metazoa; phylum Chordata; class Actinopteri; order Gadiformes; family Muraenolepididae; genus Muraenolepis; species Muraenolepis orangiensis. The sequence continues at coordinate 1,619,984 of CM051006.1, forward strand.
GTTAATCACATCAGTTGTCTAATCGTGAGCCAAAGACCCCACCTTGTCATGGTCAGCCATGATTTCTGTTTATGTTTGGCGTCATGCACCTGGAACGCTTTGAGGAGGAACTCAAGTTTACAATCTGAAATCAATTCAAAGTAAATGACTCGCTCAGTTTTCTGGTACGCGGAATTATAATGAATGACACAAGAGAGATCCTTGCATGATGACCCCCCCACCCAAAACTCTGATTGGGTATTCACCAGTGCAGTGAGCTCTGATTGGTTAACAGCCTCTGGCTAGACCCGCCCTCAGGGAGGATGGTCCTCCCTTAGCGCCGTACACACTCACACACTCATGTTAAACCAGGACTCACCGGCCGCTCGAGTTCGAGAGTTTATAATGGACCCCCTTTCCTCCGTTCCTCCGTACAGTGATTACAACATTGCAGTAGGGGGCGCTGTTGGTGCGATTTTGACACACATATTTGTGTGACTTTGAAGCGTTACAAAAAGCTTTTTTATCAGTATTTTCAAAGATGAATCTGTTAAATTGATGTGTATTTAACAGGGTGGATGACCCTCCCGTTCCTCAATGGACGAGCCTCCACTGGATATAGAGCGTGCACACGTGCAGTGCCTGCTTCATCTCACACAAAGGAGGGTTTGAGTTCAAATTGAGGGTGTTTTTGAGAGAGTTGGATTAACAGTTCAATACAACAGCTGCTATACGACTGTGTGTGTGTGTGTGTGTGTGTGTGTGTGTGTGTGTGTGTGTGTGTGTGTGTGTGCGTGTGTGTGTGCGTGTGTGTGTGCGCGTGTGCGCGTGTGTGTGTGTGTGTGTGTGTGTGTGTGTGTGTGTGTGTGTGTGTGTGTGTGTGTGTGTGTGTGTGTGTGTGTGTGTGTGTGTGTGTGTGTGTGTGTGTGTGTGTTGGAGATGCTCCAGGATAGGAAACCAAGCTGGAACTGGAGGTTCTTTCTTCACTAGCTGAGTGGCTTTAACTCTCATCAGAAGAGTATTCCGATATTCTAAATTCTTGAGTAAACTTTAATCAAGCGCTACGTTTCAGATGTATTCATCTACTGTTATTGTCTTTAAGCAATTTGTACAAAACACACTCTATAAATAAAGTCACATTGATTTAATTAATCTTATCTAACAATCTTATCTAACTTATCTTAACCTTTCTGTAAACAAATATTGTGATCATCACACATAATACCAGTAATTTAATGAACAAACTAAAAATATACATTCACACAACCTACGTTTGACCTTAGAACCTCATTTAATTAATTTCTCATTATATTGTTACATTACATTATATTGCAGTTCAACCTGACACATTTATAAAGTTTTCATGGCCATGAGCGAGAATAAATTATAAGACACATTCACTATACTGAACCACAAGAGGACGCGTGGTTCTCACAGACGATGAACCAGAATAAAATAGACAGGTTGTTTAAACAGAGGGGTAGTTTAGTGGTCCCGGTGCTGAGAGGTTCTGGGTTGGATCCTGATGTCTAAAGTATAAAGATGGCCCCTTAACCCCTACTTCCTAAGGACTACAGTCTTACCTGTATCCTAGAGCAGGTTTCTCTTACCCCTAACCCCTAACTCCTAACTCCTAACACTACCCCCTAACCCCTAACCCCTAACCCCTAACCCCTAACCCCTAACCCCTAACTCCTACCCCTTAACCCCTAACTCCTAACCCCTAACCGAGAGAGAGAGAGAGAGAGAGAGAGAGAGAGAGAGAGAGAGAGAGAGAGAGAGAGAGAGAGAGAGAGAGAGAGAGAGAGAGAGAGAGAGAGAGAGAGAGAGAGAGAGAGAGAGAGAGAGAGAGAGAGAGAGAGAGAGAGAGATGAACAACGATAGATTAAGAGACTAGTATCAAGGCACACCGAGATGAAAGAAGATGGAGAGAGAGCTAGACCTAAAGATGGAGAGAGAGCTGGACCTAAAGATGGAGAGAGAGCTGGACCTAAAGATGGAGAGAGAGCTGGACCTAAAGATGGAGAGAGAGCTGGACCTAAAGATGGAGAGAGAGCTGGACCTAAAGATGGAGAGAGAGCTGGACCTAAAGATGGAGAGAGAGTTAGACCTAAAGATGGAGAGAGAGCTAGACCTAAAGATGGAGAGAGAGCTAGACCTAAAGATGGACAGAGAGCTAGACCTAAAGATGGAGAGAGAGCTAGACCTAAAGATGGACAGAGAGCTGGACCTAAAGATGGAGAGAGAGCTGGACAGAAACAGATACTTCTGTTAGACCTTATGGCTCAGAACCAGACCTAGGAGATGGTGATGGGAGAGATAGAGGAATGAGAGATGTAGCGGGGGATGGAGTAAGAAGGAAGGACATAAGAGGGAGGAGGAAGAGGACAGGAGGAAGTTAAGGAAGATGCCAACTGCTGGACCCCTTCTCTGGGGACGTTCAGGGGGTCAGAGCCTCTTCACTGCTTCCCCCCCACTACCTCCCCTACAGTCAGACCCACTCACACCCACCCCATCAACTCCCCTTACCTCCCCCTACCTCCCCTACAGTCAGACCCACTCACACCCACCCCATCAACTCCCCCTACCTCCCCTACAGTCAGACCCACTCACACCCACCCCATCAACTCCCCCTACCTCCCCTACAGTCAGACCCACTCACACCCACCCCATCCACTCCCCCTACCTCCCCTACAGTCAGACCCACTCACACCCACCCCATCAACTCCCCCTACCTCCCCCTACCTCCCCTACAGTCAGACCCACTCACACCCACCCCATCCACTCCCCCTACCTCCCCTACAGTCAGACCCACTCACACCCACCCCATACACTCCCCCTACCTCCCCTACAGTCAGACCCACTCACACCCACCCCATCAACTCCCCCTACCTCCCCTACAGTCAGACCCACTCACACCCACCCCATCAACTCCCCCTACCTCCCCTACAGTCAGACCCACTCACACCCACCCCATCAACTCCCCCTACCTCCCCTACAGTCAGACCCACTCACACCCACCCCATCAACTCCCCCTACCTCCCCTACAGTCAGACCCACTCACACCCAGAACCCTCCATCCAGTCTTCCCTCAGAGAGCGTTTGAAATGAGACAAAGCTTTAAAATACTAAGATTACTCCCAAAGCTTAAACATTACTTAAGTATATATTCATTCTAAAATAACAAATGAACTGCTGGTATTAAACTGCTTAGCTAAGAAAAGACACTCACAATCCAACAGTTATTATCAAGCCAGTGGCTCATCATTAGCAATGTGTGTGTAGCGTAAACACCAGCTCAGCTCTTCTTCACACACTGAATCAGTTTGAACAATATGTCAATATCACCATCATTATTAATGACCCCCCAACAGAATGACTCCCCCAAACAGAATGACTCCCCCCAACAGAATGACTCCCCCCCACAACAGAATGACTCCCCCCAACAGAATGACTCCCCCCAACATAATGACTCCCCCCCCAACAGAAAGACCCCCCCAACAGAATGACCCCCCCCAACAGAATGACCCCCCTCAACATAATGACCCCACCAAACAGAAAGACTCCCCCAAACAGAAAGACTCCCCCAAACAGAAAGACTCCCCCAAACAGAATGACCCCCCCAACAGAATGACCCCCCCTCAACATAATGACCCCCCCAAACAGAAAGACTCCCCCAAACAGAACGACTCCCCCAAACAGAAAGACTCCCCCCTCAACAGAATGACTCCCCCCCAACAGAATGACTCCCCCCAACAGAATGACTCCCCCCTCAACATAATAACTCCCCCAAACAGAAAGACTCCCCCCAACAGAATGACTCCCCCCAACAGAATGACTCCCCCCTCAACAGAATGACCCCCCCCAACAGAATGACCCCCCCTCAACATAATGACCCCACCAAACAGAAAGACTCCCCCAAACAGAAAGACTCCCCCAAACAGAAAGACTCCCCAAAACAGAATGACCCCCCAACAGAATGACCCCCCCTCAACATAATGACCCCCCCAAACAGAAAGACTCCCCCAAACAGAAAGACTCCCCCCTCAACAGAATGACTCCCCCCCAACATAATGACTCCCCCCAACAGAATGACTCCCCCCTCAACATAATAACTCCCCCAAACAGAAAGACTCCCCCCAACAGAATGACTCCCCCCAACAGAATGACTCCCCCCTCAACATAATGACTCCCCCAAACAGAAAAACTCCCCCCAACAGAATGACTCCTCCCCCAACAGAATGACTCCCCCCCAACAGAATGACTCCCCCAAACGGAATGACTCCCCCCTCAACATAATGACTCCCCCAAACAGAATGACTCCCCCCAACAGAATGACTCCCGCCCTCAACATAATGACTCCCCCAAACAGAAAGACTCCCCCCAACAGAATGACTCCCCCCAACAGAATGACTCCCCCCTCAACATAATGACTCCCCCAAACAGAAAGACTCCCCCCAACAGAATGACTCCTCCCCCAACAGAGTGACCTCCCCCAACAGAATGACTCCCCCCCAACAGAATGACTCCCCCAAACGGAATGACTCCCCCCTCAACATAATGACTCCCCCAAACAGAATGACTCCCCCCAACAGAATGACTCCCCCCCTCAACAGAATGACTCCCCCCCAAACAGAAAGACTCCCCCCCAACAGAATGACTCCCCCAAACAGAAAGACTCCCCCCCAACATAATGACTCCCCCAAACAGAATGACTCCCCCAAACAGAAAGACTCCCCCCCAACAGAATGACTCCCCCAAACAGAATGACTCCCCCAAACAGAAAGACTCCCCCCCAATAGAATGACTCTCCCAAACAGAAAGACTCCCCCCCCAACATAATGACTCCCCCCCTCAACAGAATGACTCCCCCCAACATAATGACTCCCCCCCTCAACAGAATGACTCCCCCCCAACAGAATGACTCCCCAAACAGAAAGACTCCCCCCAACAGAATGACTCCCCAAACAGAATGACTCCCCAAACAGAATGCCCCCCCCCCTCAACAGAATAACTCCCCCAAACAGAAAGACTCCCCCCAACAGAATGACTCTCCCCCAACATAATGACTCCCCCCCAACAGAATGACTCCCCCCTCAACAGAATGACTCCCCCCTCAACATAATGACTCCCCCCCAACAGAATGACTCCCCCCCAACAGAATGACTCTCCCCCAACATAATGACTCCCCCCCAACAGAATGACTCCCCCCCCAACAGAATGACTCCCCCCTCAACAGAATGACTCCCCCCAAACAGAATGACTCCCCCCTCAACATAATGACTCCCCCCCTCTCTCTCTCCCTTTCTTCAAACTCAAATCACCAATCCATCCGGCTCCAACGAGTGATAATAAACACATTACAGTCAGACTTGAAGACATTAAACTGTCCTTCAGTTGTCAATGACTGTGGCTGCCTGGCTGCTCATTGGACACTTCATGTATTCTTTAAAGACATTTAAATGACAGACATTCGAAAGATTTATAAGATAAACTAAACTAATCTATAAATACAAATGAGAATTCAACAAAAAAACTAAACAGAAACGTGACGTAAATGATGATTATATTTCTGTTTAAAATCGTTTATTTTAACAGAAAATGTGATTGTTTTCTGTTAATAGAATCAATTTAAATTCCGATTAGGTTTCAGATTCAGATCTATTCTCTCCTTCAATATCCTCCATTTCTCTGTTTCTCTGGGAACACTCGCAGTGACAGAGAGAGAGAGAGAGAGAGAGAGAGAGAGAGAGAGAGAGAGAGAGAGAGAGAGAGAGAGAGAGAGGGAGAGGGAGAGGGAGAGAGAGAGATGGGGAGAGAGAGAGAGAGAGAGAGAGAGAGAGGGGAGAGAGAGAGAGAGAGAGAGAGAGAGAGAGAGAGAGAGAGAGAGAGAGAGAGCGATGCATCTTGCATCAAGTTTCATCTCCTAAGACTTCAATATCTTTGAGGAGGCTAGCCTGCAGCTAAGGTATATTAATTATGACATTGGGTCATTTATACAGAGACATTTGGGAGACGAGCGAGGAAACGATGAACCTCCAGAATATCTCTGTGTAACTCTCTGTTTCATAGCTCTCTCTCCCTCTTCAGGGATGGTCATGGTGTTCCTCCACAGATACTCAGGGTTTGCTTCTGGGTTTACATTCTCCACACAGGTCTGCTGAGTCTAAGCTGTGCTTTGATTTATCCTCCCCGGTTCTTCCCTGTTTGTTCTTTCTTGTTTTGGCCCGTTTGCTACGAGGGAACCATTCTTTATTCCCTGTTACATATTTCTGGTCCGGGACTTTTCCTAAATAAATGTGTTTATTTAGACTTTATTCCCCAGCCCATGGTGTGTTTCTTCTAGACCCTGTCTTATGCCAGCACTCTCCTAACTCCCTACACGGAATATTAGCATAAGTATTATCATATTTACTAGTGGGTAGGTTACACCTTTCCCATTCAACACTCAATATTAATATCAAAAGTTTAATCAAGTCATTCTAATTCTGGATCACGTTCTAATTCTGGATCAGGTTCTGTCACATTCACTCACTCACTCAGTCTCTAAGACCATCATCTTTCAGAAAAGGGAACCCAGAATATACCCAGAGTGAGAGATGGGAAGAGAGAGAAAAAGGCGGTTGCTATGACAATGCAGCGCGGCCTTGTGTGATTGCGGCCGGCGTTTCTTTCGGAGGACGGATGCTATTAACCAAAGGTGAATTTACTCAGGCCATTGATCCCGCCTTAATCTATGTGCTGTACAAAAGAGTACAGAAGGTTTCCATCCTATTCTCCTTCCAGGAGACAACCGTCGGCGAACAAAACCTCCATCACCAGAGAGGTTTGGTTTGGTTTGATTTCCGTTGTTGTCCGAAATTAAAACGGCATCACAGAGCGTCCGTGGTGGGGACACAGATGTCCAGAAAGAAACCAGTGATGGGATTAGATAGGCTGAGCAGAATAGTTTAATATGTGTAGCGTTAGACATTTCTGCAGCACGTTATATCAGTCACCAATGTGGTTAGCTACCTCTTACTTAGCTAGGCTATATTCACGGAGAGAAAATCACACACAACCATCATCTCTTTGGTCTGAGTTCACAAGACCGTTTATTGTGCGCATGCTCGCAACAGCATCCCAGTGTGCACGCAGGCAACACATGTTCCTGTAACTAATGTGATTGGCTTAGCATGGCTTTGTCATATAACTAAATAGGCTCAACACTCCCACTCAAAGACATGTGTATAGCTCTCTATAATGGTAAATAAAACCAAAAATACAAAACTCCAAAATAAAACATTTACATCTGCCAGTTCACATTACTCTCCAAACAAATATCCCTTGAAACTCTCAAACTTAGCCTTTGTCACTGGCTTGGTAAAGACATCCGCTACCATGTTTGCAGTAGGACAGTATTCTATACATATTTTCCCTTCTGTGTGTGCAGACCGTACAAAGTGATACTTTATGTCTATATGTTTGCTTCTCTGTCTGCATACTGGGTTCTTAGATAAAGCTATCGCCCCCTGGTTGTCCTCATATATCTTGACTGGTACATGCTGGTTACAACTATCTATTCCTTTTAGTAGTTGTACAAGGTACATACTCTCTTGAGTAGTGGCTGCTAGTGCCATATACTCAGCTTCGCAGGTGGATAATGCCACCGTTGGCTGTTTCCTGCTCTTCCACGATATAACTGGACCATTCTCAGTTAAGCTGAAACAGTATCCAGTTGTGCTCCTCCTATCATCCCTATCGGCTGCCCAATCAGCATCACTGTACCCCTCCAGCTGTAGAACGCTTTCCTCACATTTCTGGTAGTGTAGCTCTTGATCTATAGTACCCTTTAAGTACCTCAGTAGGTGTTTGGCTGTAGCCCAATGCTGCTGCTTTGGTTCTGCTATGTGTAAATTTGCCCTGTGTGCATATTTCACAGTTTTGATTGGACATGTCATGTTTCCCTTTTATAGACATCCCTTCAACCACCTTCTCTAATTTTGCAACATCATCAAAATTGCAATGACCAAGTATCCTATGCCACGTTTGAATGTCATGACACCCATACATTTCATCAACATTTTCATCCTCTACTGTGCTAAGGTAATACAGCTTACCATACACGTCCATTTTGAACTTGGTACCATTCTTGTTGACCAGCCAGTCATTACCGTCCTTGAAGTGGACCTCAGCTCCGTTGGCTGTCGCTGCTTTGACTGAAAAGATGTTTTGTGGAAAAGATGGGATGTAGAGTGCTTGCTTGAGCCTCGTTGTCACCTGTCGTCCCTCGCTGTCCAGCAAACAGACTTCAGCGTCTCCCCTCATCTTAGCCATCCCGCTCACCTTGGATCCGTCGGCCAGCTCGATCATGTGGTCCTCGGGTCTGAAGCTCTTGTCAACTGTTTTGAACTTTGTGGCGTCGTTGATCATGTGTGCTGTGGCGCCGCAGTCGACCATTAGACCTTTCTTGTTCCCTCTCTGTGTAGGGCAGTCACTCATCCTGAAGAAACTGAAAGATGTAGGCTCTGCCTCCGTCTCTCCATCAGCTTTCTTCACATGGTCACGGCCTCGTCCTCGACTTCGCCCCATTCCTCGCTGTGGTGTGTCCCATTTTCGTTCCTCTCTTCTCACGTGGTACCCGTCAGGACATATTCTGGCCATGTGTCCTTTTTTACCGCACGTGTAACACTCAACATCAGCCAGGTCCATTTTCTTTCCTCTTCCTCGTCCTCGTGACCTCGTTGCCCCGCTAGATTTCATCACGTTGTCTTCTTCAACATTCACGTCACTCTTCCCATATTTTTCTGTACTCTCATAACTTCGCAGTTTCGTTTTAAACTCTCCAAACGTTACAGTGTCATTCGTCTGGGTGATGTGCACGACGAATGGCTTGTATGAATCAGGTAGCCCCTTAACTACCATAGCTATCTGAAGCCCATCACTAATGTGCTCTTCTGCTCTTCTCAATGACGTGAATACAGTTTCTGCTCGAATAATATAGTCAGTGACCGTTTCATTGCTAGCCTTATGGAGCGAGGAAAGTTCACAGTACAAACTCACCACGCGGGGTTTGTCTTTTCCTGCATAGTGCTCGCGAAGAATATTCAGTGCTTTTCTTCCATCACGTTTCGCGTCCCTCATTACTAACGACAAGCTCTTGTTGTCCAGACATTGCACTAGCTCTGCATATGCCTCACCGTTCTTGGTTTCATCTTCCGCGAGAGCTTCTTCGTCATACCCATCTATCTCCGGGTCTTCCGAGATAACTTCTCTGAGACCACGTAACTCCATGTGCGCGAGGAACCTCGTTTCCCAGAGCTCGTAACTTTTCTCTTCACCGTCGAATAAAAGTCTGAACCACCTTTGGCCTGCATGACTGGGCCCATAACCTGTAGCGTTAGACATTTCTGCAGCACGTTATATCAGTCACCAATGTGGTTAGCTACCTCTTACTTAGCTAGGCTATATTCACGGAGAGAAATCACACACAACCATCATCTCTTTGGTCTGAGTTCACAAGACCGTTTATTGTGCGCATGCTCGCAACAGCATCCCAGTGTGCACGCAGGCAACACATGTTCCTGTAACTAATGTGATTGGCTTAGCATGGCTTTGTCATATAACTAAATAGGCTCAACAATATGCAAATCATGTTCAGACAAACGGTTATTTTTTATAACTTGTTTTTTAATCCTTACAGCTTTTAAATTAAAATGTGTAATGAATGCTATCAGCAGATGTATATGATTCGATCTGTTAGCTGATTAGTTAATTGGTTAATACATTAATAATTCATGTAATAAAGTTCTATGTCATTGTTGAATGCTAAGTGTAGCTAGCTAGTTAGTAGCATTAGATGTCCTGGTTATCCTTCCTGTCTGAAGGTGTTGCGGGTCCAGATGGACTCAGATGTCAGAACCTTCCAGATTAAGACAGGACTTCTTAATGGATTCCAGTACCCAGCAAGTAGTTCCATTCCATCCATTAACTCTCATGTCACTTACATATTTGTTGTGGCGTTTAGCCTTCTAGAAGGCTAAACGTGATTAACCCTCCGCTAAGAGTGAATCAGCCTCACTTAGCTAGCGGTTTTATGCTTGAGCGGTGAGCAAAGCTGAGTAGAACTGAGGTCCTGTAGCATTGGGGAGCTAAATGCATGCATGGCTAAAGAGCTAAACATGGCACCTGGAATTCAGAGTTACTTTCCGTTAGGTTTGTTCGATCACAAGCCACTGTGCATGAAACTTCTATTCCGATTTTCAGATTCATAAATGGATTAACCGCTAAATATCTATTTTTCATCAAAACAATGCGTCTTCCCCCTTAGATCACAATGGGTTTTAATTCAGTTTGGCTTATCTGCTAACATGACCCTCTAATACATGGTCAGAACTGATAGTGAGGCACCTTCCTTCCTCCCCTACTTTTACAACCACCAGCCGCCAATGATATATATACAGTATATATGCAGTTCATATCAATATATATATATATATATATATACATTATACAGCATATATACAGTTCATATAAATATCTATATATATATATATATATAGATATATATATATATATACATTATACAGCATATATACAGTTCATATAAATATATATATATACAGTATATATATATATATATATATATATATATATATATATATATATATACAGTATACAGTATACAGTATATATATATATGACTCATTAAGATGAATGGTTTGGATTTCACACACAGAGACACACACACTCTTAGTTACACTCTTAGTTACACATCTACTGCACCAGCAATCTGTTTGATAGCAGATGTTTCATGGTAAATATTGAGTTACTTGTTGTTGCTCCTCCTTTCTGGGATGAGTCGTGTAAACTCCATGAAAGAGTCAATCCTTTTCTTTCCCTGCGAGGAACAGAATGCAGCGTTAGGGTGGCGTGCTGCTTCAACACAACCATCAGAGAGCTTTGGAAATCACATTCTCCAGGTGCTGAAAACACTTGAGATGATCAGTGGAATACGCCCAAATTGGTCTCATTACAAAGTTCATTAAACTATAATATAAGCAGTATGAAATAGGGTCAAATGTCAAGTTATTTCCCATTCAGTTCAATGTTTAATATGAGTTGATAGTGATATTGTGTGTGAACCAGGTTTGTTTCAATAACTCACACTGGTTGTTTTTAACATCCAGGAATAGCTTACATACTAGACCCTACAGCCTCTAACCTGCCCCCAAAACTCCAGCATCTTAGTGTGTATATTAAGCCAATGTGAGTCAGGTGTATGTGTGTGTGTGTGTGTGTGTGTGTGTGTGTGTGTGTGTGTGTTCTGCTTGGGTGCTCAAGGGAACAAACCACATCTGTGTTCTCTTGCCTTCCCAGCTTGTTTGTCCCTGATCTCTTTCCGTACCGTCTGAAGGACAACTCCATTGCTTGCTACTATTTGTCTTTTCTGTATAAAAATACCCTTTCTAGAAAGAAAATGAGTGGTGATATATGATATACTGTGAAGCTGTTTCTCTTAGAAGTACAAAAGTTAAAAAGTTAAAAAGTTAGTTATAATATCTCCTCCTACCTCTACCTCTCCTACTCCTTCCTACTCCTTCTCCTCCTTCTCCCTCTCCTCCTCCTCCTCCTCCTCCTCCTCCTCCTCCTCCTCCTCCATCTCCTCCTCCTCCTCCTCCTCCTCCTCCTCCTCCTCCTCCTCCTCCTCCTCCTCCTCCTCCTCCTCCTCCTCCTCCTCCTCCTCTTCCTCCTCCTCGACCCTCACCTCCTCTTCCTCCCTCTCCCTCTCTCCTCCTGCACCTCCTCCTCCTCTCTCCTCCACAACCTTTCCCTGGGCATGGGGGACCTTCTCACCATCCTCCTACTCCTCCTCCTCCTTCTCCTCCTCCTCCCTCTCCTCCTCCTCCTCCCTCTCCTCCTCCTCCCTCTCCCTCTCCTCCTCCTTCTCCTCCTCCTCCTCCTCCTCCTTCTCCTCCTTCCTCTCCCTCTCCTCCTCCTCCTCCTCCTCATCCTCCTCCTCCTCCTCCTCCTCCTCCTCCTCCCTCTCCTCCTCCTGCTCATCCTGCTCTCTCCTCCACTACCTTTCCCTGGTCTTGGGGGCCTTCTCACTCTCCCTCTCCTTATCCTCCTTCTCCTCCCTCTCCTTCTCCTCCTCCTCCCCGTCCTCCTCCTCCCTCTCCTCCTCCCTCTCCTCCTCATCCTCTTTCCTCCTCCTCCTGCTCCTCCTCCTCCGCTCTCCTCCACAACCTGGACGTGGGGGACCTTCTCACTCTCCTCCTCCTTCTCCTCCTCCTCCTCGCTTTCTTTCTCCTCCACCTCCTCCTCCCTCTCTTTCTCCTCCTCTTCCTCCCTCTCCCTCTCCTCCTCCTCCTCCTTCTCCTCCTCCTCCCTATCCCTCTCCTCCTCCTTCTCCTCTTCCTCCTCACTTTCTTTCTCCTCCACCTACTCCTCCCTCTCTTTCTCCTCCTCTTCCTCCCTCCTCCTCCTCCTCCTCCTCCTCCTCCTTCTCCCTTTCCTCCTCCTCTCTCCTCCTCCACCTGCTCCCCTGCTCTCTCCTCCCCGACCTTTCCCTTGGTGTGGGGAACTTCCCACTCTCCTCCTCCTCACTCTCCCTCTCCTCCTCCTCTCTCCTCCACAACCTTTCCCTGGGTGTGGAGGACCTTCCCACTCTCCTCCTCCTCACTCTCCCTCTCCTTCTCCTCCTTCTCCTCCCTCTCACTCTCCACCTGCTCTTTCTGTGTTTCTGTGTGTTTTTCCTCCATGTTGTTTTAATTAGCATTGGAGTTGGACCGTAGAACCAAGCGCTGTAAAACATGACATAAGGTTTCCTCATTAATTATGATAAAACTTGTTTCCAGTGCATAATGAACCGGGCTTTGACCTCCATTACTGCCAGAACTCACGAGGTGAAGTAAACCACGGCATGGGAACCCAGCTCCTTTAACAATTAAGAAATATATATATTCAATAATGTACTTTATTTAACTACATTCTTTATTGTTTTCAATATATACGTGCCACTGTGTCCAAAAAAGGGAAAGCTATGTATAGACACACAGCAGAGGGACTCATAAAGGGACCCCTGATCCAGTTATCCTCTAAAGAGCTCAGCAGAGGGACTCCTCATAGAGGGACCCTGATCCAGTTACCCTCTAAAGAGCTCAGCAGAGGGACTCCTCATAGAGGGACCCTGATCCAGTTACCCTCTAAAGAGCTCAGCAGAGGGACTCCTCATAGAGGGACCCTGATCCAGTTACCCTCTAAAGAGCTCAGCAGAGGGACTCCTCATAGAGGGACCCTGATCCAGTTACCCTCTAAAAAGCTCAGCAGAGGGACTCCTCATAGAGGGACCCTGATCCAGTTACCCTCTAAAGAGCTCAGCAGAGAGACTCCTCATAGAGGGACCCCTGATCCAGTTACCCTCTAAAGACTTCAGCAGAGGGACTCCTCATAGAGGGACCCTGATCCAGTTACCCTCTAAAGAGCTCAGCAGAGGGACTCCTCATAGAGGGACCCTGATCCAGTTACCCTCTAAAGAGCTCAGCAGAGGGACTCCTCATAGAGGGACCCTGATCCAGTTACCCTCTAAAGAGCTCAGCAGAGGGACTCCTCATAGAGGGACCCCTGATCCAGTTACCCTCTAAAGAGCTCAGCAGAGGGACTCCTCATAGAGGGACCCTGATCCAGTTACCCTCTAAAGAGCTCAGCAGAGGGACTCCTCATAGAGGGACCCTGATCCAGTTACCCTCTAAAGAGCTCAGCAGAGGGACTCCTCATAGAGGGACCCCTGATCCAGTTACCCTCTAAAGAGCTCAGCAGTGGTATCAATACCTCTCTTAAGAAGCTTCTCTCCATCCCCGGTTACCAAGGCCTGTTTACTCAACCTCTAAAACACCGGAAGAGACGACCACGACCCAAACAACCCAATGGCTAAAATACACTCATTAATTATACGGCTTTTTAGAGTGCCGGAGATAAACGACGCTCTCTTCCTGTTCCGCCTTCTTTAAATATCAAGCTAAAGAAGTGATTAATGGACGCCAGAGGAAACATTGTTTGTTTGAAGAAACACTTCTAGAAAAATAATTCAAATACGCCTTCTCTTTTAAGAATGACCCCCAGATATCTTAAAACTATCCCATTTAAAAGCTTGTGTGCAGAATAAATGACCTTAGGAACAGAAGCTGCATGGACTAGACCGTATGGGTCCAAGTCGTCATAGTGATGGTACTCATAGTCCACTGACTGTATTTATTATACTGTATTATGTCTGTGAATACAATAGTCCAACTGCAGCCCGTATTGCAGTAGTATTCTTTACAGCCTGCTCAGTGATGTCTCTCTTTAGACAGAGAGCTTGTTTGATAGCCAGTTGATTGTCCTCCTATAACCAGCATGTTGTCTACCAGCTCCTGTTCTTCCTCTAAGGTTGATTTGTTAACTCTGGTTCTGGTGTTCCTGTAAACCTCAAAAGGCGTCTTTAAGATACGGTCAAAGTCGTATTAATTGCGTCTCGTCTTGAGTTGCTATCGGAAAATCCACCGCATCTCCACGGAAAATGGATTACTGTTGATGATCATAATTATTGATAACAACAACAACAACAACAACAAAACAAGGGCTGGAAGAGGAAGAGGAGGGGGGAGAGGAAGAGGAGGGGGGAGAGGAAGAGGAGGGGGGAGAGGAAGAGCAGCACTCGTGTCTGACGTCACCCACTCCGTCGTCGCGAGACTTCAGACACGGCACCCAGAAGCATTCATCGCGATATCTGAGGACTTCAAGCACGTCACTCTGGCTGCAACACTGCCCACCTTCAAGCAGTTTGTGGGCTGTCCCACCAGGGAAAACAAGACACTGGACCTGCTGTATGCCAATGTTAAGGAGTAATACAGCGCCACTGCCCTTCCTCCTCTTGGAAGGTCAACTTCTGTGTGGACAGTGTTGTTCCCACAGAGACTGTACACAGAGACTGTTTCCCAAGCAACAACAAGCCGTGGGTCACCCGAGACATCAAGGTCCTGCTCAATGAGAAGAAGAGGGCCTTCAGAGACAGGGAGCAGATGAGGCGGGTTCAGAGGGAGCTGAAGGAGAGGATCCAGCAGGGGAAAGACAACTACAGGAGGATGCTGGGGCTCAAACTTCAGCAGAATAACCTGAAGGATGTGTGGAGTGGCATGAGGAGCATCACTGGCTACAAACAACCTGGTACCCAGACAATAGGGGGTGGTCCTGACTGGGCCAACGAGTTGAATTTGTTTTTCAATAGATTCAATGAGTGGGCTCCGGTCTACCCCTCCCCCAGCTCCTCTACAACCATTCCCCTCCAGCCCTCCTGCTGTCCCCCCTCCCCCACCGTCCCTCTCCAGCGACAACATACCTGTTCTCTCTCCCCCACCACTACCTCACCCCTCCCCCATCAACACAACAGAGACTCTTCCTGCCCCCACACACGGCACACAGACCTTCACAGCTGAGCAGGTGAGGAAAGTGCTGTGCAGGCTCCATCCAGGCAAGGCTGCAGGTCCTGACGGCGTCAGCCCGAGGGTCCTCAAAACTGTGCTGCCCAGCTGAGTGGAGTCCTGCAGTACATCTTCAACCTGAGCATGAGACTGGAGAGGGTCCCTGTGCTGTGGAAGACATCCTGCCTGGTGCCGGTTCCGAAGAAGGCACGTCCCAGCACCTCAAATGACTATAGACCGTGGCGCTGACGTCCCAAGTGTTGAAGTCCTTTGAGAGGCTGGTCCTGTCACTTCTTCGGCCCCTGGTCAGATCATCGCTGGACCCTCTTCAGTTTGCCTACCAGCCGAAACTGGGTGGAGGACGCCATCATCTTCCTGCTTCATCGTGCCTACGCCCACTTGGACAGACCCGGGAGCACTGTGAGAATCATGTTTTTTAACTTCTCCAGTGCATTCAACACCATCCGGCCTGCCCTGCTGGGGAGTAAGCTGACGGCGATGAAGGTGGACTCTTCCCTGGTTTCCTGGATTACAGACTATTTGAAGGGTCGTCCACAGTTTGTCAGACTGTAGGACTGTGTGTCTGACACTGTGGTCAGCAGCACTGGTGCTCCACAGGGAACGGTTCTTTCCCCATTCCTGTTCACCCTGTACACCTCAGACTTTCAGTTCAACTCAGAGTCCTGCCATCTGCAGAAGTTCTCGGACGACTCTGCAGTTGTTGGTTGTGTCAGCGAGGGAAACGATGAGGAGTACAGGGGCGTCGTGGACTCCTTCGTTGAGTGGTGTGAGCTGAACCACATGCAGCTCAACACAGACAAGACGAAGGAGATGGTGGTGGACTTCCGCAGGAGGAAATCTACCCCCACACCCATTTCCATCAAGGGTATGTCCGCAGAAGTTGTTCAGGAATATAAATACCTGGGAGTTCACCTGGACAACAAACTGGTCTGGGCCAAGAACTCTGAGGCTGTTTACAAGAAGGGCCAGAGCCGTCTCTACTTCCTGCGGAGGCTCCGTCCTTCAACGTTTGTAACACGATGCTGAAGATGTTCTACCAGTCGGTGGTAGTCAGTGCCATCTTCTCCGGTGTCGTGTGCTGGGGAAGCAGGTTGAGGTCAGCAGACGCCAACAAGATCAGCAGGATCGTCAGGAAGGCTGGCGCTGTCCTGGGGGTCCAGCTGGACTCCTTGTTGGTGGTGTCTGAGAGGAGGATGCTGCGCAAGCTGCGTAGTATCCTTGACAACAACTCTCACCCTCTCCATCAGGTGCTGACCTCATACAGAAGCACCTTCAGCAACAGACTCATTCCACCC
>CM051006.1:1637718-1682718 GCA_027704905.1 Muraenolepis orangiensis
TGAGTGTGAACACGTGTCTATGAGTGTGAACACGTGTCTATGAGTGTGAACACGTGTATATGGTGTGAACACGTGTATATGGTGTGAACACGTGTATATGAGTGTGAACACGTGTATATGAGTGTGAACATGTGTATATGAGTGTGAACACGTGTATATGAGTGTGAACACGTGTATATGAGTGTGAACACGTGTCTATGAGTGTGAACATGTGTATATGAGTGTGAACACGTGTCTATGGGTGTGAACACGTGTCTATGAGTGTGAACATGTGTATATGAGTGTGAACACGTGTATATGAGTGTGAACATGTGTATATGAGTGTGAACACGTGTATATGAGTGTGAACACGTGTCTATGAGTGTGAACATGTGTATATGAGTGTGAACACGTGTATATGAGTGTGAACACGTGTATATGAGTGTGAACACGTGTCTATGAGTGTGAACATGTGTATATGAGTGTGAACACGTGTCTATGGGTGTGAACACGTGTCTATGAGTGTGAACATGTGTATATGAGTGTGAACACGTGTATATGAGTGTGAACATGTGTATATGAGTGTGAACACGTGTATATGAGTGTGAACACGTGTCTATGAGTGTGAACATGTGTATATGAGTGTGAACACGTGTATATGAGTGTGAACACGTGTATATGAGTGTGAACACGTGTCTATGAGTGTGAACACGTGTATATGGGCTGCAGTATAGCTCAGGAGGTTGAGCAGTCGCCTCACAACCGAAAGGTCGCTGGTTCGATCCCCCGGCTCCTCCTAGCAAAAACGGTTGAGGTGTCCTTGAGCAAGACACCCCAACCCCAACTGCTCCTGACCTGCTGGCTGTCTCCTTGATGGCTGACTCCTCACTCGGTGTATGAATGGGTGATGTGAGGACTTTACATGACTTGCAAAGCGCTTTGGATAAAAGCGCTATATAAAAGCCGGCATTATTATATGGGTGTGAACACGTGTATATGTGAGTGCACATGTACAATGGGGACATGACAAATGTAGGGGCTGATACTCATTAGACCTCTCTGGTGTCCCTCCCATGTGCTCATTCCCCATTCAGAGGGTCCAGCTCCTGACGCTGATGGATTGGGTACCTTGTTTGCTACAGCATCCCGGTAACCACCTCACTAGCCCAGATATAGTGGTGAGAGATGTAGCCTCTGGTCTCACAGAGAGAGAGAGTCACCTTCTCTCTCTGTCAGTTCTCTGCCATGCAGAAAAGTGCTCTCTGAGGACCAGTTACCAAGATGAATGATTTTCTATTCAGCGTTTCGCAGACGCTTTTGTCCAAAGCAAATATATATATTGGGGTTTGAACGCAGAACCTTTAGACGGGGAGTCAAACCCTAACCACCACCACTAGCACACTTTATCTAAAGCGACTTATCGCACTTATTTATTGTAAGTGGTTAAAGAGCAGGTAGGGGCTAGGGGGCATCTTGCGGGCATGGGTGTTCACCACTAGACTTCCCTGCCCCTGCAAGAAGAGCTATGAGGACTAGCGTCTCTGGGAAGGAGCTGGTCTCCTGGGAGGTCCCCATCCCCTGCTGTCAGACATGTGTTCTGACTGCTCCCACGCTGAGATCTGACACGCCGAGAGGCCCGGCGGAGACGCTCCCCACTGCTCCTTTCCCTTCCCTCCGCCCCACGCTGGCTGCTTAACCCCGTTCCCCCATGCTCGGCTTCACCGTGGCAACCGTCCTGCTCAGCCTCCGTCTGCCCCAGAGCATTCATGAAGCGGTGATGCTATCTTTATGCTAACCTCTCGGCAGGACTCTCAGGTCCGGTCTCGGTCCGGTCTTTTACCAATTTTTGACAAACATTTTTGACGGACATCAATTTTTCTATCAGTCTCTGTATTGTCTTGGACTAAGAGTGAATTTGACTCGACCTTTAAATCGGTCTTGGATGAATTGGTCTCTGAAGACTCGTTCTGAGAGGAGACATAAAACATAATGTTCTGCTACTTGTATATATTGTCCAAGAAAGTGTGCAGCAGCGATTGCTTAGATATTTAGAGAACTTGGTCTGGCGTCTCACATTTATCATAAAGGCTTTTTCATAAACTGCATATCTACACTGTAAGGTTCAATGATTTCTGATTGACTTGTTGAGATATGCCTTTAGAAACCTTTCCTTTTTACCCGTGAAGCCTACCAACTGGTACTGTGGTCTATCCATCACACATCTGGATGGACGCTCCAATACATACGGACTCACAAACGGAAGGTTGCTGGTCCAATCCCCGGCTCCTCCTAGCAAAACCTGTCAAGGTTGAAGACACCCTAACCCTAACTGCTCCTGACGTGCTGGCTATCTCCTTGATGGCTGTCTCCTTGATGGCTGACTCCGCAGTTGGTGGTTGAATGTTTGTATGAATGGGTGAATGTGAGGCATGAATTGTAAAGCGCTTTTCACTGGTTAGAAAAGCGCTATATAAATGCAGTCCATTTAATACACATGTGATAGAGGCATTATATGCTTCAGGGGTACATTTTGACAACTGCTTTTGTAACGGCCTTTTTGGATGTATGTGTGTTGCTATGTATTTTCCATATCTCTGTGACACAAGCCTGATTTCCAATATATATATTAGGGCTGTCAAAGTTAACACGTTATTTCGCACATTTCCAGCGCGCATGAGCCCCTGTGAATGAACTGAGCGGCAGCGTGATAAACCAACAGGATGATGAGGAGACACCGCGGAGCGCTGGGCGGAACGTTTCACTTTAACACATCGCGCTCGCAATATGATTGCGGCAGCAAAGAACCTTCCTCTGAGCAGATGCCCTGGGTAGCACATTAGACAGAGGGCCGCTGGTCTCACTCCAAGACTGTGGGTTTGATGGGGCTTTAGCAAAGTGCCATAAAATAGTTGGACTATTTTGTTTTGTGTGCCACAAAAGTTGACAGTTTCAATGTCATTTTAAAGCAAAAAGGATTTTTCACATTGGCTTTGTTATTCAGTTTCTTAAAGTGGTCTACTTGTTGCAACATTCATGAGATGTTTCTTTGCAAACAATTTACAGGCAAGCGGTTTATGTTCACTTTGTTGCAGACATTATTTTGTAACAGATTATTTATGCAGTTGTCTGCTTAATATTTAACATATTATCGATGTTTTGGGCAATACTAAGCACTCCCTGAGACCTTTTTGCTCAGAAAAACGAATGTGAAAAGTAACAAATAAAATAATAAAAATCTTGATCTCTAACTGCTTTTAGCATTTCATTGTTACATACCTTCCATTTGTTGACTGGCGAGCCAAATATGCCAGAGAACCCAGAAGATGAGACACGGACACTCAAAACAATGGAAAAATGTCTTTACGAAAAAGATATCCTCAAACACAAAAACCAACTAGGCAGTGTGTGACTGGTTACATGGCGTGACGTGGTCGGAGCAGGAAAACGCAGGTTCTCGTGTTGTAGGGAGCCCTAAGGATATCAATAACCAAGTGCCCGACGCCGGTCCTCGGCAGCCTAAAGAAGGGTAGATCCCAGGTGTTCATTAGCCTCAGCAGGCCTGATTAGGATGGGCAACACCTGGGATCGATTAGAGCGTGGGGGTTGTTTTGCCACCCGCAAAAAACAAAACGTATATGTGTCTTTTAAACTTGTGATTAATCTGTCACGGCCGGGTGTAGGTGGGACCCAAAAGCAGGAGAACAGAAGTTAGATGGAACAGGGGCTTATATGAAAGCAAAAGGCAAAGGTACAGACAGGGCCAGGCAAAACAAGGTCGTAATACAGGCGATGGTCAAAAACACGCTAGATCCAAAAACAGAACATAAGACGTACTAAAGAAACTTGACGTGAGGCTTCCCGAGAATCAATGTGTGTGATAATCCAGCCCTGTGTGAGTGCGCGGGGTAGGCTTAAATAGCAACGTCAATTGTGATGCGCTGCAACTGAGGGTGAGAATTAACAAGGGGGCGTGGCTATCCGGTAGTGTGTAGTGGGAGAGGAGACAGGAATGTGGAACGTGATTAGGGGGCGTGGCTATCCAGTAGTGTGTAGTGGGAGGAGACAGGAATGTGGAACGTGATTAGGGGGCGTGGCTATCCGGTAGTGTGTAGTGGGAGAGGAGACAGGAATGTGGAACGTGATTAGGGTGCGTGGCTATCCGGTAGTGTGTAGTGGGAGGAGACAGGAATGTGGAACGTGATTAGGGGGCGTGGCTATCCGCTAGTGTGTAGTGGGAGAGGAGACAGGAATGTGGAACGTGATTAGGGGGCGTGGCTATCCGGTAGTGTGTAGTGGGAGGAGACAGGAATGTGGAACGTGATTAGGGGGCGTGGCTATCCGCTAGTGTGTAGTGGGAGAGGAGACAGGAATGTGGAACGTGATTAGGGGGCGTGGCTATCCGGGAGAGTGATGTGGAGACAGGAATGCAAAACTGTGACATAATCGGATTAATCACAGAATTTGTTTGTGATTAATCTGATTAAATATTTTGATCTATTGACAGCACTAATATAGATATATCCATCCTGTCTGTAAAGGGCTGCTAGCAAATCCTACAGAATGAGATTAATGGAGGGCTAACTAGAAGCCTGGTCGTCGTCAGGGAGAGTCAGCCCTAGCGCTGGTCGTCGTCAGGGAGAGTCAGCCATAGTGCTGGTTGTCAGGGAGAGTCAGCCCTAGCGCTGGTCGTCGTCAGGGAGAGTCAGCCCTAGCGCTGGTCATCGTCAGGGAGAGTCAGCCCTAGTGCTGGTCGTCATGGAGAGTCAGCCCTAGTGCTGGTCGTCGTCAGGGAGAGTCAGCCCTAGCACTGGTCGTCAGGGAGAGTCAAACCTAGTGCTGGTCGTCATGGAGAGTCAGCCCTAGTGCTGGTCGTCGTCAGGGAGAGTCAGCCCTAGCACTGGTCGTCAGGGAGAGTCAGCCCTAGTGCTGGTCGTCGTCAGGGAGAGTCAGCCCTAGTGCTTGTTTTCGTCAGGGAGAGTCAGCCCTAGCGCTTGTCGTTGTCAGGGAGAGTCAGCCCTAGTGCTGGTTTTCATCAGGGAGAGTCAGCCCTAGTGCTGGTCATCAGGGAGAGTCAGCCCTAGTGCTGGTCGTTGTCAGGGAGAGTCAGCCCTAGTGCTGGTTGTCAGGGAGAGTCAGCCCTAGCGCTGGTCGTCGTCAGGGAGAGTCAGCCCTAGTGATGGTCGTCGTCAGGGAGAGTCAGCCCTAGTGATGGTCGTTGTCAGGGAGAGTCAGCCCTAGCGCTGGTCGTCCGCCGGCGCTTAGATACATGGTGGGTAGCAAACCTCTAAAGCGGACTGTTTTTAGACAAGAACAGTCAGTGTGGATGTATTCACCACCAGCACAGCTAATCATTATTGATTCACTCAACCCACAGCTGCCAGACTCTCTTCAAGATTCAAGATTCAAGATAACTTTATTTATCCCGAGGGAAATTAAGGTGCAACAGTTGAAACAGGGGGAATAAATGCACACAAAATATACTAATACCTAAAGCTAAAAACTAAATAACAACAAACTAAACTAAGCTAAACTAGTATAAACAAAATATAACTAAATTAACTGTAAATTAAATCTAAATGTATTGATAGATGAATTGCACAATTTACAGTATTATTACAGTAATACGTAGGTATATACAATACACAACAATACGTTGTGTATTGACTGTTGATTGATTGTTGTGTAAACTGGCTGCCTTTAGTAACCCGGACATACTTTTAATGTTTCCCTTTTCCGCGTTCCCCTGCAAGTTAAATGAGCTCTTTAATGAATAATTAATTGACACGATAGTGTCTCCCAGTGTCCGGCCCTCTCCCCCAGCTCTCTCCCCCAGCCCTCTCCTCCAGCTCTCTCCCCCAGCCCTCTCTCCCAGCCCTCTCTCCCAGCCCTCTCCCCCAGCCCTCTCCCCCAGCCCTCTCCCCCAGCCCTCTCCCCCCTCTCCTCCAGCTCTCTCTCTCCCAGCCCTCTCCTCCAGCTCTCTCCCCCAGCCCTCTCCCCCAGCCCTCTCCCCCCCTCTCCTCCAGCTCTCTCTCCCACCCCTCTCTCCCAGCCCTCTCCCCCAGCCCTCTCCCCCCCTCTCCCCCAGCTCTCTCTCCCAGCCCTCTCCCCCAGCCCTCTCTCCCAGCTCTCACCCCCAGCCCTCTCCCCCCCTCTCCTCCAGCTCTCTCTCGCAGCCCTCTCTCCCAGCCCTCTCCCCCAGCCCTCTCTCCCAGCCCTCTCCCCCAGTCCTCTCCCCCCCTCTCCTCCAGCTCTCTCCCCCAGCTCTCTCTCCAAGCCCTCTCCCCCAGCCTTCTCCCCCAGCTCTCTCCCCCAGCCCTCTCCCGCAGCTCTCTCCCCCAGCTCTCTCTCCAAGCCCTCTCCCCCAGCTCTCTCCCCCAGCTCTCTCCCCCAGCTCTCTCCCCCAGCCCTCTCCCCCAGCTCTCTCCCCCAGCTCTCTCCCCCAACCCTCTCCCCCAGCCCTCTCCCCTAGCCCTCTCCCCCAGCCCTCTCCCCAGCTCTCTCCCCCATTTCTCTCCCCCAGCTCTCTCCCCCAGCCCTCTCCCCCAGCCCTCTCCCCAGCCCTCTCCCCAGCTCTCTCCCCCAGCTCTCTCCCCCAGCCCTCTCCCCTAGCCTTCTCTGCGGGTCTAAATCTTCCCCCAGACATCATCATGAGCTCCCTCAGCATATCATCTTTGCTTCTATTCATCAGGACATCACCCGTCCCTTTGGGGGGGGCGTTCCTAAACCATAATGGGATGCACAAAACACCGGAGACAGAATGCCGCTCTCTGGTGTTGTAGCGGAGACAACGGGGCAAGCGGCGGAGCAGAGGATGTAGCAGGAGGGGGTTGAGATGGAGCTGAGCTCCTTTCAGAGCACAGGCCGCCGTCCGGTGGAATGATTTACCCCCGAATCGCCTTTTCAGTCTTTTCATCTTCTTGTGAGATCTACCGTGCTAAAAATAGTTTGCTAGTATACAGTGGTATGAAGGGGGTTCAACCAAAACTAGGAAATTTGATGATATAATCATATATAAAAATAGATAAAAATCAGATATTTCAATCTTATTTTTGGTGAATCTGCCTCCAATAAGCTGTCTTTATGACTATAGCTTGTCCTTCTCTGTTTGGGCTGAATCCCTTTATATTGACCGTCAAACAAGCTCTTTTTGTTTGTGTTGTGTATGTGTTCCGCTGTGTGCTCTAGGCTCGAATACCAAGCCTGGGCTTTATTTTAATTGGCCACAATTACTGCCGTTTTGAACTGGCAACACTCTCCTTTGATTCAGCAGCCAATAGGGAGGAGGGGCTGGGAGGAGGCGGGATATTGCCAATCACTGCCATGCCATTCTGACCATGTCTTTGTTAGTGTACAATTATCCATAAAACCATTGTATTATAAACTGCATTGTATTACATCGTGTATTTTTCCCACACAAATTAGGCCAAAAAGGTTGGGCGCGAGGAAGGGAACCTACTGGCAGTGGTTGTAGTGTTAGATAGTTATAGATATTAGTTAGAAGATAGAAGATAGAGAGAGCTACGTTTACTACTGTGAGCCACTATTAGCGCCACACGCCGTTAGCCCTTTTTAAATTACGCCGAAGATGCATGTACGTAGCAGTCCATGACGAAATAATGAGGAATAATATGATATTGCACACACA
Organism: Muraenolepis orangiensis; assembly: GCA_027704905.1. Classification (NCBI taxonomy): domain Eukaryota; kingdom Metazoa; phylum Chordata; class Actinopteri; order Gadiformes; family Muraenolepididae; genus Muraenolepis; species Muraenolepis orangiensis. The sequence continues at coordinate 1,645,343 of CM051006.1, forward strand.
ACGATAACCGTGCACGGCTGCTGACAATGTGCACTGCAGGTAATTAGGAGTGAATTAGCTTTCAGCACATTTAGCACAAATACAGATTTGCTTGCGGTAAGCGCTAAGCTCATGGTTTCTGAAATGTCAGGACAAGCATGTTGGTTTAGTTTCCAGCTGTAGTTTGTCACAAAGGTCATTAAGGCGTCGCCCCGCTGAACACATCACAAGGTCTGTGTGGAGGAACTCCCATGTTTTAAGACCATAGATTGTATTATTTTATGAATGATTTGATGCCTTTTGTATCCCACTCTGTGTCTAATGGGTGGACTATTTAAAGGGCAACTAGGGAGATGATGAAATTCGTATGAATATGGATGGACACGCCCACTCGTGATGTCACAAGTGGATAATGTTTTAATTGGCTCCTCCCCCTTGTGTTAAACTAGGGGCCCTTTGTAGAGAAAGCAGTGACTCTGATGTCTGGATTCTGACACCTGTGACCCCCTCATTGGCTCTCTCTCTCTCTCTCTCTCTCTCTCTCTCTCTCTCTCTCGCTCTCTCTACCATTGCAATTACAACCTCTCTCTCCCCCCATCCCTCTACCTCGACCCTTCACGTACGATCCCTTGATGTTTCATTTCAATCAAAGGTTTTCCCCCCCTCATGTTTCTGGCTGGCTGATGGTGATGAAGTGGCGGAGAGCTTCTGAGGTTTGTCTTTGAGACAGAAGGAGCCAACAGACTGGATGTTGCTGCTCGAGGTCCACTTAGAGACAGTGACTGGACTAATGAAGTATGGAGTCTGACAGCATCACCCCCCCCACCCCATGCCAACTGCCCAACAGGCCCACTTCCCAGACACTCATCTAAATAATCATCAACAATAATAATGATCATAAACCTAATTATAATGACGTTAATCTAATAATGGGAATCCTAGTGTTTCACAGATATTGGTGATATCGCTTGGTCTTCTCTTGTCGCTGTTGCTTTCCTCAATGTCTTGTTGGAAAGTGTCTGTTAAAGGACGACATTTCACTTACTTTAAAATGCTTTTTGCACCATGTGCAACATGTGTATATTATTCATCAGACACTTTATTGTACTTACCACTATTGTTGTGTTGTAGTTGCAGTGTGGTTCATAGTTCATAGCGTACTTTATAGTATACGTTACACGTGGCAAAAACTAACAATCTGGAATCTTGAATGTTGACACATAACACATTTAACACAACTTTACTATTGCTTTGACTCATTGTCACTAGACACTGTTAATATAATGAGTAGTAATTAGTAAGTCGTAGTAAAACATTATCAGTGTTAGTAGTCTCACTATTAGTATTAGTAGTATAAGTATTATTATTAGTTTCCATTACCCTTTGGCCCTTAGTGAACCAATAAGGCTTTAAGTGGCCTTATGACAGGTGGTCATATGGTTTCCTGTATCAATGATAACTCCTCATTTACAACAGGCCTTCATCCTCATTGAGAGACTGAACGTGAACCCAGAGAATCTGATATCTATCAGTGGCTGATAGAAATAGAGATGATAAGTTCGTGTTTATCTTTTGAACACCGAGGAACCAATGAGCTGTGATGCTCTTCTTCACGTCTCAAGACAGACTCAAGGCAGAGAAACAATAAAGATTCACCTCCAGAGGGAGGGAGTGTGAGTCTGGTTCAGTAGAACACGCGTGACCTGTGGGATTGTTCTGATCAAGGTCATTACTTGCGCTAAACGGCCAGATGGTCCGTATTAGACGATGTTCTGGCCCTTTAAACGTGTAACATGTATGATCTTGAACCACAGACATCCGGCGCTGGTCATCGGACTGAACCTAATCACCCAATCGCAGGCAAAATGAAAATAATGGGTATAATGGGTTATCGGTGGGACGGTAGAAACAGAGGTACGGTGGCCCAGAGCGTCATTAATCAGCTTCTGCCGGCCGGGGTTTAGAAGTCGGCCTCAATTCAGAACCCATTTGGATTTCCCTTCTTGCCGCGGAGGCTAAATCAATATGTGCACTCTAACACTGCTCATGAGGAAGGACATAACATGGCCCTTCATAAATCCACCATGACTGGCATCTCTTGCTCTCTTCCTACCCCTCCCCCTCTTCCTCCCCCTCCTCCTCCCCCTCCCCCTCTTCCTCCCCCTCCTCCTCACCCTCCTCCTCCTCCTCCCCCTCTTCCTCCCCCTCCTCCTCCCCCTCCCCCTCTTCCTCCCCCTCCTCCTCACCCTCCTCCTCCACCTCCCCCTCTTCCTCCCCCTCCTCCTCCCCCTCCCCCTCTCCTCCCCTCCTCCTCACCCTCCTCCTCCTCCTCCCCCTCTTCCTCCCCCTCCTCCTCCCCTCCCCCTCTTCCTCCCCCTCCTCCTCCCCTCCTCCTCCACCTCCCCCTCTTCCTCCCCCTCCTCCTCCCCTCCTCCTCCACCTCCCCCTCTTCCTCCCCCTCCTCCTCCTCCCCTCCCCTCCTCCTCCCCCTCCTCCTCCTCCTCCTCCCCCTCCTCCTACCCCTCCCCCTCTTCCTCCCCCTCTTCCTCCCCCTCCTCCTCCTCCTCCTCCTCCTCCTCCTCCTCCTCCTCCTCCTCCTCCTCCTCCTCCTCCTCCTCCTCCTCCTCTTCCTCCCCCTCCTCCTCCTCATCTTCCTCCTCCTCCTCCCCCTCCTCCTACCCCTCCCCCTCTTCCTCCCCCTCCTCCTCACCCTCCCCCTCTTCCTCCCCCTCCCCCTCTTCCTCCTCCTCCCCCTCCCCCTCCTCCTCCTCCTCCTCCCCCTCCTCCTACCCCTCCCCCTCCTCCTCCCCCTCCTCCTACCCCTCCCCCTCCTCCTCCCCCTCCCCCTCCTCACCCTCCCCCTCTTCCTCCCCCTCCCCCTCCTCCTACCCCTCCCCCTCTTCCTCTTCCTCCCCCTCCTCCTACCCCTCCCCCTCTTCCTCTTCCTCCCCCTCCTCCTACCCCTCCCCCTCTTCCTCCCCCTCTTCCTCCCCCTCCTCCTCACCCTCCCCCTCTTCCTCCCCCTCCCCCTCCTCCTACCCCTCCCCCTCTTCCTCCCCCTCTTCCTCCCCCTCCTCACCCTCCCCCTCTTCCTCCCCCTCCCCCTCCTCCTACCCCTCCCCCTCTTCCTCTTCCTCCCCCTCCTCCTACCCCTCCCCCTCCCCCTCTTCCTCCCCCTCCTCCTACCCCTCCCCCTCTTCCTCCCCCTCCTCCCCCTCCCCCTCTTCCTCCCCCTCCCCCTCCTCACCCTCTTCCTCCCCCTCCCCCTCCTCACCCTCTTCCTCCCCCTCCCCCTCCTCACCCTCCCCATATTGATATATGTGTGTGCGTGCGAGTGTGTGTGTGTTTGTTTGTGTATTTTTATAATTGTTGTTTAGACATCAAGTCAAGTCAAGTCAAGTTTATTGTCACATCACAGTTTATACAGTTTATTATATATAAATATAAGCAATGAGTGAAAATCTTATGTGCAATACCCGACGACAGACAGCAGTTATAAAAAACAGAAAAGTACAAACTCTATAAAGTTAAATATATAAAATATAAAAATATAAAAATATAAAAATGTATTAAAAAATATATTAGCACAGAAAAAGAGCAATATATATATATATATATATATATATATATATATATATATATATATATATATATATATATAAATAAATCAATGTAATAAAATATACATTGTTATATGCTATACACCCTTGTTCAGCAGCCTGATGGCCTGAATGTGGAAGCTGTCTCTGAGTCTATTTGTGTGGCAATCGCCTGCCTGAAGGTAAAAGTGAATACAGTTCCAGGTACAGTTCATGGCTGGGGTGGGCAATGTCTTTTATGATGCGTTTGGCCATGGCCACAAATCGCTTGAAGTATATATCCAGGAGGGAGGGAAGTTCACCTCCAACGATATACTGGGCCGTCCCACCACCCTTTGAAGCGCTCTGCGCTCCACTGCGGTGCAGTTCCGTACCAGGCGGTGATACACCCTGTAAGAACACTCTCAATTGTGCCGGTGTAGAATGTTCTCAGGATGCGGGGGCCCATGCTGAATTTCCTCAGACGCCTGAGGAAATACAGGCATTGTTGGGCCCTTTTCACCACGTGTGTGGTGTGCGTGGACCATGTGAGGTCCTCGGATATGTGCACGCCGAGGAACTTGAAGCTGCTGACCCTCTCTACTGCAACACTGTCGATGGAGATAGGGCCGTGCTCTCCTCTCTGCTTCCTGTAGTCCACCATCAGCTCCCTGGTCTTCTTGACGTTGAGGGCGAGGCTTTTCTCCTGGCACCTCTGCTCCAGTGATCCGACCTCCTCCCTGCAGGCTGTCTCGTCGTCGCCGGCGATCAGGCCCATCACTGTTGTGTCGTCAGCAAACTTGATGATGATGTTGGAGCTGTGCATAACCATGTAGTCGTGGGTGTAGAGAGAGTAGAGGAGAGGGCTCAGCACGCATCCCTGGGGGTCTCCCGTGTTGAGGGTCAGTGGCTCTGAGGTGGTGCTACCCATCCTCACCACCTGGCGGTGGTCCAACAGGAGGTCCAGTATCCAGCTGCACGTGGATGGGGGCACGCCTAGACCTCTAAGCTTGGTGTCGAGCTTGGCATCTGCACATAACAGTTCTTTCCCTCCAGGTGGGAAAGGGCAGTGTGGAGGGCCATGGCAATTGCGTCGTCCGTGGATCTGTTTTGATGATATACAAATTGTCATGGGTCCAGCATGGCAGGTAACACGGAAAAAATAAAGTCCTTGACCAACCTCTCGAAGCATTTGCTGACAATCGAGGTGAGGGCTACAGGTCTATAGTCATTCAGGCATGCTACCTTGGGTTGTTAGGGAACATTTGAGATTTGAGTACACTGAATGAATACATAGATGGATGGATGCATTCATAAATGATTTTCTTTAATAGATGAATGGATTGATCTAGTGTTTGATTCATGGATGAGTTGATGGATGGATGGACATAAGGGGGAGGTCATGGGGTCAGGGCCAAGAGGGAGCAGCAGGCAGGAGATCTAAAAGCAGGAAGATCCTTGAGGACGCATCTCAGCATATGTCGGGTACCAGAGAGACTCCACCGCTCCTGCCTCCTCCTGGGAGCTCTGCATAGGAGGAGGAGGACGAGGAGTAGGAGGAGAAGAAGTCACCTTGATTAAATTAGCCGAGCGTGGAAACAGGGTTAGGTCTACCGGGAGTCTTAAGGTCTTAAAGAGCCCAGCTTTACCCTGGCCCGTCTCTCTCTCTCTCTCTCTCTCTCTCTCTCCATCTCCCTCTCTCTCTCTCTCTCTCTCTCTCTCTCTCTCTCTCTCTCTCTCTCTCTCTCTCTCCCTCTCTCTCTCTCTCTCTCTCTCTCTCTCTCTCTCTCTCTCTCTCTCTCTCTCTCTCTCTCTCTCTCTCTCTCTCTCTTTCTCTCTCTCTCTCTCTCTCTCTCTCTCTCTCTCTCTCTCTCTCTCTCTCTCTCTCTCTCTCTCTCTCTCTCTGTGTCTCTGTGTCTCTGCTCTTCTGTCTCTCCTCTGCATTCACCCATCCATCCCTTCATTGTTCATCCATCCATACGTCCAATCATTCAGCAATCAGGCACACAAAATGTCTCTGTGTGTCCGTCTGTGTGTCTGTGTGTCTGTGTGTCTGTGTGTCTGTCTGTGTGTCTGTGTGTCTGTGTGTCTGTGTGTCTGTGTGTCTGTGTGTCTCTCTGTCTGTCAGTCTGTCAGTCTGTCTGTCTGTCTGTCTGTCTGTCTGTCTGTCTGTCTGTCTGTCTCTCTCTCTCTCTCTCTCTCTCTCTCTCTCTCTCTCTCTCTCTCTCTCTCTCTCTCTCTGTGTCTCTGTGTCTCTGCTCTTCTGTCTCTCCTCTGCATTCACCCATCCATCCCTTCATTGTTCATCCATCCATACGTCCAATCATTCAGCAATCAGGCACACAAAATGTCTCTGTGTGTCCGTCTGTGTGTCTGTGTGTCTGTGTGTCTGTGTGTCTGTGTGTCTGTCTGTCTGTGTGTCTGTGTGTCTGTGTGTCTGTGTGTCTGTGTGTCTGTGTGTCTGTGTGTCTGTGTGTCTGTGTGTCTCTCTGTCTGTCAGTCAGTCTGTCTGTCTGTCTGTCTGTCTGTCTGTCTGTCTGTCTGTCTGTCTGTCTGTCTGTCTCTGTCTGTCTGTCTGTCTGTCTGTCTGTCTGTCTGTCTGTCTCTCTGTCTGTCTCTCTGTCTGTCTGTCTGTCTCTCTCTCTCTCTCTCTCTCTCTCTCTCTCTCTCTCTGTCTGTACAATCAGTATAATCAGTGGTATCAGCACCACCTTCAGAGAGCTACATGATGAGAAAAATAAGATTGTTTGTGATGGATCTGTTTGTGTGTGTGTGTGTGTGTATGCACTGATTTTGCAGCCTGCTGCTGCTTTAATCAGCATAGAAGTTTTTTTACATGGCAGTAAAACAGGTTCCATCCTGCAGAGAAGGTTTAGGGTCACATCCTGACTCACCAGATGACCATCTCATGTTCTGTGAATCACTCAAATCAGGAAAACAATAAAAAATTGTCCTGATTTATAAAATAAACTATTAGGTCCAAAGAGACGTTGATTACAGACATGGGCCAGATGGGCAGGGATCGAACCCGGAACTCCCAAAACTCTCCAACAACAATCTCTGGATCTATCTCTCTGGATATTTAGTCCCAGACTTGATTGACTTAAAGAATAATACTGAACAATGTCAGCATGGTTAGGATAGTGTTTTTGCTGTGGTTAAAAATTATATTTAATTAACAACAATAAAATAATGTTGTTTTTGGTCTGCCGTATATATTTATTAAATGGCCGGTTGAAGTTTTGATGTCCCCGAAATCCCTTTAAATCAAACAGAAAAAAGATAAAATAAGATCAATTAGTATTACACGGAGAGAGAGACGGGGTGATGTGAGTGCATTCTCACTCGATGGACGCTATCGGCTATCAGCGCTAACCATGCAAACACCAACGCAGTTCATACCGACTGCTCGTAAGGCCCGGACACTGTGTTTTTATCCCTTTGATATGAACATGTTTGGGTAGTAAAACAAGATTAAATGAAAACGGTGTGTGTGTACTTTAGAAGTATCCACCCATCAGACAGCGTGTGTGCACACACAGCGAGAGCGTTAGACAGCCAGAGGACCAGAGAGGAGGGACCGTGCTTCTCAAAGGGATGTGAACGCAGCTGTGAATGTTATCTTTATGTTTCATCACTTAACCCGTGTATTTATCACAGGTTAGCGCTCATTTAGGAGCAGGAAGGGGTTAGGGGTAATTAAGGAGCAGGTAGGGGTTACAAGTCATGAAGAAGCAGGTAGGGGTTAGGGGTCATTAAGAAGCAAGTAGGGATTAGAGGTCATTAAGGAGCAGGTAGTGAGTCGCTGCTCAGCGGGTCCAGGGACTCCATCCTCCTCAAAGCGTCCCGGTGGCTCCTGTTCAGGGCCGCCGCGCGGGGCTCCTCCCAGATAAGAGGGCAGGAGAGAAGGGCCTGCAGCGAGGATAACACCCTGACTAGGATCCTCCACATCAATCCTCTCTCTCTCTCTCTCTCTCTCTCTCTCTCTCTCTCTCTCTCTCTCTCTCTCTCTCTCTCTCTCTCTCTCTCTCTCTCTCTCTCTCTCTCTCTCTCTCTCTCTCTCTCTCTCTCTGGGTGAGAGCTCCTGGCAGTGAGACAGCAGGCTGCTGAAGGTACAGAACATTAAGGAGGAACAATAAGGTTGAACACTTGGTATGAAGACATGAGGCAGACTGCATGCTCCCACATGGAGATCAGCCATGCCCGCTTGCTAATGTTGATTCAAACTAATAGACTACAGAGACACACACATACACACACACACACACACACACACACACACACACACACACACACACACACACACACACACACACACACACACACACACACACACACACACACACCACACACACACACACACACACACACACACACACACACAGACAGGTCCAGATGGGGCAGACGGGTGCTGTTTTGGCTGAGGATTCTGCCAATAAACAGGTAGAACTGGGCCCAAACTCAGGGAACAGAGCCAAGCCTGTTAACAATATCAGAGTCCTGATAACTTCTCTCTCCCCGCCTTTACCTGCCTGCTCACGATATTAACATCCGTCTAACAGCCTACGCCCTTACCTGTCTGCTGACGGTAGACATCTTTATCTGTCTGAACAATATATCAGCTCCTTTATCGGATTGCTGCTGTTGTTAACTATATTAATTAATGTCTAAAAACACTATAAAAACTATACCTGTGTAAAAAACACTACATACTGTATATACTGTATATATACTACTACTCAGAGAAAACCTGTCCAATCTGCAGCGTGCTTCTTCATTCGTCTCTTAACGTTTCAACACATTTTCAGTTAATCTGAAAAAAGCTGCATTCACGTTGCAGGCAGCGATTGGATTCATACAAATGTGTGGGTGTGTGTTTTAACCTGGAACCTGACCTGGAACCTGACCTGGAACCTGACCTGGAACCTGACCTGGAACCAGCCATCCGACGCATCCGTATGAAAGCATTATGGTGGACGTTAGCGGCACCTTCCTCTCCACTTCACTCTCAACCTTGGAAAGGAAAACAAAAATCCAGTTAAACTTCATTTAAACTCCAAGTTAAACTCCTTCATGGATGTTCCACATCTATTTGCCATCCATCCTCATGCAGCCCAGGTGGTCCGAATGCGGTGCCTCTCTCACTCCCCTCAGCCTGCGTACCTCTGAGTAAATACCATGCCCAGGGAGATACCATGCCCAGGGAGATACCATGCCCAGGGAAATACCATGCCCTGGGAGATACCAGGCCCAGGGAGATACCATTCCCATGGAGATACCATGCCCAGGGAGATACCATGCCCAGGGAGATACCATGCCCAGGGAGATACCATGCCCAGGGAGATACCAGGCCCAGGGAAATACCATGCCCAGGGAGATACCATGCCCAGGGAGATACCATGCCCAGGGAGATACCATGCCCAGGGAGATACCAGGCCCAGGGAGATACCATGCCCAGGAGATACCAGGCCCAGGGAGATACCATGCCCAGGGAGATACCATGCCCAGGGAGACCAGCAGCAACAGTAGGAGTGGAGGAGGAGGAAGGATGGATCAGCACAACTCTTTGCAGTGCCGCGCGACTTTGGTTTACCAGAGCACGGGGGGGCTAACCATAAATCATATGGAAACAAAAACACACACTAATGAATATTTCTGCAGTATCGTGGAGCATGGGTTCCCCGCGCTGCACTGACTCAATATTACCGGTGGACGCTGGCATTTTATTGTACCGTTATTTATCTATTCCCCGCTAACTCTTATTGCTAACTCTTATCGCTCCGACGCTACCTCGCTGCGTCTAGCGCCATTACCCGGCCGTGTATATATATATATATATATATAACATAATGTAATACGTAGTTTATATTACCAGAGTTTTACCAGCCTCGTACTGCGCTTCTGACACGATGGCATCCAGCTATCTGAGCTCAGAGTTCAAATGTGTTGAGGGTTTAAATTAAACCAGACAATCTCGGCGGTGGGCCAGCCAGCTGGGGCCCTGTGAGGCTCTGGATTTAGCCCCGCCCAGCCAGCTGGGGCCCCGTGGGGCTCTGGGTTTAGCCCCGCCCAGCCAGCTGGGGCCCCGTGAGGCTCTGGATTTAGCCCCGCCCAGCCAGCTGGGGCCCCGTGGGGCTCTGGGTTTAGCCCCGCCCAGCCAGCTGGGGCCCCGTGGGGCTCTGGGTTTAGCCCCGCCGAGCCAGCTGGGCCCCGTGGGGCTCTGGGTTTAGCCTCGCCCTGATCAAAGGAAAAATAATAAAGCCTCCGCCCGGAGCGCCCTCGCACCCCGCTAGCATAATAGCATGTGACACGCGTGGTCCGCACGCTCTTTATCTTCATCTGGGGATAGAAACACTAACGCATTAAGCAGGATTTATATTCCGCTCGTCCCTTTAACCCTGAGGGGGGGGTGTAGCTTCTCCAGCCGTTGGAGGTTTATGTTTGTGTTGTGTTGGTTTCTCTTGAGTTAACCTTTTGGAACAGATGACATCCTCAGAGACGCACAGTCAATTAATTTGGCATTTGGAGTGAAATTCAGACTGATTCGTTTTACCGTCTGTGATGAGAGGAAGAAATCGTCATCATCATCATCATCATCCCACCGAGGAGCCTGGAACATGAATATCTGTTTCATTATTTTTTAATTGTTATTGATTGAGAGGAACGGGAGACTCAAGAAGAAGTCGTATTAGTATAACTAATTAGAGAAAAGTATGTATTCAATAAAAATGCAATTGCGGTTGGCTTCAGGTTTGCGCTTGGCTAAATAAGCAAGCTATGAGCAAAACTAGCAAGATGTGGGCTGGACTGGAGACCTACGAGCTAAATTAGCACGCTATGGGCTAATCCCACAAGTTAAGACCAATTCCCATGGCTAGCCGTGTATCTTTATTAAACCCAAGGGGGGGGGACACGAGGGGTTAAGCATCCTTCTCCAGACGCTCTTTTTCTCAGTCTTCCAGCTGTAGAAGCCTGTTTTATTACCTCTCTCCCAGACACACGGTGCACTGGATGAATGCTACCAAGCTCAGCTACAGACCTACTTACTCTCTCCATTGGTCCTCTCTCCCTCTTCATTACCACATGGATGCCACAATGATATATTCATATATAAATATATATAAATATATATACGCTCTGAGAGGTAAAGTGGGTCAGCGTCCACCGCTGTTCGGCTGAGTCGGAGCTTAACGTATGACCACCATTAGCGGCGTCTGTTGGGCTCCCAGGGGCCACCCGGTGGGGGGGGACCACATGCGGACACATGGGAGGAGCATCATGTTATTAATTACCCCGAGCGCTCACACATCAGCCCAGGCCCCGCCCAGCGGGGTTGAGTTGCCCAGGGGCAGGGGGGACCCAGCAGGACACCTCGGGGTTAAGAGAACATCCGCCCCTCTGTGGGCATCCAACGTGGGACGGCAGCAGCGCGTTGTCTCGCTGTTCATTCCCTGTTGCGCCTCCTTCTGCCCCTCCTCCTCTCCGAGAGAGAGAGAGAGAGAGAGAGAGAGAGAGAGAGAGAGAGAGAGAGAGAGAGAGAGAGAGAGAGAGAGAGAGAGAGAGAGAGAGAGAGCATCTCTTACTAACCCAAACCCCCCTCTCTCTCCCCGGTGGGGAATGTTCTCTGGATTAAAGATGGATTCATTTCATCAGAACAAAGGAGAAGCAGGAGATGTGTCTGGCTGTTGTCCAGCCATGATGGGGTTACCACGGTGACCGCGCCTTCGCTACGTGCTTCCGGTAGCACGGCGTCAGAGGTGACAATATGTCAGCATTCAAACTCCATGGAACTTCTGAAGCGCAACTCCTGAAGTACATGAAGTCCATCCCGTATCACTTTGACGGTACATCGGTGGTACCAGTTTGACTGGACCACGGCGGTCGGTTGGTAATTGTCAGCGGTGTGACTTCAGCGGCTGTAAAGCTTCAGAGTAACAACAGAACAACCCAATCCCCTTGGCCTGCCTCGCTCCCATTGGTCCAAGGTTCAGCTTCTCCCCCACCACCCACCATGTCCTGTCAGAGGGGTTGGTGTTTGGAGGCTGACAAACCGCCTTGTCGGTTCCAGGGAGGAAGAACATAAGTCTGTACTATAGAGGCCATCTGGGTCCGTCACAGAAGCTGGTCCCCATCTGTGGCCTTATCAAGAAAGTCAGACGGGATTCAGAATTCACGAGATGATGAAAGGGTTTTATTGAGCCCCAAAAAGATCAGAGAAACAAATGATAACCACTTATAAGAAAGAGAGCACTCTGCTCACTAATTATACATTATCATGTAATAACCTACGCTTTAAGTGGGGAGCTCGAACAATGGAAAGGCACACACACACACACACACACACACACACACACACACACACACACACACACACACATACACACACACACACACACACACACATACACACACACACACACACACACACACACACACACACACACACATACACACACACACACACATACACACACACACACACACACACACACACACACACACACACACACACACACACACACACACACACACACACACACACACACACACACACACACACACACACACACACACACACACACATACACACACACACACACACACACATACATACACACAAGACATGGGGACGGCAGGATAGCTCAGTCTTTTGGGACTTGGCTTGGGAACTTTCGGAGATGACTAAGAAATATAAACACATTTAAATATTGGAGAAATAACTGAGAATATTTGAGGAATTCATTATTATATTGTAACACACTTGAATTAGATATAATTGATAAATACTGTGTTACATTTAATGGATAAATACTGTGATACATATAATGGATAAATACTGTGTTACATATAATAGATAAATACTGTGATACATATAATGGATAAATACTGTGATACATATAATGGATAAATACTGTGATACATATAATGGATAAATACTGTGATACATATAATAGATAAATACTGTGATACATATAATGGATAAATACTGTGTTACATATAATGGATAAATACTGTGTTACATATAATGGATAAATACTGTGATACATATAATGGATAAATACTGTGATAGATATAATGGATAAATACTGTGATACATATAATGGATAAATACCGTTTTAGGATTATTATTAAGTGAGAATGACACGATTTAAGCTCAATCTGACGGTATTTTACATTGCATCACTTGTATAATGTACTTGCACTCCTCTACACATTCTAATTGAAATGTGTGCGTGACATCCCAAGAGGCCTGGAAGAAGTACGATTTGTGGCAAACCCCATCTCGCTGAAAAGAGACCCTCAACTTGAGAAGAACAATTAGCAAAGCAGTTAGCATTACATGCTACTTACTGGCCGCTAGCTGGAATTAGCCGACACAGCTGCCAAATGTATTATGCTAAATATTTCCAGGTTGTAATGTGTTATTGGAGACATTGTTTTGGATTTAATAAGAATTGAATGGTGAAAATGTAATCTCAGAAAGAATACTGTGAAGAATAGGATGTGTGTGGATTTAAAATGGTTTTATTTGCTGTTTGCAGCTAGTGCAACGGGATGATTGCTTCCATTTCCTCCTGCAGTAGGAATTTCAACACAATACTATACTATGCTATACTCTAAACTACGTAATACTGTGTTAAACAATACTTTACACAATACTATACTAAACTATATCATACTAAACTATGCTATACAATACTATAAACATCCCTTTATACAATCTACGATATGCTATACTATAAACTATAAACAGCACTATCTACAATACTATATACGATAACACTTGTTGTTAACATACAAGTGCTGGTGGACAAAGTGAGTTTAATATGGAAAATTGAGATTTAAAATGTTTTTTGCTACTCTAAACGAGAATAATACTATTTTATACAAATATAGCCTGTAACTCAAATGTACACCATCTAACAAATACATAATATATTCATAGAATTGTAACATAAGTAAGACAGAGGACGAGTTTTTCCATGTTGATTGTCAAATGTTTGACTGGTTTCTCTCTGCTGCCTATGATGCTAGATGAGATACAGATCATCTAGAGATCTCTTCCTTTAGCTATAGATACACATTTCAATATCAACCAAAATGACTACTGTCCTTCTTAGCTTACGCTGTGGAGAGAGATGAGACAGGGAGAGAATGGGCAGACAGAATGGAGAGAGGAGAGCAACAGAGAGAGGAGAAAGGAAGAAAAGAACACTAAGAGCATACAGAGATGACACAAAAGACAGAGAGACAGAGAGAGAGCTATAGGAGAAAGAGAGGAGGGGAGAGAGGGAGAGAATATGAGAGACAAAGGAGGAGTAAGAGAGAGGAAGATATATAGATAAGCCAGGGAGGGGGAGGGAGGAAGGAGGGGAGAGAGAGGAGAAGCCTGCAAGAGGGGGGAGGGAGGAGGAGAGAAAGCTTTTATCGAGCTTTGCAAGTCATGCCTCAAATTCACCCATATTCAACCACCAACAGCGGAGTCAGCCATCAAGGAGACAGCCCTGGAACTTAAGTGGGTGGTGTTTCCAATGAGGGGTCGCTCTGGTGCTGCCATATAGGCGCTCTTTGACTCCCAGCACTGATCACAACACGCCGCCCTGAACCGATTGGGTTCCTAGCGGTTCACGGTGGTTCAAGCACGGGGACTCCAATTTTTGACACTTAATTTCCAGTTATGTTTCACCCCTGTTTGTTTGTCTGTTAGCAAGATAACTCAAAAACGTATGTACAGAGTTGGACAAAACTTGGATTAATTAAGAGCCAGGACATTTTGGCGAACATCCGGATCTGAATCCGGATCCAGGGGACTTTTTGGTGTGGTGGAGGAATGCGCTACCAGTTCCAGTTCATGTGTTTGTGTAGCGCTCTTCTGTTCAACACATTTCTAATAACTATTTTATAGTTACTTATCCCCTCACTTCAGTACATGACATCTCCCTGAGGATGGATGGGCCAGTGTTTCTATGAAGAGACTTGAGTCTTGCTTGGGTTGGGAGTTTTAAGAAGTCCTGTCCACAGCATACTTATCTCACGTGATGAACATTGATAAAACATAATACACTATTTTATTTTTAAAACTGTTGCTAAACTCACACAGAATACTGATGTTCTTTACAGTTTTGTAAGTCGCTTGGGACAAAAGCCCTGAATGAATGTAATGTGTGTAATGTTGTGATGAACTCTCCAATACTTGAATGGATACAGACACTGAGACTCAGACCAACTGCACTATTTCAGTTTGAAATAACTTCCCTTGAGGCCTTCTGCTTCCAAACCTTATAATCTTTTTTAACAGTTTCCTAGTTTTAATTGTCCTTGATAGTATCAATTAGTCACTTTCCATGGTCCTCTGTTTTTAAAACTTAGTAAAACCACTGATTAAAAAACAACATAATATTGGTATATATTATATAGACAGATTTCCAATTTGCTCTCACTGATCAATTTGCTGCAAACTTATCCAATAACAATCTTTCTGATCCATTTGAATCTGACTTTCCTTCCAGTAATTCAGCAGACTGCCTTGACCAAAGTAGTCGTAGATGGTCTTCTAAATACTGATTGTGACTCAGAATCATCCCTGCTGCTCCTTGACCTGACTTGAGTGCAGCTTTAGACACCATGGACCACAGTTTCAGGACACTTGGAGAAGTGTTATGCCACACACTGATCGTAGTGGTGGAACACAAATGCAGTACAAGCAGAGTCAGAGGCACAAGGGAGTTTGACCCCGCAGTGGTGGACGTTTATTGAGCACCAGGGATAATCTGATATGAGATGTAAATTACAAACTATGTGTATGACAATTACGGACGTAATAATACTATGTGAAAAGCAACTTACGTGTGTGCGAAATGGAAATCCAAAAAGGGGTTGTTGTATAATCCTGCGGGGAAATGGCTGAAGTCCAAAACAAACCAAAACATCCAGGGAGAAAAACAAAATCAGAAGGCCAACAAAAGTTACAAACAGGTAAACAATCCAAGGGAAAACAAAGAGTTCAGGGAGATGCTAAAAGGGTCTTCACAGGTCTTCACAGGTCTTCACAGGTCTTCACAGGTCTTCACGGAGGAATCGGCGAGAGTTTCGGGTTGTAGAAACGGAAAAGTTCTGGCAACAAATTAACAGGGGAGCGGAGTGTAAGTAAGGAGCTAATTAATAGGGCGCTGATTCTGATAGGGAACAGGTGGCTTGAACGATCACGGTCTTCTGTGACGTAAACCTTTCATAAGCCTTCTTGCGTGTCCTCCTGGGAGTTGTAACCCCAGATGGACGCCAGGTCGAGGCAGAGGAGCGTGGCTGGAGAGGAGAGTGGTGTGATGGAGAGATCTCAACAAGAAGCATGTTGGTAACCAGGGGACGGTGCTTTCATGGCTTCATTCATACTTATATCAAAACTCAACGCGTAAGTAACAATAATAATACAATCTCAGAACTCTCTGAAGTAAAGTATACAGGCGTTTTTTTATGGCATTATTAGTTATTAAAAAAAATGATCTCAGTAATATTCCTAAAGTCCAACCGATTCTATGATTGTGTGATGCTGAAACTGTTATCCAGGTACTCTAGTTGTGCTACGAGAAGCCTTCAGCTTGCTCAGAATGCTGCAGCTGGAGTCTTGACAAATACATCATACAGCACCCGTTCTCTTTAGGTCGGGTTCAATCTATTAAAGTCTCAGTGGATCCAGTCTGTTCTTTGGCCTCCATGGCTGTAGCATGCTGTTTGTGTGCTGATTAGTTTCATATCTGGCAACCCGGGGTACTGTGAGAATAATAAACACATCAGCCAGAAATAAAACAGCCGCTCATTGGACATTCCAAAGGACAACATATTGGCAGTAGCGTTGCTGTCAGTATTTCTTCGTAGCATTGTTCCTTGTTCCGATGTTTCCATGTTGACCTATCGTGGTCATGTCATGATTCAGTACAGCTGCAGCACCTTAAAGACTAATGGTGTATTTATCATTTAGTTTTAGAGGAGAGCTTAACAAGGAGTAATGGATAGGCTAAGGGACTATAAAGGAAGAAGGGGCCCCGAGATTAATGGCCGTTAGATGTGGATAGACGGATATCGATCAGAAGTCTCTAGCTTCATGAGGCTGTTTATTCCACAGGGACAGTTTAAGGAACATATGGGAACATAGAGACCAGTGAGGGTCTGGACCAGTGATGGTCTGAATGAGTGATGGTCTGGACCAGTGATGGTCTGGACCAGAGATGGTCTGGACCAGTGAGGGTCTGGACCAGTGATGGTCTGAACGAGTGATGGTCTGGACCAGTGATGGTCTGGACCAGGCCATGTGTTTGTGTGTGTGTGTGTGTGTGTGTGTGTGTGTGTGTGTGTGTGTGTGTGTGTGTGTGTGTGGGTTGTAGTGGGACCCGTGCAACACAGTAAAAGCCTATCCTGACATGTGAAGGAGAAGGCGCATGACAAGAGAGTGTCGTGCGTGGGTACCTTACATTCTGACAGCCTGTGTGTGTGCATGTATGTGTGTGTGTGTGTGTGTGTGTGTGTGTGTGTGTGTGTGTGTGTGTGTGCCTGGTAACAGCCTGGCTCCTGTATGGATCCCTGGGGGGCTCCCATCAGAGAGAGAGAGAGAGAGAGAGAGAGAGAGAGAGAGAGGGGGGGGGAGAGAGAGAGGATGTATTTATATACCCCTGGTGGGTGTCTAACAGCATTCTAACCTGTGGACTAGAAAGGTGTCTTGTGATGAATATGGACTGTATATATAGATAGAGCCAGAGATCTGCATGTGTGGGATTAGAATTTCTACAGCCCCTAAAACAGTTTTTTAATAATATGCATGAAACCAATACAGCCTACACCAATACAGAGAGAGAGAGAGAGAGAGAGAGAGAGAGAGAGAGAGAGAGAGAGAGAGAGAGAGAGAGAGAGAGAGAGGGAGAGAGAGAGAGAGAGAGAGAGAGAGAGAGAGAGAGAGAGAGAGGTAGATAGAGATATGGAGAGATTGATGGGTAATTATGAGTTTCAAAACAAGCTGTAAATTATGAAATAATGTGACCATCTGTATTTCCACTTGATGAATCTGGCAAACAAGAAAATCCAAGCAGACTCCGATCCAGAAGTAGGAGACGCATGTCTCCGTTCAGGGTGAACCTGTCTCTCTCTGCAGGCATCGAGGAGCAGGAGAACAGACATTTTGATTAATTGGTCACATGCGTGCTCATATACACATCTTTCATCATAATAACGTCCAACGTGTTCCATATTTAGTTGAGAGCCGCAGGGGGAAAAGCTCTCTGGGCACACGGATGGGTTTGTCACTTTGAAAAGCAAAAGGTGGATGATAAGGTCTATGTTAATCCCTGTCAACACACGGCCCTTAAACAGAGCAGACAGCAGGTTTCAGGCCTGGGTTTGGAGCTAGCACATTAACTCACTTGTTCCGCCAACACGAAAATAAGTGGAGAAAATAAAAGGAATCAGACTAAACGGATAAACAAAGAGCTGAGGCTAAAACAATTAAAACTAGTTCAGTTCAATAACTCCGTCCATATAGGCCGGCCGGAGGAGCTAACACTTTAGCCTCTCTCTACCAAAGCAGATGTCGTCAGACGCTAGGCTGAACAATAGCACTGCAAGGCCCCGTTCTGACTAGTGTGGATTTAAAGGTCTGTTGCCAACCTGTTTACTGTTAATGTCAGGGTCTGAAGACCTGGGGGTCTGGAGGTTAAAGCGTAACGGCAGACGGCAGAAATACTTTTAATGACTGTGGCTGGAGGACGGAGCGGTCCAAAATAAATGCTGAGGTTTTCAGATGTGAGTTTTTGGAAGATTAGTTTTTTCATGAATCGTGGCAACTCGCCCTGGCAGGAAGGAAGTCACAGTCAGGGTCACAACGCCAAAGTCTGACGTTTGAACCTAATTAGCAGGGAGGGAGTCACAGTCAGGGTCAATGCCAGAGTCTGAGGTTTTATTCTAATTAGTAGCGAAGGGAATGGGAAAGGCTGGGTTCTTTGTTGGGGTTCTTCGTCCACACATAAACTGAGGGAAATGCCGAGGGAGTCAGACTCAGTAGGCCCGGGAGATGGGGTATCCTTATGTCTGTCCAGTCAACCCTAGTTCTGATCCGTCATGGTTCCTTCCAGGTGATATCAAAGTAAGTTTCAGAGTACAATCAATCCACTTGCTGCCACATTCGTTCTCTCTAAATCTTCTACTCTCACCTTCTCTTACTCTCTATATCTCTTATTCTCTCTAACTGCACAGTTGGAGATTCCGTTTACCAACCTCTCCTCGACCGGCCGTGTGGTTGCTGTGGGCATTTAAGCCTCCTGCTTAATTACCTTAATTGGCTTCAGGTGTGCTACCTCCAGGTGTATTGCCTCCGGGTGTGTTACCTCCAGGTGTGTTACCTCCGGGTGTATTGCCTCCGGGTGTGTTACCTCCAGGTGTGTGTTACCTCCAGGTGTATTGCCTCCGGGTGTGTTACCTCCAGGTGTGTTACCTCCAGGGTTGTGTTACCTTTGGGTGTGTTACCTCCAGGTGTGTGTTACCTTAAAGGTGTGTTACCTCCTGGTGTGTTACCTCCAGGGTTGTGTTACCTTTAGGTGTGTTACCTCCAGCTGCGTTACCTCCAGGTGTAATACCTTCAGGTGTGTGTTACCTTCAGGTGTGTGTTATCTCCAGGTGTGTTACCTCCAGGTGTGTGTGTGTGTGTGTGTGTGTGCGTGTGTGTGTGTGTGTGTGTGTGTGTGTGTGTGTGTGTGTGCGTGTGTGTGTGTGCGTGTGGAAGAGTAAACAAGAAAGAGATGAGCTGGGAAAGACTTTCAACTGATTCTATAAATCTTATTAAAGACAAGCTGACAGCAACGACTTTACAGTCTGAATAGAGAAAACCTCTGAGTCATTCTGTCTCATTTAACCTTTAACCAGCCCAGAGATCCACTCCAGAGAGAGAGAGAGAGAGAGAGAGAGAGAGAGAGAGAGAGAGAGAGAGAGAGAGAGAGAGAGAGAGAGAGAGAGAGAGAGAGAGAGAGAGAGAGAGAGAGAGAGCAGCACCCTTGCTGGAAGCCAATTTAGGTGCTTGTTTATTTTCCTCCACTGTCTAATAAACGTCACTGGCTGGTTTTAACGGGCGGGAAAGCCAAGTGTGATTAAAACCAGAGGCCCCCAGGGGCCCAGGGAGAGAGCTAGAGGCCAGAATGAGTCCTCTGCCTCGCTAGGAGAGGTGATGCTGATGGAAATAGTAGTAATTATAGATCAATAATAACACACTTCTGAGCCTCGTTGGTCTGTGAGGACCTTTTGAGGTCGCACAAGGACCTCACACAACCATAAGGCCCCCGCTGCACACACAGACCCCTTGCCTGTCTGATCACTCTCTGTTGTCTGTGTGCTTTAAATAAAGCTTCACGTTATAGCTCCACTCTGTCTTGGTCTGCGTTCTGGGTCCCACCGAACTATCCCAATTGTGACACGTTAGCCAGTTAGCCAATCACAGGTCTATCCATAGTGACAGTTAGCCAATCACAGGCCTATCCATAGTGACAGTTAGCCAATCACAGGCCTATCCTTACTGACAGTTAGTCAATCACAGGCCTATCCATAGTGACAGTTAGTCAATCACAGGCCTATCCATAGTGACAGTTAGTCAATCACAGGCCTATCCATAGTGACAGTTAGTCAATCACAGGGGTATCCATAGTGACAGTTAGTCAATCACAGGCCTGGTCCAGTGAGGAAAGGGAGGACTCCCTAACATTTCAGAGAAAAAAAAAGTTTAATACAGATTCATCTGTGAAAATGCTAATAAAAATGCAGTTTCTAACGCTTCAAAATAGCACCAACAGCGCCCCCTACAGTCCTACGGCAATTTTTTTAATCACTCTCCGGTGGAACGGAGGAACGGAGGAACGTCTTCCGTAAGCTCACATTTGAAGTCCATTATAAACTCCCGGACCCGAGTGGCCGGTGAGTCCTGGTTTAACATGAGTGTGTGAGTGTGTACGGCGCTAAGGGAGGACCATCCTCCCTGAGGGCGGGTCTAGCCAGAGGCTGTGAACCAATCAGCAGAGCTCCCTGCGCTGGTTTTGGGGGCGGGTTATCATCGTGCAAGGATCTATATTGTGTCATTCATTAATTCCGCGCTCCAGAAAACTCGTAAGTCAGTTACTTTTAATTGATTTTAGATGGAAACTTGAGTTCCTCCTCAAAGCGTTCAAGTCAAGTCAAGTCAAGTCAAGTTTATTGTCACTTCACAGTTTACACAAGTATAAAGCAGTGAGTGAAAATCTTCTGCAATACCCGACGACAGACAGCAGTTATAAAAATAAGACGTTTTAAACAAAACTGTGTAAAGTTAAGGTACATGACGCCAAACGTAAACAGAAAGCATGGCTGACCGTGACAAGGTGGTGTCTTTGGTTCGCGATTAGTCAACTGATGTGATTCACGTGCATTACTGGTTTTACTTCATGATAGTATGTATTATTTTAATTAAATACAGGTAAATATACTTTACACAACAGAACGATTCTCCCTCAAATCTCACTCAATTTCTAATCCACTCTGGTTGAAACTTCTATTCCGACTTTCAGATTTTCATCATAAATGGATTAATCGCTAAATATCTATTTTTCATCAAAACAATGTTTCTTCTTCCTCCGATCACAATCGGTTTTAATTCAGTTTGGATTGTCTGCTAAAATGACCCACTAATACACGGTCAGAATTGATAGTGAGGCACCTTCCTTCCTCCATCCGGTACTTTTACAAATTCAAGATTTAAGATTCAAGATAACTTTATTTATCCCGAGGGAAATTAAGATGCAACAGTTGAAACAGGGGGAACTAAACTAAACTAGTATAAACAAAATCTAACTAAATGAAATCTAAATGAAATCTAAATGTATAGAAAGATGAATTGCACAATTTACAGTATTATTACAGTAGCACATAGGTATATACAATATACAACACTACGTATAGTACAAATATGAGCCGCCATTGATATATATATATGTGTATATATATATATATATATATATGTATATATATACATATATATACATATATCACATTAACCATATATAGCACACAGAATATGTCACAGGTTTCCTTCCTTTTTGCTGTACCCATCTTGTGTGTAATAAAGAGTATTAATTGGTCGTCGTGTGTTCTTTGTAAATGTCAACAGCGTCGCTTCTGAACCCAATGATAATTAAGGCCCTGATTGGCTCTTCCGTTTTCTAGAACATTCTCTATGTATCAAATCATCGCAGTAAAGTCAGAATAGTTGTGTGTGACCTTCCAGTGATATCCGCAGATGGAGAACGTGGTATGTAACATAAAGTATACAGTAAAGTACATAATATCGTATTTAGTGGTGTTTATAGTACATAGTATCAAGCATTTCAAAGGTAGTATATAGTGTTGTGGACAGTATAGTATAGTATTGTATAGTATAGTATTGTATAGTTTAGTATAGTAGGTTTTGAAATGCATACTGCAGGAGGGAATGGGGAGTAAGCATTCCATTGTACATTGTATTGTAGAAAATGGAGAATAAATACCTCTTGAATCTTGGATATTGAATCTTGGTCCTTGGATCTTGGTGGGTGGTGATAGCTGGAGGGGAGTTGTGTGTTCGGTCCGCTCCACTTCAATACGGACTGTAGTTGTACAACTCAGTTAGTAAAGTTTATTTAACCAGTAGATAACACGGGGCCCGTGTGTCCTGTGCAGTGGTGTCTCCGTACCACACGGTGACGCCACTCGTCAGGGCCCGTAGAGAGCGTCCTGATGCGTGGCGTCACCGTGTGGTACGGAGACACCACTGCACAGGACAAGAAAACCATCCAGAGGGTCAGGAGGACGGCAGAGAAGATCCTCAGGAGTTCACTGCCATGCATTGATGCGTGCAAGCTATTGTTGCAAATGGCCAATAAAACATCTTGTATCTTGTATCTTTTAAAAGGCGCAGGACGCGGTTGGCTCCCTGCGAAGGGCCGTTGCCGTGGTTACAGAGGAGAGAGGGGAGAGCGTCTCTTCTAGAGAGTGGTCCCTCATCCTCTCACGCCTCCCCAAGAAAGAACCATCGCTTTACTGTCGGCCAAAAGGTTCTGACCCCAAGGAGGAAACAAGAGTTGAGGTGTTCCCCAGCAGGCCTCCACGTCCTATCAGGAACCAGCGGAGGATGAAGGCTTTTAAGAGGGGGTTAAAGGTTAAGGGTTAAAGGTTCCACATGTGTATGGACACCCTATGGTTAATGTTATATATATATATGTATATATATATATACCTATATATACTATATGGACACCCTATGGTTAATGTTATATACATACCTATATATACAATATGGACACCCTATGGTTAATGTTATATATATATATATATATATATATATATATATATATATATATATATATATATATATATATATACTATATGGACACCCTATGGTTAATGTTATATACATACCTATATATACTATATGGACACCCTATGGTTAATGTTATATATATACCTATATATACTATATGGACACCCTATGGTTAATGTTATATATATACCCATATATACTATATGGACACCCTATGGTTAATGTTATATATATATATACCTATATATACTATATGGACACCCTATGGTTAATGTTATATATATACCTATATATACTATATGGACACCCTATGGTTAATGTTATATATATATACCTATATATACTATATGGACACCCTATGGTTAATGTTATATACATACCTATATATACTATATGGACACCCTATGGTTAATGTTATATATATACCTATATATACTATATGGACACCCTATGGTTAATGTTATATATATATACCTATATATACTATATGGACACCCTATGGTTAATGTTATATATATACCTATATATACTATATGGACACCCTATGGTTAATGTTATATATATACCTATATATACGATACGGACACCCTGAGTTAAGGCAGGGCTAGTGGGGTTTTAATGGTCGATGACGGGCAGGAAGCAGATATCCTCATTATCACCCAACGCTTAGAATGACCTCTTATACTTTAAACAACACTATATACTACCTACTATATACTTTAAACAATACTATATTATACCTACTATATTCTACCTACTATATACTATAAACAACACTATATACTACCTACTATACTATAAACAACACTAAATACTGCCTACTATATACTATAAACAACACTATATACTACCTACTATACTATAAACAACACTAAATACTGCCTACTATATACTGTATAAAACACTATATACTACCGACTATATTCTATACTGTAACGGACCACTTGAACCTGTCTATTAAACCTGTCTAGGCATTATCCTTTGCGGTTTACTAAATAATATTCAGTATGTATGTATGCCTTGAAATGACGTGTGGGATTTTACCGGAGTTCGATACCCATAGGCCTACATAAATGTGTCCCTATTGGCGCACCGTAGATCAGTACAGCTGGAAGCGCCGGTTAAGTGATGTAGTCGGCAGCAGGAAAGTTTGTGAAAGTGATTAATCTCGAACGCACTATTTAAAAAAAATCGAATTAATCATCGTATCCGGTTTAGACGGCTCCTCCCTCAGTGTGTTCACCTGAGAGGCTCCTCCCTCAGTGATCCAGTGTTCACCTGGTAATGAGCTGAGAGGCTCCTCCCTCAGTGTCCACCTGGTAATGAGCTGAGAGGCTCCTCCCTCAGTGTTCACCTGGTAATGAGCTGAGAGGCTCCTCCCTCAGTGTCCACCTGGTAATGAGCTGAGAGGCTCCTCCCTCAGTGTTCACCTGGTAATGAGCTGAGAGGCTCCTCCCTCAGTGTTCACCTGGTAATGAGCTGAGAGGCTCCTCCCTCAGTGTTCACCTGGTAATGAGCTGAGAGGCTCCTCCCTCAGTGTTCACCTGAGAGGCTCCTCCCTCAGTGTTCACCTGGTAATGAGCTGAGAGGCTCCTCCCTCAGTGTTCACCTGGTAATGAGCTGAGAGGCTCCTCCCTCAGTGTTCACCTGGTAATGACCTGAGAGGCTCCTCCCTCAGTGTTCACCTGGTAATGAGCTGAGAGGCTCCTCCCTCAGTGTCCACCTGGTAATGAGCTGAGAGGCTCCTCCCTCAGTGTTCACCTGGTAATGAGCTGAGAGGCTCCTCCCTCAGTGTTCACCTGGTAATGAGCTGAGAGGCTCCTCCCTCAGTGTTCACCTGGTAATGAGCTGAGAGGCTCCTCCCTCAGTGTTCACCTGGTAATGAGCAGAGAGGCTCCTCCCTCAGTGTCCACCTGGTAATGAGCTGAGAGGCTCCTCCCTCAGTGTTCACCTGGTAATGACCTGAGAGGCAGCGTGACGTTAAACCAACAGGATGATGAGGAGACACCGCGGAGCGCTGGGCGGAACGTTTCACTTTAACACATCGCGCTCGCAATATGATTGTGGCAGCAAAGAAGCTTCCTTTGAGCAGATGCCCTGGGTAGCACATTAGACAGAGGGCCGTTGGTCTCACTCCAAGACTGTGGGTTTGATGGGGCTTTAGCAAAGTGCCGTAAAATACTTTTCAAACACAGTCAAAACACTTCAAACAGTCCACCAAGTTGACTCTGTTTCAATGTCATTTTACAGCTAAGAATGTGAAAAAGGATTGTTCACTTTGGCTCTTTGTTATTCAGTTTCATAAAGTGGCCGACTTGTTGCAACATTCATTTCCATGAGTTGTTTCTTTGCAAACAATTAACAAGCAAGCTGTTTATGTTCACTTTGTTGCAGACATTATTTTGGAGCAGATTATTTATGCAGTTGTCTGCTTAATATTAATCTTATTATTGATGTTTTGGGCAATACTAAGAACTCCATGAGACCTTTTTGCTCAGAAAAACTAAAGTGAAAAGTAACAAATAAAATAAAAAAAATCTTGATCTCTAACTGCTTTTAGCATTTCATTCTTCCATATCTGCATTTGCTACAAGTACATATGTTTCTTTTAAACAACACTATATACTACCTACTATATACTATAAACAACACTATATACTACCTACTATATACTATAAACAACACTCTATGCTACCTACTATATACTATAAACAACACTATATACTACCTACTATATACTATAAACAACACTATATACTACCTACTATATACTATAAACAACACTATATACTACCTACTATATACTATAAACAACACTATATACTACCTTCTAAATACTATAAGGAATGGAAGGTATCTAGGAGTAAACACTTTGGTGGCAGACTACAAACTAGGATGTTCTGAGATATACTTAGTTATACTGAGATTTACTTACTTATAGGCATTTGTATGGCATTGAAACTGACAAGCTAGTGTGATATTGTGGTGGTTTGAAGAGACTTGTGCCGGTAATGAATACATTGATGGCCTAGTTTGGATTTATTACAAAAACTCCTGTGAACGTGGAAAATTCAGTAGGCCAATGTGGCCAAATTTTGACATACATAGAGAAATTAGGAATTCAGATAGACCCCCCTCCCCCTCCAGGACCTGGGTTGTGATGAAGCCGGTGAGATCTGTTGAGATGAGAGAGAGAGAGAGAGAGAGAGAGAGAGAGAGAGAGAGAGAGAGAGAGAGAGCAAATTGCTCCCCAAGGACATGAATACATTATCTGAGGAGAAGAAGGAGACGAAGAAGATGAAGAAGAGAGAGGGATGGTTCTCAAGGGAAATGGAAACACTGTCAAACAGAGCAAGGTTTACAATTAAAAGACAGAGAGAGAAAAAAGTGTTAATGGTGGATTTATAACACAGGAACAACATGAAGAAGAATCATTTAGACCAGGGGTGTCAAACTCAAATACCCAGTGGGCCAAAATGTAAAACCTGAACAAAGTCGCGGGCCAACATTGAACAAATGAACCTTTTAATATGGACCCAAACACGTTTAGCTTTAACATTGAATATGGAACAAGCATCGCTTATTACATACAATATATCATTGAATATGGAACAAGCATCGCTTATTACATACAATATATCATTGAATATGGAACAAGCATCGCTTATTACATACAATATATCATTGAATATGGAACAAGCATCGCTTATTACATACAATATATCATTGAATATGGAACAAGCATCGCGTATTACATACAATATATCATTGAATATGGAACAAGCATCGCGTATTACATACAATATATCATTGAATATGGAACAAGCATCGCTTATTACATACAATACATCATTGAATATGGAACAAGCATCGCTTATTACATACAATATATCATTGAATAGTGGAGACATGCAAAATCGAATTTCAAATGAAAAAACACATCAATGGCATTAATTTATTAAATAAATAAAATTTTAATAAAAATCGTATGCCTCTTTTCTATTTGCAGCCTTCTGATTTAAATACCAAAATAAACTTTTTCCACTGGCTAATAATTTTACAAATAAGATAATAAATAAATCAACCATTCAAGCCCATGCCTTGTAGCAAGAAAAAGTGCACAAAGAAAACGTTAATTATTGCACACTGATCTAATCTGATGTGCTACCTGCCGGAGTACCGGCAGGTAGTTGGCAGGCGATGGGTACCAGACGGGAGAACTACGTGAATAGTAGAGTAACGACCTCACGCTGGGGTAAAGGAAAGACAACGTATATATACCCCAGGTGAGGTGATGAACAAATTACACGGGGGGAAATTGAGTCCAGGTGTGTGTGTGTGTGGCCAGCGCACGTGGCTTGGCCACGCCCCCTGCCAACCAACTTGATTGTTGACAGGAGCGTGTGTGCGCCACCAGCGCACGTGGCTAGGCCACGCCCCCTGCCAACCAACGTGATTGTTGACAGGAGCGTGTGTGCGCTACCAGCGCATGTGGCTAAGCCACGCCCCCTGCCAACCAACGTGATTGTTGACAGGAGCGTGTGTGCGCCACCAGCGCACGTGGCTAGGCCACGCCCCCTGCCAACCACCGTAACCGTGACAGTTTCGTTTCATAGTGTCGTCTAATGTTGTACTCCTTACTTACAGCCACGTTGACTCCACAAACAAGACAAACAGGTTTGTCTTTTACATATGTAAACAGATATTCTGCCTCCCACTTGTCCAGAAAGCTCCTGTTTTCTGCCTTTCTTTTCGCCATTTTTGGGAAGGGATAGCGCGCTGACAGGTCTATGTTGCTTTGACTACTATCACAGAGGAGAGGGCGTTTCTGGGTCCTGTCCTGATTGGCGCGCGAAAACAACAGCAGAGCATTATGGGATTCGTAGTATTAGCGGTGAATGCGCTGTATAATACCGGCGGGCCAGCTCTAGTAGTAATTTGGTATTGTCTCGCGGGCCAACTATAATTACCCCGCGGGCCAAATTTGGCCCGCGGGCCAGAGTTTGACACCCATGATTTAGACCATCTGCAAGTCTATTGGCTGGCGGAGAGTGGAGAGCAGAAGAACGAGGTCTAAAGGCCAGAGATATAGAAATTGAAAGTGAACGTGACCTTACCTTTTTTTTCCCTATTATGTGATACAATTCCCATGTGGTTGCGTATAAAAATATAACGCTGGCTTTTCCTTTTGAATCATTAAAGGACCTATTTTTCAGACGGACAAAAGGGGATTGAGCTGTATTTCTGTATTTCTGTATTATGTCTGGCTAGGTGTCGAGGGTTTTCCAGCTAATTCAAACGTCAGATGTCAGAGACAGACAGGCACAGGGCAGGGTTTGGATCAGCTTAGAGTTGGTCAGGGGGACATGATGTCCTCTGAACCTATTGGACTTCAATTAAATACATTTATGCATCCAGTTCAGAGAAATTAATTCCTTTCTGTCCACATTGACTCTCAGCCACAAGGTTGTGGGTTCCATCCCCTGATCAGTCTACCTGTAGTATCATTGATCAAGATGACCTAATCTATCTATCTATCTATATATCTACCTATCTATCTATCTATCTATCTATCTATCTATCTATCTATCTATCTATCTATCTATCTATCTATCTATCTATCTATCTATCTATCTATCTATCTGTCTGTCTGTCTGTCTGTCTGTCTGTCTGTCTGTCTGTCTGTCTGTCTGTCACAAACATGTTAGTGTAGTATTTCCAGTCTACACTGGAATGTTAAAGTGAATAATCGGGTGTAATGGCCATCCAGGAGGGCGTCAGACAGACTAGAGTTCAGGAGAGTGAACCACTTCACCTCCTGGGGAACGTCTAACACAAAGCTGTCTTCCACTCCGGCCGGAGAACCACCTAGCTATCCACCCGCAGATGGTGGGCTTGAACTTATTTCATGGAACTTTAAGTTCCCCTCCTATACAGGGTTAGACATGGAATATGTAGGGCTATCAAGGTTACTGTGGGATATGCAGGATTACACAGAGGGATACACCGAGCGGTGGGGATGTGGTAAGGACCGGGCAGACCGACATTGTGGTGCTTGTTCAGGAGGTTTTTCCATCCCAGACGTTTCTGCGGGGGCCAGGTTGACCCCTGGTTGGCACACAGAATCCACGGGAGCTGTCACAGTTCCTCTGCATACAGTGGCACTCATGCAATGCCGCTAAATCCAACGTGAAGACAGATATCCTTCCGCAAAAGTCCTTTGACTTTTACGTGACCGCGGGCGTCCACGCTAGAGCAGAGTTGGGGTCCCGGCTCTCCTGACCCTCTGGTTGATTTCAAAAGAGAAGAAAATCCAATTAATTGGCTTCTAACTTCAAGGTCTGCATAACAAAATGAACAAAATGTGTACAAAATGAGCTCTCAAAGGAAAATGTCTAAACCCATTCGCAGTGCATTCCTCCTTATCGGTTTACTTTAAATATTTATCCCATATGGCGCACTTTGAGAGCACCGAGGAGTGTACTCATGTAGTTAATAGGTTTTTGTTGGCAGTAATATCTATTTTGAAGGGTGGCGAGTCGACCCTTTTCTCAAAAGGCCGATTTCTTCGGAGGACCAAAAAAGACAACAGCAGGACAGTAATTTGCGGATAATATAAATGAATGAGACATTCCCTCATATGGTCGTGTTTAGCAGGAAGAGAATGAGGACTTGTATCCACGTCCTACCCTTCACCTGAGATGTCCAGGACCGCCGGCGGTGGACAAAGAGTTTGTATTTTTCTGTGTTTATTTTCCTTCCATAAGCCAGTGGATCTTCTGTATGACAACACAGAGCTTGTGTTGCAGCTAACATTCCATCTTTGTGTCTCTCGAGCATGAGAACAATATACAAATAAGATTCCGTCAGAAACTCAGGATGAGAAACATTTTAGGTTGAGTGGAATTCAGAATTAATTAGTCAGAGACAACTGAGTGTGTGTGTGTGTGTGTGTGAGTGTGTGTGTGTGTGTGTGTGTGTGTGTGTGTGTGTGTGTGAGTGTGTGTGTGTGTAATGGCTGATTGAAACACCATCAGATGTTCTTTGTGTTTTGAGGGGAGCTCTGTTCCCCACTGGGAGAATACATTGAGGAGATAATCAATTGGAGGGTTAGTTTAGTCACACTGAGGAAAATATATTTGACACTTTATATTCATTGTTTGTCAAAACAACGTCTCCTGTAAGCGAGTGGAAGGCAGATATGTAAACAGAGACACAAGCATTCTAAATAAGGGCGGTATATGGGAGATTATCCAGCGAACACACTGGAGGAGGCCATAAGGACCCTCCACTGAGAGGTTTGCAATGACATTGGTTTTTTGGTTTGTTTTTTAAATACGTTTGGCTGCTTCTGTTGTTGAAGTCAACAAGTCAACAAGTCAACAAGTCAACAAACCAAAAGCCCACACTTTGGACTGTACACTTTTGAGGTACAAAGACAGGGTGCAGAATTGGATTGGTTCACACTTGAGACCCCCTGAAAGCTCCATAACAACACTGAGGAGGTGCTGCTGGTTTGAGTCTGTAAGACTTCAGCACTGCAGCGCTACGTCCACCGGGGATGACACACGCTCATATTGACAAACTGAAAGTTATCGAGAGAGTAGAAGTGGAATTGAATTATATTTACTATTAATCATCTGTAATCCAACACAGTGTGTACACAATATGGAGAAAACTTTTTGATTTGTTCCAATCAATTAGAATAATTCTTCACACTTTTATAATTTGTAAATTTTTTGGGGGATCATTTTTCACGACATAATCACTCATAAGTCAACACTCATCAATTGATTGACGGGAAAAAATGCAACTCTTGAACACTGTTCAGGAGCCAGAGTGAGGGGTGAGGTTCTGGCCTCCATTAACTTAGGCTTGGCACCATCCAAACCTTCCCCCATCTTCAAGGTGTCCATCCTGGGTGTCCACGGCAGGTTAATAGGGGTCCTGGTGGGGGTTCAGATAAAAGGTATTCTCTTTCATGCCTTCTATCTTCCCTCCATCTCCACACATCTGGGGAAGCCACCTCCTTAATTAAAGAGCTAGCGTTTAGCAACACAATTAACTCCACTGATGAGTGATCAGAATATCCAAGGGATACAGCGATAGACGATAGCAAGGCAGGGTGATTTGGTCCGTTGGTATTCCATGGTTCAGGTACCACCTGGTTCTTGTAGCTCAGGATGTTTGCTGATATCCCGGCCGACACTGGGAAGAACGCCAACGGTATCTCTAACAGACTCAAGGTGTATTTGAGAGTCAAGGCGTGTGTATTTGAATCGATGATTTGTGTTACATTGTATAGCAACCAGCATTCGCTCTGCAGCTAACGTAGCTAGCATGAAGCATGATCTCCCCAGTTACTGAAGATGGCTCTGTAGCTAAAGTTAGCGTGAAGCTTAATCTGTATGGTAATTGAAGCTTAGTGGGATAATCTATCCCTTCATATATCAATGACCTTTAATGAAAAACTTGTCATGTCTCATGTGAACTTTTCCATCCCTGATTCCCTAGACCCACTCCAGTTTGCAAAAAGACCAAACATGTCTGTAGATGACACCATCTCCCTGGCACTACACACGGCCCTGCAGCACCTAGACAGGAGGGACACCTCCGTCAGACTGCTGTTCATTGACTATGACTGTGATAATCCTTTTTTTTCAGGCCCCTGATCCGACCCGGCAGGTCCCTCCTCTCTTCTTATGTTTCAGCCGCAGATTTAATGAGTTTTCTCCGCTTTCACCGGGGTCGCCAAGCGGACCTGAAAATGAGCACGGTGTTCGTTTTTTGTAGCTGGCTACGTTTGTGTGTGTGTCGGAAAATAATCTTGCATTCCACCACTAATTATATTCTTTCCTTGTGTACACTGTTAACACTGACACACACCTGCACACAAACAACACGTAACCCCCCCCCCCCCCCCCCCTACTCACCCTGTGCTCTGAATTCATCTTTAGGACTTCAGAACAAGACGGAGAGAATTCAGATGGAGATAGAGGCGCTTCAGGAATCCAGAACCCCCGGGTTACTTCCCATCGGGCCCAACAAGCAGCCAGGGACAGCGCTGTGCTCAGGGGTGTTCCCACTGCCAGAGGTACAGAAAGGTTGTGGGTTCGATCCCCTGATGTCAGCAGTCTCAACTGCAGGCATACCAGAGCCAGATGCCCCCGACCCCTACGGCGGGGGGAGGGGCTAGGGCTCAAGGACGCCCCCTGTCTGCATTAGCGTCGGCTGAGACGGCCCCAATCTAAAAAACCAACATGGCCCAGCTCCCTGAGGGATACCCGTAGACTCGGCAAACACAAAACGGATACTAATGATTCAATGAATTATGCTCTAACTCGTGCGGTGGCGTGGTGGCGTGGTGCCTCTGGGGATGGTCTATTGTTTGAACTAGAAAGGGGGCCAGGATTCAGCTCCCCGTGGAGCCCCACTAGCCAGCACGCTGTAAATGGCCCACAGAGACCAAACCGTCTCGGCTCGGAGACACGGACTGTTCTTCTTCCCCGCTGGTTTTTCCATGAGGGTTGACTCTCCGCCGGTGGTCGTTTCTGGTCGTGTGTGTGTAGCCTGCGATGCTTGTTAGCTGTTAGCCGGTCAGAATGCGGTGCGCAGGCGACAGTCCAACAGAAGAAGAGGAAGAGATCCATGTTTAGCTTGTCCCTGTTTCTGTAGGTTAGACCTCCAAAAAGCCTGATAGCATGAGGAGGCTATCCAGCAGGGACACTTAGCTTCTCACACTTCTAAAAGCTTCCTTCAGGAAACACAAAGAAACAAACAACAACAACAAAGAACTGCTGTTTGCTTTGTCATTTCTTTAATCCCCGTATGAACGTTTTTTTAGTGGTTTTTGTTTTACTGTTATTATGTTATATATATAACATATATAACATATATTACATAACTCTATATCATTTTTATTTATTCATTACTCTTTAGGTATTAAAAACCTTAATCCCCCTTGGGGAAGAACATACTGTATATCAAATATATATATATATATATATATATATATATATATATATATATATATATATATATATATATACACATATACAGTCAAATATATATAACAGTCAAAACAAGCAGGAAAGAGATACAGATGAGTCAATGTCAATATACATACACATTTATTATAAGTTGCATTTCTCATCTTGGTTGCGAGTCTCATCTTGGTTGGTTTGACCTTTGCCCCCCAGTTGGTGAATTTCTTGACGATTGTCAGAAACAGATTATATTCTATTGTATCTGCACATTTCTATTTGTTCAACAGCCCTCGTCTCGTCTTCATTTCGCCATTTGCATTTATACCTCAAAACAAAGTGCGAAACGCTTTTAACGAATGACCTCCCCTCCGACGGAGCGAGACGGTGAAGCCTTTCACTCCAAACTGAGACGTGATGCCCTCGACGGTCCAGGGCGCTGATCTGTTCTCAGAAACACTGGACCGTTCTCCGGCCCTTCAGGCGGCGGGATAGGAAGCGGGGGGGTGCCGTCACCTCGGGTCGTCTGAGATCCGGCGTGTGACTCCTGTTGGACTGCCGTGCTCTGTTCACCGCCCCTCTTGACTTCCTAAGTGTACAAGTTGTTTCTGGCCCTCAAATCCTTGAGTGGAGCTCCAGCGGGACTCTTTAATTATCTTCTCTGGCTGAAAAGAGCGACCCATCTGCCCCAAGAGTGAGAGAGCCCTTAATCACAGTTCCAGACTCAAAGGGCTTCACAGGCCACACGTTTACAACACTCCAAACCCTAAGGGCAAGAAACAACTCTAAATGATGAAGGAAGAAATCTTGAGAAAAGTGGAGTGGAAGGGATCCCTCTTTCCAGGGATGGTTCAGGAGTGACATGGGTGCCATAAGTGACCTATAGTAATGTACATAGTAATGCACAAAGATACCTTGGAGAAGAAGACGACAGCCTCCACGTGGCCTCCTCCGCAAGTAACAAGAAATGGTGCAAGACCAACTTGTGAAACTAATGTCGCCAACCAAACGTCGAGCTGGCAGGCTTAGCATCGGCGGACGGGCAGTCATCCCGACCGTCCAAATCCGAGGCCTGTCAGTGCTTCAACTCAATGTCGAGGGCCTAACAACCGCCAAACTCGAAGTCCTGCGTCACCTGGCTGATTCTAACGGGGCAGCGGTTCTGCTCCTGCAGGAGACACACTGCACATCAGACAACATCCTCAAGATCCCTGGGTTCCATCTCGCTGGGTCCATCTTCTGCAAGCAACACGGTGTGGCAACGTTCGTCCGGACTGAAATAAACTGGTCAGCCAGTAGCCAATCCCCACCAGGCTCTAACATCGAGTGGCTGGTTACTAAAATCCAGGAAACATCAGTCGTCAACGTATACAAGCCCCCACCATCAGAGCTGTCCGCGACGTCACTCCCATCAATAACTGCACCCGCCATCTATGCAGGTGACTTCAACTGTCAGCACACAGACTGGGGTTACAACCACACAACACCTAATGGAGTGGTGCTGAGTGAATGGGCCTCCAACACTGATGTATGACCCCAAGGAGCCTCCAACCTTCTTCTCTGCACGCTGGAATACCTCCACCAACCCGGACCTGGCCTTCGCCATCTGCCACAGTAACGACCCGAAACCGGAGAGACGCGTCCTGGACAGGTTTCCCCGCTCACACCACCGACCATCCATCATTAAAGTCCCATCACTGGTGGAACCGGTACCAGGGAAACCCGTCAAGCGATGGAACTTCCAAAAGGCCAACTGGGAGTCGTATGCTGAGGAGACTGAAAGAAGGTCAGCTGGCCTGCCAGACCCAGACACAGCCGACCTGGATGCGGCCTATGCAGCCTACTGCCAGGTCCTCCTGGGTGCGGCAAAGAAGACCATCCCACGTGGCTATAACAGGAATTACATCCCAGGTTGGGACGAGGAATGCAGCCGCCTTCTGTGTGACCACCAGAGGGCTAGCTCCAGAGAAGAGGTGGATGTGACTGCAGCAGCACTGCTCCAGAAGCTGGATATCACCCGCAGGGCCAGATGGACAGAAGTCGTTGAATCAATCGACTTCACCCATTCTAGTCGCAAGGCGTGGCAGACCATCAACCAGCTCACAGGCAGAAATACAACACCCCACAGCTGCCCAGTCACAGCAAACGCCATCGCATCCCAGCTCCTGAAGAATGGCCGCTTCCCGGATGCTGACAAAGACTTTGCCCGACTGACATCGCGTGAGGTGTCTTGCATCTCAGGAGCGGCCAGTGTCGATTCCAACCTCTCGGGAGAATTCACAGCAGAGGAACTCAGTGAGGCCATGAGCAAGCTCAAGCCAGGCAAATCCCCTGGCCGTGACAACATCCACCCGGAGTTCGTCATCCACCAGAGCACAACAACATCTGGCTGGCTCTGTGCTTTCTATACATCATGCTACCAGAGATTAAAGCTCCCAAAGACTTGGCGCCGTGCCTCTGTCATAGCTCTGCCGAAGCCAAATAAACCTGCAGAAGACCCCAAGTCATACAGACCAATCTTGTTGCTCTGTGTCCCATTTAAGATCTTGGAGAGGATGATCCATAGCCGCATCGAGCCAGTGGTGGACTCACAGCTCCCACGGGAACAAGCTGGTTTCCGTCGTGGAAGATCAACAGCAGACCAGGTAACACTACTCTGTCAGGACATCGAGGACAGCTTCCAGAACAATGAGAAAGCTGGGGTAGTGTACCTGGATCTGACTGCTGCATATGACACCGTGTGGCACCGGGGACTCCACCTGAAGCTGCTGAGGACAATACCGGACCGCCACATGGTGAAGTTCATCATGGAGACACCTTCCAACCGCAGCTTCATCCTCCAGACCAGCAGTGGCCAGTGCAGTAGGCTCAGAAGACTGAAGAACGGGGTACCGCAGGGGTCTGTTCTCTCGCCGATGCTGTTCAATGTTTACATCCACGACCTACCTGATACAGCATCCAGAAAGTATGGCTACGCAGACGATCTTGCCATCATGCTGAGCCGACCAACGTGGAAGGCGATGGAAGAGGGGCTTAACGAAGACATGGGCACACTGGTAGCATACCTTCGAAGGTGGCGTCTACAGCTCAGCGTCGGAAAATCAGTCGCAGCGGCATACCACCTTAGCACCAGAGAAGCCAGGAGGGAACTTCAGGTGCACGTCGACAACAAATGTCTGGAGGTCCAGCAAGCTCCGAAGTATCTTGGAGTAGGTCTGGATCGGACATTATCCTTCAAACAACACCTGGAAGACGTCAAGGCCAAGGTGACATCCAGGGTCGCGCTGATCCGCCGCCTCGCTGGAACAACCTGGGGAGCCTCCGCTAAGACGCTGCGAATATCCACCCAAGCCCTGGTCTTCTCTGCAGCGGAATACTGCGCCCCAGTCTGGAGCAGAAGCCCTCATGCGAGAAAGGTCGACGTGGCTATCAATACCTCCCTCCGAATAATAACTGGATGCTTAAAGCCTACCCCTGTGTCCCTCTTGCCAGTCCTCGCGGGAAAAGCACCGGCCGGCCTCCGACGGGAGGCTGCCACCCTCGCCCTGGCCAGGAAGGCACAAAAGTATGACTGGCACATCCTGCACAACACCACAATAACACCAGCACCTCCAAGCAGACTCAAGTCCCGCCACCCCTACAACAAGGCAGCACAAGAGATGCTCAACTCCACCTCTGAGGACATCTCCAGAGATGCATGGTTGGCAGCAGCTTGGAAGCAGGAGTGGGAGTCAGCCGGGCCCTCCCGAATCCACTGTTACATCTGGGACACAGGAGATTGCGCCATTGGAGGAGACGACCTACCACGCCGGCAATGGACCACACTGAACCGTCTACGAACTGGGGTCGGTCGCTTTAAAACATTAATGAAGACGTGGGGCTTGGCGGACAGTGCGGCATGCGAGTGCGGTGACCCTGACCAGATCGCCGACCATATAATCACCATCTGCCCCTTATATAGACCACCCTCGGAAGCCAGCCTCTTCGACCTAGGACCAGAGATGCGGGCATGGCTACACGACACTGAGTTGGACATCTGATGTTACACGAAAGAAGAAGATGACGGAAGAAATCTTGAGAAAAGTGGAGTGGAAGGGATCCCTCTTTCCAGGGATGGTTCAGGAGTGACATGGGTGCCATAAGTGACCTATAGTAATGTACATAGTAATGTACAAAGATACATATTATATACACAATATACAAATATTAAAATGAGAATATATTTGTGTGGTGCTGGCCGGTATCCTTCAGGTGGGGATCACAGCGGAACATTGGAGAACAGATGCAGATTGTGGTATGGTTAGATAGGGTAGTCTAGTACCTATCAGTCTGATCATGAGATGGTGAGATGGACCATGTGGAGAACCTCTAGTCTAGTACCTATCAGTCTGATGGTTAGATGGGGTAGGGTGGACCAAGACCATGTGGAGAACCTCTAGTCTAGTACCTATCAGTCTGATGAGATGGAGCATGTAGAGAACC
>CM051006.1:1687718-1692718 GCA_027704905.1 Muraenolepis orangiensis
ACTATAGTGATGTGAGTCACTATAGTGATGTGAGTCACTGTAGTGATGTGAGTCACTATAGTGATGTGAGTCACTATAGTGATGTTCGTCACTATAGTGATGTCAGTCACTATAGTGATGTGAGTCACTGTAGTGATGTGAGTCACTATAGTGATGTCAGTCACTATAGTGATGTGAGTCACTATAGTGATGTCAGTCACTATAGTGATGTGAGTCACTGTAGTGATGTGAGTCACTATAGTGATGTGAGTCACTATAGTGATGTGATTCACTGTAGTGATGTGAGTCACTATAGTGATGTCAGTCACTATAGTGATGTGAGTCACTATAGTGATGTTCGTCACTATAGTGATGTCAGTCACTATAGTGATGTGAGTCACTGTAGTGATGTGAGTCACTATAGTGATGTGAGTCACTATAGTGATGTGAGTCACTGTAGTGATGTGAGTCACTATAGTGATGTGAGTCACTATAGTGATGTTCGTCACTATAGTGATGTCAGTCACTATAGTGATGTTCGTCACTATAGTGATGTCAGTCACTATGGTGATGTGAGTCACTATAGTGATGTTCGTCACTATAGTGATGTCAGTCACTATGGTGATGTGAGTCACTATAGTGATGTGAGTCACTATAGTGATGTTAGTCAGGATAGTGATGTGAGTCACTATAGTGATGTTAGTCAGGATAGTGATGTGAGTCACTATGGTGATGTGAGTCACTATAGTGATGTGAGTCACTATAGTGATGTCAGTCACTATGGTGATGTGAGTCACTATAGTGATGTTAGTCAGGATAGTGATGTGAGTCACTATGGTGATGTGAGTCACTATAGTGATGTGAGTCACTATAGTGATGTTAGTCAGGATAGTGATGTGAGTCACTATAGTGATGTTCGTCACTATAGTGATGTTCGTCACTATAGTGATGTCAGTCACTATAGTGATGTCAGTCACTATAGTGATGTGAGTCACTATAGTGATGATAGTCACTATAGTGATGTGAGTCACTATAGTGACTCACATCACTATAGTGATGTGAGTCACTATGGTGATGTGAGTCACTATAGTGATGATAGTCACTATAGTGATGTGAGTCACTATAGTGATGTGAGTCACTATGGTGATGTGAGTCACGATCACTAGTGAAGTGAATCTAAAGTTCTTTGTTATTTCTGTGGGTGGACCTTTGAAAGCACGTGTCCTTTATGGAATGTTGATATATGAACTCTGATTGTCAGGGGAAACCATTGCTTTTCTAAACCTGGAACACATTCAATTGATTTAATGGATTCCTTGACCCCAGCAATGTACACATTGACACTTTCTCATTACAGCTATGGATACAGTAGCAGAGTTACTTACACTGTGGACTTTATGGACTCATGACAGTTACTGCACAATTAAAAAGTTTTTTTTCACAATTCTACACATGTACATATCATCCATCAGTCACTTTATTGTTATTGTTATTGTTATTTTTATTGTGAATCTTGAGAGATTTGTATTGGCTACTGCCCCATGCTGTCTGCGGTACTTCCTAACCAACCTTTCATACATTTATTTCAACAAACTCTTCTTTCCACTTAAACGCGTCCATAGAAACAACATCCATCTACCCTCCACCCACGTAATCAACCTCCTCCCATAGTGGTGTGAGTCTGCCCCCATATCTCCATACGTTAATAAAATAAAACTTTATATTGGAGAGCATATATCAATGCATGGCTTTACAGCAGGAGTTGTAATAAACGGTGAAAGTATCCAGGTCCTTCCCCTCATCAACAATCACCAGCTGCTACTGCTTCCTCACTCACCATAAAACAGCCAGTTGATGTGGACTTTAGCAGCCGGGGTGGACTGTACCACAGAGTACTCACAGAACACAGGAGCTACAGCTCACCAACAAAGACAGAACCAGAGACCTGGACGTGGTGATGGGTCAAGGACAACTCAAGTTCTGTTTTTAAAATACAATAGATACTTCTAGAGAGGTAGATTGTGTACAGAACA
The DNA here is from genome assembly GCA_027704905.1 of Muraenolepis orangiensis. NCBI lineage: Eukaryota > Metazoa > Chordata > Actinopteri > Gadiformes > Muraenolepididae > Muraenolepis > Muraenolepis orangiensis. The sequence goes on from CM051006.1 coordinate 1,689,731, forward strand.
AAACAACCCAGACAAAGCTAAACAAACTTCTAACAAAGCTGAACAAAATCAATGTTTTTAACACTTTCCTAAAAAAGACCCAACCTGAGTGTAGTGTATCCAGTGTTCTAGAAGTGTCTATGTTGAGGGGCAGTGGAGAGATGCGTGGCTGTAGTTTGACTGATAACTCCACTGTGATCGCTGAGTGCAGATGCAACTATCCAGACACAAGTGTACACAAGTCCACTAACTTTGTACACGTCCGTGTGTCTGTCAATCCGTTCAGCAATCTCTCTGTTTACCTGTCTGTCTGACAATCTGTCTGTCTCTCAATCTGTCCTTATGTCAATCTGTCTGTCTCTCACTCTGTCCTTCTGTCTATCTGTCTGTCTCTCAATCTGTCCTTCTGTAAATTAACATTTACATTTAGGGCATTTGGCAGACGCTTTTATCCAAAGCGACTTACACATTAGTTGAAGCAGACAATAGCATAACACTGGGGTACGCAAACATATAAATACAGCAGTTCACAAGTATTCATATTGACAAGATGAATAACACAATTTCGTACTGCTAGGTCACCTGCTTAAGTAGCTGTGATAAGAGCGTGTTAACAACATTAAGGACATACACTTGCTAACATATACAACATGCTAAGAGCTATTAATGTCAGGACTTAAGCAAGTTTAGGGGTTTCACAAAGGAGAGTCCAGGTGGACTCTGAACAGGTGGGTCTTGAGTCTTTTGCGGAAGCTGGCGAGGGACTCTGCCGTCCTGACATGAGACGGGAGTTCATTCCACCACTGTGGGGCCAGAGCCGTGAAGAGCTGGGTTTTGGACGAGCGATGTTTGGTTGACCTTAGTGAAGGTCGAACAAGTCGCCTGGCAGAAGTTGAGCGGAGCGCTCTGGCTGGGATGTAGGGTTTGACCAACGCCTGGAGGTAGGCCGGGGCAGTTCCATTGACTGCCCTAAAGGTCAGCACCAGAATCTTGAATTTGATGCGAGCATTTACCGGAAGCCAGTGGAGATCGCGGAAGAGAGGGGTCACGTGGGAGAATTTCGGTAGGTTGAATACCAGGCGTGCTGCTGCGTTCTGGATGCGTTGGAGGGGCTTGGTTGCAGAGGCGGGGAGTCCCGCCAGGAGAGAGTTGCAGTAGTCGAGGCGGGTGATGACGAGCGCTTGGACCAGGATCTGCGCCGCTTCACGTGTGAGGAAGGGCCGGATCCTGCGGATGTTGTAGAGGGCAATTCTGCAAGATCGGGCCACCGCGGTGACGTTGGCATTGCAGGACAGCTGGTCATCTAGCACCACACCAAGGTCTCTTGTTGTGGTTGAGGGGGAGACTTGGGTGTTCTCGATGGTGACCAGTAGGTCCATCTGAGGGCAGTCTTTCCCCGGTATGAAGAGGAGCTCAGTCTTGTCAAGGTTGAGCTTCAGGTGGTTGGCGGCTGTCCATCTGCTGATGTCGGCCAGGCATTTCGAGATGCGTGTTGCTATTTGGGTTTCTGAGGGGGGAAAGGAGAGAAACAGTTGAGTGTCATCCGCATAGCAGTGATAGGAGAAGCCATGAGATGCGATTACAGAGCCTAGCGATTTAGTGTAAAGAGAAAACAGAAGGGGTCCCAATACTGAGCCTTGAGGAACTCCGGTGTCCAGGGTGCAGGGTTTGGACAGGGAACCGTTCCATGTGACCTGATAAGTCCGATCTGCGAGGTAGGAGGTGAACCAGGATAACGCAGTTCCAGCGATTCCAAGCTCGGCGAGAGTGGAGAGGAGGATCTGGTGGTTCACTGTGTCGAACGCCGCAGACAGGTCGAGAAGGATCAGTACCGATGAGAGGGACGAGCTTCTGGCATCACGAAGAGACTCTGTCACTGCGAGCAGTGCCGTCTCCGTGGAGTGCGTAGCCTTGAAGCCTGACTGGTGAGGGTCGAGGAGGTTGTTCTGGGAGAGATAGGAAGAAAGTTGTGAGGAGACAGCCCGTTCAAGGGTTTTGGACAGGAATGATAGGAGAGATACCGGTCTGTAGTTTTGGACATCAGTGATGTCTAGGGATGGTTTCTTGAGGAGCGGCTTGATTCCGGCAGTCTTGAAGGCTGCCGGAAACAGGCCTGCCTCAAGGGAGATGTTGATTTGGGATGTAAGGAAGGGAAGGATATCGCCCGAGATGTCCTGGAGAAGAGAGGAAGGGATTGGGTCGAGGGGGCAGGTGGTAGGGTGGTTAGATGTCACCAGTTTGTTAACTTCATCGGGGGAGAGGGGGTTGAAACAGGTAAGGTTAGTGGGGGTGGGAGAGGAGGGAGGGAGGAAAGCGGTGGGGGTGAAGGAGGAGGTAATGTCGTTCACCTTCTTCGTAAAGAAGGTGACAAAGTCATCAGCTGAGAGGGAGGAGGGAGGGGGAGGGGAGGGGGGGTTGAGGAGGGAAGAGAACATGGAGAAAAGTTTCCTTGGGTTAGAGGCAGAAGAGTTTATTTTTGTACGGTAGAAGGCAGCAAATCTGTCTGTCTCTCAATCTGTCCTTCTGTCTATCTGTCTGTCTCTCACTCTGTCCTTCTGTCAATCTGTCTGTCTTTACACGGTCAATTCTTAGGTTTCCACTGTGCTGAACGCACACGTTTGTGCACGTACACACACACACACACACACACACACACACACACACACACACACACACACACACACACACACACACACACACACACACACACACACACACACACACACACACACAGGCACACACACACACACATACATACCACACACACACACACACACACACACACTCAAACCTACTACTCTTGGCGCTGATAATGTGCAGCTGTAAGAGGGTGCTTGTTCTTCATGTAATGTCCTATTGGACTAGTTATTAATATGCATGTTTTAAGGCTTGAGATGGAATGAGAGCAAACCTAATTAGCAGTAGTTAGCGCGTTTAAATTTCCTTAACAGTGTATTTTAATGGGCCATTAGGGTGTCCTTCATTGGCTGAATGGCCGTGTGTTTCTAA
>CM051006.1:1697718-1699952 GCA_027704905.1 Muraenolepis orangiensis
CTCCGCCTTCCCCTTGTGCCCATGAGCAAATCACAGCAGTAATACATGTTGCCCATTCATGGATTCAACCCATATTTTAACCAGTAAAGGCCCACTGTCTTCACCAAATCATCATTACAGCAAAAGGTACAGACAACACAAAACAACACACTCAATACATGTTACAAAATCACCATCATAGTCAAATCTGTACAGAAGGAGGACAGTTAGTTAGGTCCCAGTTATTGTTAAGTGTGTTTGTGTGTCTGTGTGTGTGTATGTGTGTGTGTGTGTGTGTGTGTGTGTGTGTGTCTGTGTTTGTGTGTGTGCGTCTGTGTGTTTGTGTGTGTGTGTCTGTCTGTGTCTGTGTGTGTGGGCGTGGTTTACAAAATAAGTAAATTAAGAACATACTCTAGTAATCCGTCTGACCTTGGCGGCTAACCTGGAATGCAGGATATTGATTAGTAGGACGGCAAATGCCACAGTGCAGGAAAGAAACAGACAGGATCAATACCATTAGCTTCTCCCAGTGGTTTAACAATGCTAATACTACGTTGTTTTGAGTCAACCAGCCGGCTATAGAAACACTGTTTAGCCTGTGGTTTCATGCTTGTTAAAAAATATATTTTAGCTTGTTAAAAGTATATTTACATTTACATTTAGGGCATTTGGCAGACGCTTTTATCCAAAGCGACTTACAAGGTGTACATTAGTTGAAGCAGACAATAGCATAACACTGGGGTATGCAAACATAAAAATACAGCAGTTCACAAGTATTCATTTTAACAAGATGAATAACACAATTTCGTACTGCTAGGTCACCTGCTTAAGTAGCTGTGATAAGAGCGTGTTATCAACATTAAGGATATACACTTGCTAACATATACAACATGCTAAGAGCTATTAATGTCAGGACTTAAGCAAGTTTAGGGGTTTCACGAAGGAGAAGGAGGGTTCAAGGAGAGTCCAGGTGGACTCTGAACAGGTGGGTCTTGAGTCTCTTGCGGAAGCTGGCGAGGGACTCTGCCGTCCTGACATGAGACGGGAGTTCATTCCACCACTGTGGAGCCAGAGCCGTGAAGAGCTGGGTTTTGGACGAGCGATGTTTGGTTGACATTAGTGAAAGTCGAACAAGTCGCCTGGCAGAAGTTGAGCGGAGCGCTCTGGCTGGGATGTAGGGTTTGACCAACACCTGGAGGTAGGCTGGGGCAGTTCCATTGACTGCCCTAAAGGTCAGCACCAGAGTCTTGAATTTGATGCGAGCATTTACCGGAAGCCAGTGGAGATCGCGGAAGAGAGGGGTCACGTGGGAGAATTTCGGTAGATTGAATACCAGGCGTGCTGCTGCGTTCTGGATGCGTTGGAGGGGCTTGGTTGCAGAGGCGGGGAGTCCCGCCAGGAGAGAGTTGCAGTAGTCGAGGCGGGTGATGACGAGCGCTTGGACCAGGATCTGCGCCGCTTCACGTGTGAGGAAGGGCCGGATCCTGCGGATGTTGTAGAGGGCAATTCTGCAAGATCGGGCCACCGCGGTGACGTTGCCATTGCAGGACAGCTGGTCATCTACCACCACACCAAGGTCTCTTGTTGTGGTTGAGGGGGAGACTTGGGTGTTCTCGATGGTGACCAGTAGGTCCATCTGAGGGCAGCCTTTCCCCGGTATGAAGAGGAGCTCAGTCTTGTCAAGGTTGAGCTTCAGGTGGTTGGCGGCTGTCCATCTGCTGATGTCGGCCAGGCATTTAGAGATGCGTGTTGCTATTTGGGTTTCTGAGGGGGGAAAGGAGAGAAACAGTTGAGTGTCATCTGCATAGCAGTGATAGGAGAAGCCATGAGATGTGATTACAGAGCCTAGCGATTTAGTGTAAAGAGAAAACAGAAGGGGTCCCAATACTGAGCCTTGAGGGACTCCGGTGTCCAGGGTGCAGGGTTTGGACAGGGAACCGTTCCATGTGACCATGTGACCTGAACAAGCAAACCCTCACACACATACATCTGTGGGAAAAGTGGACACACACACACACACACACACACACACACACACACACACACACACACACACATACACACACACACACACACACACACACACACACACACACACACACACACACACGCACACACACACACACACACACACACACACACACACACACACACACACACACACACACACACACACACACACACACACACACACACACACACACACACATACACACTCACACACACTCACTCACTTCACACCCACACACACACTC
>CM051006.1:1700952-1729002 GCA_027704905.1 Muraenolepis orangiensis
GTTGTGTGGTTCCTAGGTATGGAGATGAAGACCTGTATCTGTGTTGTGTGGTTCCTAGGTGTGGAGATGAAGACCTGTATCTGTGTTGTGTGGTTCCTAGGTATGGAGATGAAGACCTGTATCTGTGTTGTGTGGTTCCTAGGTGTGGAGATGAAGACCTGTATCTGTGTTGTGTGGTTCCTAGGTATGGAGATGAAGACCTGTATCTGTGTTGTGTGGTTCCTAGGTATGGAGATGAAGACCTGTATCTGTGTTGTGTGGTTCCTAGGTGTGGAGATGAAGACCTGTATCTGTGTTGTGTGGTTCCTAGGTGTGGAGATGAAGACCTGTATCTGTGTTGTGTGGTTCCTAGGTGTGGAGATGAAGACCTGTATCTGTGTTGTGTGGTTCCTAGGTATGGAGATGAAGACCTGTATCTGTGTTGTGTGGTTCCTAGGTATGGAGATGAAGACCTGTATCTGTGTTGTGTGGTTCCTAGGTGTGGAGATGAAGACCTGTATCTGTGTTGTGTGGTTCCTAGGTGTGGAGATGAAGATACTGTGGATCTGGTACAGTATTCATTCCAGTTGACCAGCAGCGTGGTGCTGAGGGGAAGGCACCTGAGGGGGTTGAGGGGAAGGCACCTGAGGGGGTTGAGGGGAAGGCACCTGAGGGGGTTGAGGGGAAGGCACCTGAGGGGGTTGAGGGGAAGGCACCTGAGGGGGTTGAGGGGAAGGCACCTGAGGGGGTTGAGGGGAAGGCACCTGAGGGGGTTGAGGGGAAGGCACCTGAGGGGGTTGAGGGGAAGGCACCTGAGGGGGCTGAGGGGAAGGCACCTGAGGGGGTTGAGGAGCCTTTGCTCAGATGTCTGGAGCTTGTCTTGTCTTGGTGTTGACTGTGAAGAACATCTTCTGTGGAGTTCCCAGCAGAATATGTCCAGATCTCTTCATGCTTATCTCCAATGTCATTGTTGATGTGTTTGGATTAGGAAAGGTTTGATGACTACGTGTGAGTGTGTGTGTGTGTGTGTGTGTGTGTGTGTGGGTGTGTGTTTTTATTTTGACGACCTTTCATGCCCGTAGTGTGTTCCATATTAAAACAATAAAAACAATACAGCAAATAAAATCAAAAGATAAATAAATGACTAGAGAATAATATCCCAAAGCACACATACAAAAAGCGTTATTCAAACATAACTTACTAACATCTCCTCCTGAATTTCAAGGTTTTCTTCTCAAACCATTGAAACATGTTTTAAACAATGGATTAACGAGGCCACCATTAAATCAAGTGTTGAATTAGGCGTCCCGCAAGGCAAGGAGTGAAAGATAAAAGCAGCCAATCAATGGCCTACGTCTCCGTGTCCTCCCACCTCCGGCAGGTTGATGAGGTTAGAGGCAGTGCTACATTCTCGCTCGTTAAGGACCGCTCGTTACGGAGCTGATTAATCTCAGCTGTGAGCGGCGCTGACTCAGCAGGGAGGTTTGGACCGGGATGAAGCGACACACAGAGACCGGTTCTGCCTGGATGGCCCTGAAGGTGGGACTCTGGTCATCCAGGGACAATACAACGTGTGTATGTTTATTTATACCTTGCATTACTGTTATATACTGTAGGGATACCGCAATTTGTGTTTATACAATTTGAGATGGCAATTTAACCTGTTTATTTAGTTTAGTTTATTTCTCTCATCATTTCTGAGCCTGACACGCCGTGGTGTTGATATTAGGGGAGAGATGGGACGAGGCGACCGCTGGCTGCGTGGTCTGCTTCCCGTCTGCTCTGAGCTCCGTCTGGTCGGGTTTCACATCCGCACATTAAAAGGAAACATGCTTTTTTGTTTCCGTTGGTATTGCTAAAGGATGCCTACAGGTGAGGCTGCGCACAGCGGATGAAGAAAGACGTGGAAAGAATAAAACCAAACAAACAGTTTTCCATTCCCTGAATTGCCCAGAAGTGACAAATAAAATCAATTAAAAGTCATAACCCTGGAGAGACAGATGGAGGGAGAAGATGGAGAGAGAAACAGAGTGAGAGGGAGAGAGAGAGGACAGTAGTGATGGGGACAGAGTGAGAGAGACAGAGAGAGCGTAATAGCGAGAGGGTAGACAGAGAGAGAGAGAGAGAGAGAGAGAGAGAGAGAGAGAGAGAGAGAGAGAGAGAGAGAGAGAGAGAGAGAGAGAGAGAGAGAGAGAGAGAGAGAGAGAGAGAGAGAGAGAGAGAGACGAGAGAAAGAGAGAGACGAGAAAGATAGAGAGACATAGAAAGGTAGAGAGAGAGATAGCGATAGAGAGTGTATGAAGGGATGTGTAGTTGACCTTTGCTGGGCTCTGTGTTGTGGAAGATGGATGCTATGAACATAGTGGGGTCAAAGGTCACAAAGGGAAGCAGAAATTAGGTAGTCTAAAGTGGGAATCAACATCACAGAGAACAACCTTCTGGAAACCAGACCGATGTATGTTGTATAAAACGGGTCAGACTCATGTTAAGCGGCTGAAAAGTTTTGTTTTTATTAAAAAAAAATGTAATTCAGCACAGCTCTGAAGTCCAAGGCCATCATAACCACCCTCTTCATCAGCTGTGCTGTAGTTCATTTCTGTCTTTATGTTAGATCCATTCAATTAGTTTGAAGGAAAAAACGTTGATCTCAGACGGTGACACGGACCAAACCTGTCACCATGACGCTACAGCCAGTTCCATGTTCACTCCCTCTCTCTCTCTCTCTCTCTCTCTCTCTCTCTCTCCCTCTCTCTCTCTCTCTCTCTCTCTCTCTCTCTCTCTCTCTCTCTCTCTCTCTCTCTCTCCCGCTCTCTCTCCCGCTCTCTCTCTCTCTCTCCCTCCCTCCCTCCCTCCCTCCCTCCCTCCCTCTCTCTCTCTCTCTCTCTCTCTCTCTCTCTCTCTCTCTCTCTCTCTCTCTCTCTCTCTCTCTCTCTCTCTCTCTCTCTCTCTCCCGCTCTCTCTCCCGCTCTCTCTCTCTCTCTCCCTCCCTCCCTCCCTCCCTCCCTCCCTCCCTCCCTCCCTCTCTCTCTCTCTCTCTCTCTCTCTCTCTCTCTCTCTCTCTCTCTCCCGCTCTCTCTCTCTCTCTCTCTCTCTCTCTCTCTCTCTCTCTCTCTCTCTCTCTCTCTCTCTCTCTCTCTCTCTCTCTCTCTCTCTCTCGTATGGCAGTCAGAACGGTCTGACATTCTACCACGACCCGCAGTGCTGAACACCACGGAATCAACGGCCAGAGAGGCAGAAAACACTTTCTATCAGGCCCAGATATAAAGTCCAATCTCCACCACGGGTACCCTTATTTCACCTGGCTTGGAAAACCTATTATATTCTGGATGGTTCTTGGGTGCTGTAGTAACCATGCTATAACTGTTATTTATTTTGTAAAGTATATACTTTTATTTGTGTGATGTACGCTGAGTAGATATTCTGTCTGTCCACGCTCACAAATCACAAAAATAAAACATCCTTAAGGTGGAGGAAGGGTTCACATAATTGAAAGGTGGTTGCACCAGCCCTGCTTCATATCTTCTTACAAAAAGCACTTCATCAAAACCTATTCCTGGTGCTGCTTAAGCGACTATCGTCATGGGCCATGTCATGCCTTCTCCTGTTGAACAACGTCAGGCATTAGCTGTAGATATATCCAAATCTATGATCTAAAGTTCATTAGATCAACTTCTGGTACTCTCCATAAACCTGTCCACATCCACCAGAAAACTAATAACTAATCCATAGCGTCGCTGCTGTTTCATATAAGGTTAACTTTACGAGTATGTCCGGTTTCCCGGTGAACTACACAGGGTCTGCTCTGTGTTCTAATGGCGTTTGCATGGTTGTAATCTGACATGTCTCCAGCAATCAGGTGGACTGATGCCAGATCCACACCATGGGTGGTTTCTGTGTGGAGTCGTGAGGCTAAGCTCATTCATTCATTGTTGCGGTGACACAACAGAAGCCTTTAAGGCTGCTTCAGACCAGGCCACACGCTGGAAAGACTTTTAAAAGGAAAGGTGGACAATAGAAGAGAGGTGGACAATAGAAGTAGAAGAAGATGAAAGAACAACTAGTGTGTGTCTGTGTATTTTCTGAATAGAATACGTTATGTATCACGTCGAATGCACAATTTTGCGAGTGTGCTAAAATGCACACTAAGTTTCAAGTCATGTTGTCAATCATCTTGTGTGTGTGTTACAGTTGAGTATCAATGATAAAAACAACTATAGATTTGAACTATACATATACAGAAGTACCAGAATGGTACACTTACGTAAGTAACATTTGGCTTTAGCAGTTTGATACGATAGCTGGACATTTCCTGCTAAAAATAATAAAAAATAAAAATAAAAATAACAGAGTTGAAAGGTCATTCCCGGGGTTTGATACCCCATCCCTCTTGTCCGACCTCCCCGTACCTGAGCAGGTGTGTTTGGCCAGGCGTCACAGCTGAGCGGAGAGGGGGCGGCCGGTCCTCCACCCGGTCAGGGACGCGATGGATGGGTTAACTTTGAGGGTCAGAGGTCGCGGGCTTCAGAAGTAGGTCGGGGGCGGAGGGGGGAGGAGGATGACAGTTTTGGAGTTAGTGGAACTCTGAGATATGATCATGGCGGTGTCCTGATCCACACACTGTCCTTGGTCTCCCTCTCTATCACTCTCTCTTTCTCTCTCTTTCTATTTCCCTAGTCTCTCTTTCTTGCTTCTGCTTTCTTATTCTTCCTCTCTCTCTCCCTATCTCGCTCTCTCTCTCTCAGACTCTCTCTCTCTCGCTCTCTCTCTCTCAGACTCTCTCTCTCTGACTCTCTCTCTCTCTTTTTCTCAATGTATTATCTATCTCTATTATATTATCTATCTACTCTCTGTATCTGCCTCTCACGCATTTTACACAAACACACATAAACTAATTCATGAACATTAATGCACGGGAAGAACAACAGAGAGGAGAGGAAACTAGATAAGAGAGTAAAGAATGAGAGAAATTAAAGGGAAAACAGCACACACTCACACACACACACACACACACACACACACACACACACACATACACACACACACTCACACACACACACACACACACACACACACACACACACACACACATACACACACACACACATACACACACACACACATACACACACACACACACACATACACACACACACACACACACACACAGAAACAATCATTACTATACATGGACACATATCTTTTAGACTCCTTTTAAGTCAAAATAACTAGGACACTAGGACACACACCTGTCCTCTATTGCACTAGGACACACACCTGTCCTATATTTCACTAGGACACACACCTGTCCTCTATTTCACTAGAATACACACCTGTCCTCTATTTCACTAGGACAAACACCTGTCCTCTATTTCACTAGGACACACACCTGTCCTCTATTTCACTAGAATACACACCTGTCCTCTATTTCACTAGAAGACACACCTGTCATCTAGTTCACTAGAAGACACACCTGTCCTCTATTTCACTAGGAAACACACCTGTCCTATATTTCACTAGAATACACACCTGTCATCTTGTTCACTAGAAGACACACCTGTCCTCTATTTCACTGGGAGACACACCTGTCATCTATTTCACTAGATGACACACCTGTCATCTATTTCACTAGATGACACACCTCTCCTCTATTTCAATAATACACACACCTGTCCTCTATTTCACTAGAAGACAAACCTGTCCTCTATTTCACTAAGACACACACCTGTCCTCTATCTCACTAAAGGAAACACCTCTCCACAGGCGATGATACCTAACTGAGGTCCAAACCCGACTGTGTACTGGGTGTCTTCACACCAGAACATTCCGTCTCTCCAGAACCTACCTATAGTGTGTGTGTGTGTGTGTGTGTGTGTGTGTGTGTGTGTGTGTGTGTGCTGGGTCTCTCTTACAAAATGTTGGCAAATACCAACACTCAGTCAAATCACAATGTTTATTCTCTCACTGGCTTGACATCCGCCTCAGCTGCTGACGGTCCTTATCACAATGGATGTGTCACTCGCCCCTACTCAAAAGAACCCAGGAAGGATGGGCTTTTAGCTTTCCCTGGAATCCTTCTTCTAGGTTCCTTCTCAAGGTTCTCCTTTAATCCTCTAGAGAGCTGAGGGTTAAGAAAAGTTTCTCCTTTAAGTCCTTTAGACAGCTGAGGGTTAAGGGGAGTTTCTCCTTTAAGTCCTCTAGAGGGCTGAGGGTTAAGGGGAGTTTCTCCTTTAAGTCTTCTCGAGGGCTGAGGGTTAAGGGGAGGTTCTCCTTTAAGTTATTTAGACTCAGGTCTGAGGGTTAAGGGGAGGTTCTCCTTTAAGTTATTTAGACTCAGGTCTGAGGGTTAAGGAGATGTTATCCTTTAAGTCCTCTAGAGAGGAGAGGGTTAAGGAGAGTTTCACCTTTAAGTCCTCTAGAGGGCTATTTTGGTGGATTATTTATATGAATAAAAATTATGTTAATTGAGGGTAGGATAGTAGTTATGGTATTTGACTCCCTACTGAAAGGTTGTGTGTTTAAACCCCAATGTTCAAGTCCAACCTGTAGGTAAGCCTACCAGTTAATTAATGATGACATCCACAAAACACACAAGTCACTTTGAAGTGCTATATGACTAGTCGTGAATAGTAATAGGCCTATATCACACTTCCTGCTTCCGGAGCCGTGAGCAGTGTACTCTTTCTTCCGGTAGTTACCCCAGATACATGACAAACTGTGGCCGCCTCCCCTCCTCTCTGTTGTTGTAATGTACCGGCTGCTCAACGTCTAAACACAGACAGCCCTACCTCCGTTTACACCATTACCCAAAGACAAACTCCTCCGCAAGTCTTGTGTGAGGCTGATGAGGAGGATGTAGGTCCCTGGTTTCATGTTCTCAGGGGTAGCACGTATGTAATAATAACAACAATGCCGGCTTTTATATAGCGCTTTCATCCAAAGTGCTTTACAAGTCATGTTAAGTCCTCACATTACCCATTCCTACACCGACGGCGGAGTCAGCCATCAAGGAGACAGCCAGCATGTCAGGAGCAGATAGGGTTAGGGGGTCTTGCTCAAGGACACCTCGACAGTTTTTTTTGCTAGGAGGAGCCGGGGATTGAGCCAGCGTCCTTTCGGTTGTGAGGCGACCGCTCTACCTCCTGAGCTAGACTGCCGCCCCTGCTTGCACTTTGACAAGGAGAGCTTATACGTCTCGAAAAGTGGGCGGAATAGGATAATAATGTCGGGTATGTGTGTGATTAAAAGCGCTGGGCTGATACAGACCAAAACCCGGTATTTTTAGGCTGCATCGTGATATACGATATATATCTGTATTTTATACAAATTCCGTTTTAACTCAATGCCACAAGTATGTCACAAGCACTTTTATTTTAAGACAACTCATATTCACAAGAATAACAGGCATTCCCTTTTAGAAAATATACAGCTGCACACTACATATTAACACGTAAATGAAAAGGTACATTGAAATAATCAAAATCCATCAAATAAATAGCCTATATTAAATACATAGGCATACCTCTGCTCCTACACAAAATTGCCTTCGTTATATGGCGATATATCCAGATAGAGCCACAAGACACAATGTCGGGGAATTGTATGATTTGGATTTAGACTTCTTCACTGTAGTGTTCATTCACTAGTTGAACCACATCGTCTAGACCGACTTTTGGAAGGTTATTCAACGATGTTGTCCAGCGATAACTGTCCTCCATGGTGAATGCCAAGGTGAATGCATTCACCGGAACTTGGGATACACTGCTTCAGAGATTTTTAACGGGTACTTCCGGCGTTCTAATCTAACGTGATATAGGCCTATTGCAGTTGGATTGTTAGGCCCCGCCCACTTGGGCTTGGTTATGCCAGCACAACTAATAAAATTAGTGTTTTTATTGGTCCCCACCGGACCATGTGAGGTTATATATATATGGCAGCCATGCAGGACTCAGACGTTACTTAGAGAGATGAGAAGCAGAGCCAGGGTTTACTAGATTACTAGTGGGGACGTTTGTTACCCTGATGCCTGCCTGGGGTTTAGAACCAGTCCTCCTTTATACCCAGCCCCCATGCCCTCTTCCCCATGGGAAAATATTAATTTAACCTCCGAGTTGAATTACATTACAATTGTAATGTCGAAAAATAGCCTATTTCTTAAGCATGTATTGGTACTCTAGCCATCCAGAGAAGGTATATCGAATTGATTCAAAAGAGAGAGAGAGAGAGAGAGAGAGAGAGAGAGAGAGAGAGAGAGAGAGAGAGAGAGAGAGAGAGAGAGAGAGAGAGAGAGAGAGAGAGAAAGGATGAAGGACATTGTGCTGGTAAGGGAGGAGAGTTCTGGAACCAGTGACGTCACAGGACCTCCAGCAGCTGGAAACAATGTACTTAAGAACAAAACAAGCACACACACTAAGACCAGGTTATCACCAACGAGAGGTTCTGCCCAGGGCTAACACAGCCATGTAAAAGTCAAAAGCCATTGTAAAAAGGCAGGGGAGCTTAACCATACAGTATGTGACAACACAAGCTCACAAGCTACTTAGAAGTGCTGTGCTAATCAGAGGATTCAGCACCGTGGGAGTCCCTCTCTTCATGCAGTGCTAATCAGAGGATTCAGCACCGTGGGAGTCCCTCTCTTCATGCAGTGCTAATCAGAGGATTCAGCACCGTGGGAGTCCCTCTCTTCATGCAGTGCTAATCAGAGGACTCAGCACCGTGGGAGTCCCTCTCTTCATGCAGTGTTTCAGGGATTCTGTTTGAAAGTGAAGCAGTGGGAACACAGCAGGTATAATCTACCTCTTGATCGGGTGGTGTCCTCATGGTAAAGAATTATAGATTACAGGGTGTTATGCAGCATTCCCCAAATATAGTCCACAGCACATTTTTATGATTGACACTCAGAAGTCAAAGTAATTATTCATGCTTTATATTCCAGAAGCATGCATGCCGTGTATTGTAAGTGAAAATGTAGGCTGTAATAGGTTTTCATCATTAGTCATTTCACCATTTGGAAGCACAAACGCCCACTTAGCTGTGGGGCTGACAGTAGCCTAGCTGTTGATCCGCTAAAACAACTCCGCTCTGCTACCAGACGCAGGAAGACTCGGCCTGAACGCTCTGCCTCCTGACACTCCTGTTACTTCACCATTCATCCAACATCCAGTAATATTTAGTGAGATTCTAATTACTCTAATCACTGTAATCTGATGCTAATCACTCAATGCAATCGATGGGAACATCTTCCAACTTTTTAAGAATACTTTGAAACTAATAAAGAACGTGAAATTATTTGAAAACGGATCTGTTGATGAAAAAATATATATTTATATATTTTTATATTTCATGTTATTCTTTTTTGGTTTTATACCACGTGAGGTACTGGAGTCAGACAAACAGGTACCAGATTAAATGCAGCTAGAGACCGATGGACACGATCATTGGCTTTGTTTCTTAAGCTGGGAGAAAATGAAAAAGGTAGTAAATGAACAGTGATCAATTCCCCCTCATTTTACCAGCATTCAGTTTTGATACATTTTTCAGAAGCAAAAGTCTGGCACTAGGGCTGTTGTTCCAACTGTTGTTCTCTGGTCATGTAGCACCAGTTCTCTAGGGCTGTTGTTCCAACTGTTGTTCTCTGGTCATGAAGCACCAGTTCTCTAGGGCTGTTGTTCCAACTGTTGTTCTCTGGTCATGTAGCACCAGTTCTCTAGGGCTGTTGTTCCAGCTGTTGTTCTCTTGTCATGTCGCACCAGTTCTCTAGGGCTGTTGTTCCAGCTGTTGTTCTCTTGTCATGTAGCACCAGTTCTCTAGGGCTGTTGTTCCAGCTGTTGTTCTCTTGTCATGTAGCACCAGTTCTCTAGGGCTGTTGTTCCAGCTGTTGTTCTCTTGTCATGTAGCACCAGTTCTCTAGGGCTGTTGTTATTCTTTAGTCGTGTAGCACCAGTCTCTATTTCATTTTGTGCCTTTCTACTGCATAGACAGCTCCATTTTATTAAAAACCCTACTTTCCAGGGGATAAATACTTTGTAACACCTATGTTACATCAGCCACAGCTACACAGCGAGCCTTTTTATATAGTTTACACTGCAAAATATCCCACTTATTGCAGTCAGCAAAAACAGCAAAAAAGTGTCTAATATACACTATTAGCATATACATAGCTACACTTCTTATGGTAAGTTGTTAAACCCCTTCAGTTTATTTGGTAAATCTGCATTCATCCATCCGCGTAGAAAGGAGCCAGTTGAGGTGGTTCGGGCATCTAGTGAGGATGCTTCCTGGTCGCCTCCCAAGGGAGGTTTAACAGGCAAATCCAACTGGGAAGAGACCACGGGGCAGACCAAGGTACAGGTGGGAGGAGGAGACCACAGGGCAGACCAAGGTACAGGTGGGGGGAGACCACGGGGCAGACCAAGGTACAGGTGGGGGGAGACCACGGGGCAGACCAAGGTACAGGTGGGGGGAGACCACGGGGCAGACCAAGGTACAGGTGGGAGGAGGAGACCACGGGGCAGACCGAGGTCCAGGTGGGAGGAGGAGACCACGGGGCAGACCAAGGTACAGGTGGGGGGAGACCACGGGGCAGACCAAGGTACAGGTGGGGGGAGGAGACCACGGGGCAGACCGAGGTCCAGGTGGGGGGAGACCACGGGGCAGACCGAGGTCCAGGTGGGGGGAGACCACGGGGCAGACCAAGGTACAGGTGGGGGGAGGAGACCACAGGGCAGACCGAGGTCCAGGTGGGGGGAGACCACGGGGCAGACCGAGGTCCAGGTGGGGGGAGACCACGGGGCAGACCGAGGTCCAGGTGGGGGGAGACCACAGGGCTATTTTGCATGCCTGAATCACACTTGCACACGCATGCACGCACGCACACACACATAAATACACAAACACACACACACACACACACACACATGCACACACACTCACACAAACACACACACACACACACACTCGTATTTCAGGGTCCATACCAACGCTGTGCCTTCATGTATTGCGTGGGACAACTGGTCCTGCGTAACTGACCATTGCATCAGATTAAAATCCACACCAGCTGATTCTCAACAGGCTTTGTGTCATTCCAATGTGGGTAGTAAATGAACAAGGTTTACCTTTCCTCCGTGCTGCCTGCACCCTCATCTCCCCCTACTTTTGTTTGCCGGATGACACATGTAGCAAATCTGACCCCAACTCCGTCTTGGGGTGAGATGATAAGGTAAGATGTAAGGTAGCTCTCATCTAATTCTAACCACGCCCTGGTGTGTTTCTTATCACATGTCAGGAGATGAGGAGGAACTGTAGGTTCAGATCTTCTCTCAGTATGACATGAGGGTATTGTTGGAAACATCCAGTTCATGTTTTATAACTGCATACAACGTGCACATTCCAGTATTTGTTACGTTCTTACACAGCCAACTCTATAATGAGTTCAGTCCAGACTGAGATAGCCCTGTCCAGTTTACACCCCGACCCAAGAAATTACAAAATGCTCCCATAACTATAGAGATGTTTCAATGTTCACAGTAGAAGCATATCTACAGGTAAGAAAAGGTGTTCAGCGAAATACACTAAACAGGAAAAAAAACTGAACACAAGCCATGATGAATGTTAGCGCCTCGCTGGTCGGAACAGAACGATGTTTATCTGCTTCCGTTGGTTCCTCTTGTTGTTCCAGATCCATCATAACAATAGAGCTCAGCACTCCAGGTGAGGCCTCCACCTCCTCCACCTCCTCCACCTCCTCCACCTCCTCCACCTCCTCCACCTCCTCCACCACCGCCCTGCAGCGGGCTGATAAAGCCGGGCCCTCGTTTGGTAACTGCTGATGTATGCGCCAACAGAACGAGTCGTGGACATAACGAATATATCCCACCTCACCCTGGGAGCCTCCTGGCCATCGGAACCGCGATATGAATTTGTTTAATGAACAAGCAAATGGCTGCATATTAATGACCTGGTAGATAATAGAGGCCGTTATGCACGGCATTGCACTGCATTTCTGTTTTCTAGTCCAGTTTTGATACATGGAGGGGGGGGGGCGGGCGTTCTCTATTGTGCTCTGAGCTAGCTCACGGTTAATTGGCTGAAAATGGCCCCCAGAAAGCTAAGCTGTGGTTTGTGAGGAGTCTGTTACGTGACACAGATAAGCATTTCATCATTTACACGTTCTGATTTGTCGCATTGCGCTTTCGTTTTTATTATTAACAACAGAAAAGAAAAATTGCAATAATGAGGGAAACAGAAGCTGTTGTGGCAAAAATCTCCCTGTTCAAAAAACACATGACATGTGTATCAGTGGAGGAGCTCAGCTCTAAATCCCCCGGGGACGTCTACCAGCAGGGGGCGATAATGAGGTCTCCAGCTCACCTCTGACTCTTTGTAGTCCATGGATGTAAAACATTGACATTACCATAAAGTCTTGTCTGTTGAGGATATAAAAGAAACAGAAACTTCCTTTTTTGCAGGGAGAACACATGGCATAAAATAATGAATATGCCTGTTTGAGTGACTTTTAGCTAATTGAAAGCATTGATGACACAAGCTGTGAGTGGCATAACCATCAGACACTGCTGCCTGAACAAGGGACCATGAATACAGCGTTTTATGAATGAATTGGTTGCACACAATAAGGTTAAAAAAACATGAGGGACAAATCTGACATTGGGACAGGGGGGGGGCTTGGGTTGTGATTGTCTAATGTAGGGAATTATTTATTACCAGCCATCACACACGGTGCCCAGCCTTCCCCAAATTACCTCCCTGCCTCCCCCAAACCGCCACCCCCCAAACCACCTCCCTGCCTCCCCAAACCACCTCCCTGCCTCCCCCAAACCACCTCCCAGCCTCCCCCAAACCACCTCCCAGCCTCCCCCAAACCACCTCGCTGCCTCCCCCAAACCACCTCCCTGCCTCCCCCAAGCCACCACCCTGCCTCCCCCAAACCACCTCCCTGCCTCCCCCAAACCACCTCCCAGCCTCCCCCCAAACCACCTCCCAGCCTCCCCCAAACCACCTCCCAGCCTCCCCCAAACCACCTCCCTGCCTCCCCCCAAACCACCTCCCTGACTCCCCAAAACCACCTCTCTGCCTCCCCTAAACCACCTCCTAGCCTCCCCCAAACCACCTCCCTGCCTCCCCCAAACCACCTCCCAGCCTCCCCCAAACCACCTCCCAGCCTCCCCCAAACCACCTCCCTGCCTCCCCCAAACCACCTCCTAGCCTCCCCCAAACCACCTCCCAGCCTCCCCCAAACCACCTCCCAGCCTCCCCCAAACCACCTCCCAGCCTCCCCCAAACCACCTCCCAGCCTCCCCCAAACCACCTCCTAGCCTCCCCCAAACCACAGCACAGGGGGGTAGCTAACAGTAGTAAACAAAGATCTCCCTTAAAGCTGGGACCAAAAGAAAAGCTTACGAAGCGTACCTTTCCTCCAGGTTGCCTGCACCCAGACAGTACTTTGGTCCGCCGGATGATGCAAATCTTACTCCAAGAGATAAGGTGGTTATTGACACAATATCTTATATAGATAGATATAGATAAGGTTGTTTTAACACTATATCTCTAATATATAGAGATACGGTTGTTTTAACACTATATCCCTAATAGATAGAGATACGTTTGTTTTATCACTTCATCTCTTATAAATAGAAAGAGATAATGCTGTTTTTCACACTATACCTCTAATATATCTATCTATTCGAGATATAGTGTTACAAACAACCTTATCTCTATCTATCTAATAGAGATATAGTGTTAAAACAACCTTATCTCTATCTATCTAATTGAGATATATTATGAAAAACTGTTGATCTCTATCTATCCACATAGATAGAGATCAGGCTGCAAAAGTTTCACTATTTAATTGTCACGGTGCCAAAGCAGTTCCCTGTTGGACTCTGTACTATACAGATAGGACGGTCCAGGGCAGTGCTGCAGGGGCTAAGGTGGTCATTTCCTGGGCCAAAGGTACTGAGTTCGATTCCCCAATATCAGCAATCCTCAATGATGCTTCTTAATGCCAGAAAGAAAACACATCACTGTAAGTCTTTGGAGGAAACAACCACTGAATGAACTACATAGTAGAAGGTAGGATTGGTGAACCCATCTGAACACAGCAGCAGCAGCAGCGCTAAGAAAATGGCTCAAAACTCCAGCTGGAGTTAATTCCAGCCGTGCTGCTGTGACTTTGGGATCTATGAGATGTATTCAATCTCAATTTATCTCCGGTCCCCCGCTGATATCCACGGACGTTCTGACGTGCGTCACTGAGGCTAGCGTATCGAATGGGCGGACTCAGGAGCTCCCGTGGCAGGACGTGGCTAGAGGCATCCGCCTCCCTCCTCCTCACCCCACCTACATCACACCCCCACCCCCCCTATCCTAACTGAGCCATGAATGTCAGCGCAGCAACACAGCAGCCGTATACAATATTGATTGCTCCACTGGCTTTCTCTCAAGCTCACACCGATATGCTCCAATTGGTCTGGACTTGTTGGGGGAGGGAAAACACAACGTATTGTTATTTTACTATGAATTAAACTGTCAAGATCACTTGGATGTGAAACTGACTTTTTGGAAACACATGCCTCAAAATGCTGGGGGGGGAAATAACAAGAGAAAGTAAACGTTTAACTATTCAACCGGACCAGAGACGGTTTGGCACCACCGTCCGTCTGGCATATGAGTCCTGGATCCGTCTGTTGGGTTTGTACGTTGTGGTTCTCTGGCTCACGGACATGGAGGGGGGGGGGGGGGGGGCTTGGGTGTGGGCCCATGTTCTGATTGGTTGTTGTTGTTGTTGTCTGTTGTGTTTAATTTCAATGATGATGTCATAATGGCCATCTGACATAGGAGTCCATAGGAGCTGATACCTGAGTGGTGGTGCGTTGGTTTTCTTCAGGGAAAACAAGCTTCCCCCACGACACACTATTATGTGCTCAGGGTAACCCGGGTACCACACACACACACACACACACACACACACACACACACACACTCACACACACACACACACACACACACACACACACACACACACACACACACACACTCACACTCACACACTCAGGGTTAGGGGGCATCTTGCTCTAGAATGCCTACCGGTAGACTTTAGAAATTTGAACCCAGTATATTTTGTCTGGTAGTCAAACCCTAACCGCTAGACAATACAGTCCCCGTACCAGTGCATTGGAAGCGACCAATCATAGCTCTCCCTCTCGGTATCAGTGTGTCTTTGTGTGTGTGTGTGTGTGTGTGTGTGTGTGTGTGTGTGTGTGTGTGTGTGTGTGTGTGTGCATGTGCGTACAAGATACAATATATTTATTTGCCATTTGTATATTGGAATAATTATTCCCCATTCCCTTCCGCAGTATTCATCTCCTAAAACAATACCATGAAAATAATATATACAATAAAAATAAAAATGACCAAAAAAAGGACGGCAAAGTGACTGATGGTATGAACAGCTGTTGAATGTGCAAAAATACGCATTTAAAATGCCAGTAGTGCAGCAGCATCATGAATACAGTGCAGTACAGTAGCTGTAATGTATCCAGAAAGTGTAATGTTAATGACATGTTATGAAAGTGAAAGTGGCAGCACTCAGCAGTTCAGTAGGTTACTGCCTGTGGATAAAAACTATCCTTAAACCTCATCTTGTACAGATGCTGCGCAACCGGCGACCAGATGGTAGGGGGGGAAGAGATTGTTCCTAGGGTGCTTGCAGTCCTTTTTGATGGACATGGCCTTCTTCCGACATCTGGTCCTAAAGATCTCCTCAATGCATTGAAGTGGACAACTGAAGATCTTCTCTGCCGTCCTCATGACCCTCTGGATGTCTTCCTTGTCCTGTGCAGTGGTGTTGCCGTACCACACGGTGACGCCACTCGTCAGGACGGTCTCTACGGGGCCACAGTAGAAGTTCACCAGCCACCTCTGGCCTATTCCGCTTTTTCTGAGGCACCGCAGAGCATAGAGGTGCTGGTGTTCCTTCTTCAGCATGATCTCCGTGTTGCGGGTCCACGCCAGGTCATCTGAAATCTGTTGCCCAAGGAAACGGAAGCAGCTGACGACTTCCACCGGTGTCCCGTCCAGGCTGATGGTGGAGTGGGTATGTGGGGGATCATTGGGGATCATTGTACTGGCAGAATGTGTGTGTTTCTACCTCCATGTGTTGGTTCACATGTAACTGCTGTATTGAACATCAATAGGTGACTGTCCAAATCAATTGGACATGTCATGAATACAATTATATAAAACATTGAACCCCTGCCAGGCGAGGGGCATCTCTCCAGCGGCCGCCTGGAGGAAGTAGCTCTTAAATGCAAGGCCGTGTTAGGAACTGTTTGTTTGATCATGGGAATGATAAGAAATAATATGCTCATCAGAATGGGATTGTGTTGAATTATGTTTGTAACTATAATTATATCTGTCAAAGATTATAGCCTTTTTGCCAATTATGTTCTCTTTTAAAAGAGGACGTCTAAAGTACTGTTTTCTGTCCCAAATGGAGATCACTATTCATGTATAGTGATGAAGTAATAGAACACCCATTCTTCTATTTAATGTATTTTCTCTGCATATTATGCTTAATTTATTGTTGCCAATTAAGCAGTAAGTGAAAAGAGTTTGTTATTAGGAAGTTTGATAGAGAATAAGCCATTTGGAGAATGCTTTTATCCAAAGCATCGTACAAAGTGTCGTACAAAGTGTCTTACAATCAGGGAATGGAACCCCTAACCCTGGCAGTGGTAATGCCTTGCTCTACCAGGTGAACTAGACAGGGAATGGAACCCCTAACAGTGCTAATGCCTTGCTATACAAATGATTGCGTGAAAACAGCATAAAGAGGACACCCCAGGGGATCGAACCCGGTACCTCTACTACTTCACACACAAGTTAATTCCAGTGTCTCATGACTGTGACATTAAAACACACCGAGCATTGCAGCTCTTGCGTTGCCCCCACAGCGCACCATTAGGCAGATGAATAAAACAATGAATTTTTAACTATTTTGTTCACTGAATAATCCGCTTCTGTTCTGGGTTATCTGTATCTTCTGTGACTAAGCAGGGGATCTTAATTACATCAGGCAGCCAGAGAACCAGTGAAGCAAAAGGCAACAGCAGAAGAACAGCGCCCACACCTCCTCGTCTCCTAACATGAGACCGGTGCTCAGGAGGTGAACACGGGCCTCCTGGAAGCATCCTTATTGGATCATGAGTCAAACCATTTGAGCCCATCATCTAATTAAGAGGATGATGCAGTGCTAATCTCTTGTGTTTTGTGATGACTGTATTTTAGTTTGACAAATCACCAAACATGTCGGCACCCTTTCTCAAAGGGAAGTGACATCCATTATGTCTGTTTATGGCTTTGTTTTCTGTTTAGCTTTTCCCTTCGTCTTGATAAACAACCGTTAAAAGGATTTGATGGCAGTTGGAAGGTTCTAAATAGTGTTAAAACAACCTTATCTCCATCTATCTATTAGAGTCCTATACTATCTTGTTTATAGTATAGTATAGTAGTATAGTCTAGAGCAGTGGTTCTTAAACTTTTTGTCTGACGACCCCACAAAAAAAACTGGAGAGGTTTGGTGACCCCACTTTCCCAAAAGTGTGTAAGTGTGACGTCACGTTTCCGTAGCAACCGATTTTTTGTTCCAATCCAAACAAATTAACAACGTATGGACGATTATTTTATGGAAAAGGAACGATTTTGTGTGAATTAATTTACGAGTTTGCGTCTCCAATGATTTGAGTGATACAGAAGAGATTATTTTTATATAAACTTTATCTTTCATGCTAGCGCAAACTTTTCCTTTTAATACTCCAGAAGAATACATAAACGCCTCGACATGTTTCGATTGGTAGTGATTTTCACCTCGTAACATTGATTAATTTACATTTTGAAAGAAACAGCAATGCCATCTGCAGTTTGGTTGTTTGGAGGCGGGCTGTAAATCGCGTTGCCAGGACAACGTTATGCATTGCAAACCCATGGTAACGACTGTCAATCAAGCAAAAACAAATAGGCAATGTGTAAGAAAAGGCCTGGGCGGCAACAATTTATTAACGCAAACAAGAACTGGAACAAACAAAGCAATGAAACAAATGTCCAAATCAAACGGGAGTCAAGAGTCAACAGAGAGTGTGTATGATTGGAACGATCTCACTTCCTCTTATAACGGACGCCATGTCAATGAGAAGGATGGGCCTGCTTCCGCGAGCATAGCAGGTCAATTCGAGGATCGATGCTGCTCACAGCAACACGAAGATTCTCCTCCATGCTGTTGAGACGACATCTGTATTTGTTCTTTATGTAGGCCAGGGACGAAAATGTCTTTTCGCACAGATAGGTTGATCCAAACGGCGTGAGGATGTCCATGGCAGCCTTGGACAACCCGGGGTATTCCTGCACAACTGACAGCCAGAATTCATCTAGAGTTTTTGAGGCAAACGACGCCTGCAATGTGCGGTCGCTGGACAGCTCAATCAGCGCATCCTCGAGCTCAGATGGCAGGTTGTTTGAGGAGCAGTTGGTGAATGGTTGTCGTACCCAGTCAAAAGGCTCTACATTCTCCGTGAGGAAGTACTGATTGAATTTGTCGAGGAGACTACGAAGATGACAGGTTATTGACTCTTTCAATGAATTGGCATTCATGTCACTCTCCAAAAAGTCGTGCAGCTCCGAGAACATTTCAAAGTCCCCACTCTCTGCACGGGCTGCCCAACGCTGCAATTTTTTTGTGAAAGCATTCACTTTGTCTGAGAGGGTCAGGATGTTTGTGCTGGGGCCTTGTAGTGACAGGTTGAGACTATTTAATTTGTCAAATATGCACGCCAGGTATGCAAGACGTGATAACCATCTCGAGTCAGTAAGATGGTCTGCAAGAGGGGAATGCACGTCTGAGAGGAAGGTGCGCACCTCGCTTCGCAACTCGAACAGGCGTGTAAGAACTTTGCCCCGTGAAAGCCACCTTACCTCTGAATGAAAAAGAAGGGATTCATGTGCAGACCCCATTTCCTGGCAGAGAAGGGCGAAGAGTCGTGAATTTAAAGGGCGCGATTTGATCGAATTCACTATTTGGATTGCTGTTTGAAGAACATTGTTAAGCTCGGGTTCAAGTGTCTTGGATGCCAGGGCCTCCCTATGGATAATGCAGTGTGTGAACTTGACATGTGGTGCAACGCTAAGGACCTTGGCTTTCAGCCCTTTGTGTTTTCCCATCATAGCCCCGGCACCGTCAGTGCATATGCTTATGCATTTATCCCAATCCAGGCCTGTCTCCTCCATCCAACCATTAAGACAGTTAAAAATGTCTCCACCAGTACATCTTCCTTCCATCGGAGAGCAGCACAGCATGTCCTCATGCAGTTTCCCGTCATGACTGTAGCGAATGAAAACCATTAAATGGGCTACATTAGTCAAGTCAGTAGACTCGTCTAACTGCAAAGAAAACCGGCTGTTTTTCACTCTCTCGATGAGCTGGCATTTCATATCATTAGCGATGTCGTTAATGCGTTTGGACATGGTATCATTGGAGAGGGGAATCTGTTTAAGCACACTTGCGATCTTTTCACCATGCATTGCTGTGGTCATCGCAATTGCTGCAGGAAGGATGAGGCTTTCAGCAATTGTGTGTGGCTTTTGTGCTTTGGCTACAAGGTGGGCCACTTTGTATGACGCTGCCAAGGCTTTGGTGGGCACAGTAGCTTGGCTATGCACAACGGTCTTTTGCCCATGCAGCGCAGCTTCTTTTCGTAAAAAAATGTCATGGGTTTCTGAGCATCATCTGGATGTCGACACAACTGGAGGTAGATGGCACTTCTGAGCTCATATCATTGTTTTTTAGCAGCCACCTGTCCATTTTTGATGAAAGTTATAACTAGGCTAGTGGCTAAAAAAGTGGCTAGTATCACAAACGTGGCTAGTAACGTGGCGAGTTAACTATGACGTATTGTAAAAAAACCGGGAAGAAATTGAGTTTGAACAGTGGGCGCAGATTGTTACATTGTTTCTATCATAGGACCAATAAACGATTCGAAACGCCATTTAAAGCTGGGCAACTTTTTTTCTCTCTCTCTCTCTCCCTCTTAACAGCGTGTAGGAATGAGAAAAAGGCAGATTTTCATTGTATTGACATTTTATTTTTCGTTGTTTCACCAGGTGTTATAACAGCTAATTTCCGACTGAAGTAACAAATAATTTTGCGACCCCACGGAAGTTTTTGCCGACCCCGTTTGGGGTCACGACCCCTAGTTTAAGAATCACTGGTCTAGAGCAGGGGTCCCCAAACTTTTTCCTGTGAGGGCCACATAACTTTTCCCTTCTCTGATGGGGGCCGGGGTCAGTTTGTAACAGAAAAAGTGTGACGATCGCAGGGGTGCCTAAACGTAAACATTTATTGTTTTCCAGAAAGCCACACATAACCAAATATTAATAACCCTTTCCGGGATCTTCACAGAAAAATGTAATAAATAATAACACTATTAATGAAATAAATAACACTATTTATGAAATAAATAATAACCAAATAACCCTCTCTGGGTTCTTCACAGAAAAAAAGTCCACTGAACATTAACTTTCTGTTGTGCCGTGCACAATCTTAACAGGTAAAAGTTTAGCTTAGTTGTCAGAGCAGAATCTCTTACTCAAATGACTCATATGAGCAGTCTCTCAAAGTTCTTGTGTTCCTTCCTTATAATCCTTTTGTAGGTTCCAGTAGGCTTGTAGACACCGCTGTTTGCAGCTCTCTCTCATCAACTTCCCTGTGAAAACCACAAAGCAAGCAGGCTGAG
Source organism: Muraenolepis orangiensis (assembly GCA_027704905.1). Taxonomy (NCBI): domain Eukaryota; kingdom Metazoa; phylum Chordata; class Actinopteri; order Gadiformes; family Muraenolepididae; genus Muraenolepis; species Muraenolepis orangiensis. The sequence goes on from CM051006.1 coordinate 1,721,730, forward strand.
AAACCGAACTAAGTGATACAGCACCTACACAGCACAATACATTTCACTACCAGTATGGTTGTGGAGATGGATTTTATCCCAGTAGATTTTATTATGATTAAATTTGTTTATACTCAGAAAAGTCAGAAAAGTGATCTTACCTATGTATGTTCATCAGTGTGAACTGTGGGCCTGCATCTGGCTGGTGAGAAGTTGAATGTCAGGTTCCATTCTAGTCACAGCCAGTCTCAAACACTGATGCAGATGTTCATCTGTCAATCTTGATCTCATCTGAGTTTTCAGGTGTTTCATGTGTGAAAAGGTTTGCTCGCAGATATACGTGCTGCCAAAAAGTGTAAACATCTTCATTGCGTGTTTTTTTCTGTTAGGGTACGTGTCGTTTGGGAGGGCGGCATAGAAGTCAATGAGACTGTTGGGCTTGAATGCGTCTTTCAGAACATCACAGTTTTGTAACTCGGCCAACTCAAACTGATAAGAAGGCTGGGCTTCATCGATGTCGGCAAGAAAGGGGTTCTGGAAAAGACGGATTTCTTTTGCATTAACATGTAGTTGCCGGAATCGCACACCGAACTCCGCCTTCAGCATTTCCAGTGCTTCCACACACTTTTCAGCTGGGAACGGGACCGCTGGGTTCTCTGCAGAGAGGTTTTGGGTAGCAGGGAGATGGATGAAGTTGTGCTTTTTCACTTTTTCACCCCTGGCCTTGTAGCTGCAAGTTAAGGCTGTTCAGCATTTCTGTCACGTCTGTTAAAAATGCGAGGTGCCATTTCCATTCTGGGTCGATCAGCTCTGGGACCGTTTTGTCTTTTGAATGAAGAAATGCGTTAATTTCGGGTAGCAGCTCGTAAAAACGCCTCAAAACTCTGCCCCGGCTCAACCATCAGACCTCTGTGTAGTACAGCACATCGCCGTGCGCAGACTCCAGGAATTGTTGGAACTGCCTGTGTTTAAGTCCCTTTGCTCTGATGAAGTTTATGCATGACACCACAACCTTCATGACAGAATCCCACTTCAACACTTTGCAGCACAGTGCTTGCTGGTGAATTAGGCAGTGGACTTGTAGCGGGGCGGTGAGACCCCGTTCTTCCATCTCCCGGTTCATGCGTCCTATTAGACCCCGAGACGCACCCACCATACTAGGAGCCCTGTCAGTCGTGATGCTGGCAAGCTTTGACCAGTCTAGGTCGAACTCTTCCATGGTTTGGCATACTTTGCCGAAAATATCCTCCCCCGTTGTAGTCCCTTTGAGACTTTGGAGGGCTGCCAGCTCCTCGCACATCTCAAAGTTTGCGCTAACTCCACGAATAAAAATGAGCAGCTGCGCTGTGTCTTGCACGTCCGTGCTCTCATCCAGTGCTAATGAAAAAATGTCAAATTATTTCGTCTTCTGCTGCAGCTGAGCATATACATTACCCCCGATTTCTTCAATGCGTCTGGTGATTGTACTCGCCGACAGACTCACGGCATTAAAGACATCTTTCTTCTCGGGACACACCTCTTCCGCGACAGCATTCAAACATTTCTTGACAAACTCCATCAGTGAAAGGTTTACCGCTGCTTGCTATCAGTTGAGCAACCCGAAAGCTGGCCCGAACGGATGACTGGTTCAGCTGAGCTTGGCGTACAAATGTATTCTGCTGAGCTAACAGTCCACTTTTTAGCTTTGAGAGTTTGTCTGCTCGCATTTGGCCTTGCAAGTTATCATACTTGTCTTTGTGACGGGATTCATAGTGTCGGCGCAGATTGTATTCTTTGAATACCGCCACCGCCTCTTGACAGATGAGACAAACAGCCTTTTCTTTCCATTGAACAAAAAAATAATCGTTTGACCACTGCAGGTTAAATACCCTGCATTCTGAATCAATTTTTCTCTTACCTAACCTTTTCGCCATTATTCCGTTCTATTTGACAGGGGCTAGTCTAGGATTCGCGTGGCCAGACTGAAAAAAAAATCATAATGCGTCTCTGGTATTGTTCAGGGGGCCGGGCCAAATGTCGAGGCGGGCCGTATCCGGCCCGCGGGCCTTAGTTTGGGGACCACTGGTCTAGAGTATAGCATAGTATGGTATTGTTGTTGAAATTCATACTGCAGGAGAATGAGGAGTGAGCATTCCATTGTACTTGCTCACGACAAATAAAAGCATCTTGAATCTTGAATCTTGAATCTTGAATCTTGAATCTTGAACCTTGAATCTTGACTCTTGACTCTTGAATCTTGAATCTTGAACCTTGAATCTTGACTCTTGACTCTTGAATCTTGAACCTTGAATCTTGACTCTTGACTCTTGAATCTTGAATCTTGAACCTTGAATCTTGACTCTTGACTCTTGACTCTTGAATCTTGAACCTTGAATCTTGACTCTTGACTCTTGAATCTTGAATCTTGAACCTTGAATCTTGACTCTTGACTCTTGACTCTTGACTCTTGAATCTTGAATCTTGAATCTTGAATCTTGAACCTTGAATCTTCAATCTTCAATCTTCAATCTTCAATCTTGAATGGTGTGAATAACGGCTGCAGTTGTTCCCAAAGCTCTCTGAGTCTCTGGAGCACAGCTCTGTTATCCTCATCCCACGGTCCGTCATCCCACGGAAAAAAGTACACCGGAGGAAGAGAAGAAGGGAGGGTGTGGGGTCAAAGGTTAGGGATAATTGTATGATTGACATGTGTGACAAGAGTTTAGGATAAGATACAATGTACTTCCTGAATCACAGATAGGAAAGGCCGGTGTCAGAAGTCCACCAAAGAGTGAAAGAGATAAGAAAGTGAGCTTATGCAACAGAACAACAAAACGCTTCATTTGCTTTTTAATGTCCATTTTGAGGTCTCACTTAAAACAACAGATGTTACATTTATTGTATATTAACATTTAAAATGTCACTCTTAAAACTGCTGGCAAACTCTCCACAATAAAAAAGAATCGTCCAAATTATATTGGGTCCCAGCATTTCTACGATTACTATCATTATGCTGTGGTGTTGTGCCCGTCTCCACCAGGGGGAGACACTGAGCTTACTGGCCTCTGTTTAACGTCATTAAATCCTGCACTGATATCAGTTACCACGCATATGCGGCCGCTCATGCTGTTGCATTTTTGGCAGACAAACAGCAGAGACGAGGAGCGTCCCAGAGGACGATAAGCCCTGCTTCTGTCTGGCTGGAGGAAGCAGACCTGTTGAGCAAACTAATTCACTCTTAGCTTAGCAATGCAAAGAGAGAATAGTTAGCAAATTCTCACCTCAGGATTTCAGAGAAACCACTGGGAGCAGCCGTGTGGAGCAAGTTGAGAGCTAACGGAGAACTCTCCCCGTTTCAATCCCATCAGCAATTCCCTGATTTTTAGCCAACTAATTGTGACCTCTAATTGTGAGAGTGTGAGTGGAGCAAGGCATGCTGGGTAGTTTTTCGGTGGTGGTTTTGTCATGAAATCAAGGGGCGACTGTTCTCGGGCTGTCTTCTTTGGTTAGCAGGCGAGAGGAGTGGAAAGTTGAGGGAAGCGTGAAATATTCATGCCGTCATGCTTTCTGGATGACAGCACTGGAGCCACTGGTGGCAGTGGCTCCTTAAAAATCTGACAAAGAATCTCCCATTGGCTATTCTAGTTTGGAACCCCTTTGGAGGTCTCCATCACTAAGGACCCCAACCACCCTGGGCTCCATCTCTTCTCCCCCATCTCCATCACTAAGGACCTCAATGTTCTATCAAAACCAAAAACCTCATGTGAGAGGGGAAATAGGTTGTCGGTGCCATTACATTTCAGCACCAAAAGTCAAACACCACAAGCCCACCTGAGGCCAGCGCTTTACAAACAAATCTCAAGTTCTGTCTATAGCTGTGTTTAAGAGACATGGAGAGAGGGAGAAGCCCATGCTTATCCCCCAGCTTAGATCCTGGGGTCCCAAGGTCCACAAGCACACCTCCCCAGAAAATACCTCTCTCTCTCTCTCTCTCTCTCTCTCTCTCTCTCTCTCTCTCTCTCTCTCTCAACCCCCCATTTCCTCCTCTAAGTATGACTTAATGTTGTGATCTCCCCACTTCTTTCTATTAGCTCGATGCTCCTGTAATATATGAGCTGGTCCTCTCCTCTTCCAGGAGAGAACTCTCTGCTATGATAATGTCCGCTTCCATCACCCGGAGAAAAGAGAGAAGAACTGCTCTGGTATTCCAGGAAGAGAGCCAATCCGCCGATGGGGGATACAAGACGGGGGCGTGGCCACACTCTCTGCCTCTGCTTCTCATTACACTGGTGGACTCCTATTCACCCCCATGCCCTGGAGGGAAGGGGCTGAACTGAAGAGACACACACACACACACACACACACACACACACACACACACACACACACACACACACACACACACACACACACACACACACACACACACACACACACACACACACACACACACACACACACACACACACACACACACACACACACACACACACACACACACACACACACTGTCTTGTTGCCCTGTGTAATTGGCAATCTTAAAGCCAAGTTACTATTGTAGTATTAATAAATATTTCCAGGATTTTTTTCCTGGTGGAAATCTTTAGCAGAATATATCTAGACATTTTCGTCATTTTAGATGCTATTATCCAAAATGTTCTATTGGATGGTCGTCATTAAGGAGCAGGTAGTGGTTAGGGGTTCATTAAGGAGCAGGAAGGGGTTAAGGGTCATTAAGGAGCAGGTAGGGGTTAGAGGTCATTAAGGAGCAGGTAGGGGTTAGGGGTCATTAAGGAGCAGGTAGGGGTTAGGGGTGATTAAGGAGCAGGTAGGGGTTAGAGGTCCTTAAGGAGCAGGTAGGGGTTAGAGGTAATTAAGGAGCAGGTAGGGGTTAGAGGTCATTAAGGAGCAGGAGGGGGTTAGGGGGCATCTTGCTCTGTGATGCCTACTTTATTGTATATACAATATTTTATTAGTTAGGAGGGAATGGGGAGTAAGCAAGTTTAGGCAACCTGTCCACCCTTGTCAAGCCCTATGTCAAGAACCTAGGGGTGATTTTTGACTCACAATTCAAATTTGACAGACAAGTGAATGCAGTAGTGAAGTCATGTTTTTTTCAAATTCGCATCATTGCCAGGCTCAAACCCCTTCTCTCCCCCGCAGACCTTCAAAAGATTATCCACGCTTTTGTTTCATCCCGCTTAGATTACTGTAACTCCCTCTATATCGGCATCAGCCAGTCATCTCTATCCCGCCTACAACTGGTTCAGAATGCTGCCGCGAGACTACTGACCGGAACTCGTAGGAGAGACCATATCACCCCTGTCCTTGCCTCCCTTCACTGGCTTCCAGTCCGCCAAAGAATAGACTTTAAGGTTCTGTTGTTCGTGTTTAAAGCCCTGAATGGACTGGCCCCCTCCTACATCTCAGACCTCCTTTCCCCCTACTCCAACATCAGGTCCCTCAGGTCAGTTGATCAGAGGCTCCTGACGGTCCGGGGGTCTAATCTTAAGCTCAAGGGGGGCCGTGCCTTTGCTGTCGCAGCCCCTAACCTGTGGAACAGCATCCCCACCTCCATTAGGCTTGCCCCCTCGACTGAAACCTTTAAGTCTAGGCTCAAAACACACCTCTACTCCTTAGCGTTCCCCGATTCACCCTGACTTGTGCCCTGTTTCCCTGATTTGTCCCCCTGTTTAACTGTGTGTTTCCAACTGTATTTTGTCTAAATGTGTAATGCTGTTTGTTTAGTGTTTGTTTTGATTCACTCTGTACAGCACTCTGGTTGACGTGTGTCATGTTTAGATGTGCTATATAAATAAATCTGATTGATTGATTGAAGCATTCCATTGTACTTGACAAATGACCTATAAAACAACTTGATCTTGATCTTTATCTTGATCTTGACAGGTAGACTGTGGACAAGCGGGATCGAACCCAGAACTTTCAAACACTGTAGCCGAGATGACGATCCTGCCAGCTCAGATCTGACCAGGTCCACTGCTACTTGTTAGTTTAATGTTGTCTTAACGTAAAAATACTGTGAGGATTTGGCTGCTTGGTTTGAATCTGAATTGATTTAATAAGACATCCATAAATATTAAAGCAGTTAAACTCTTTAAAAGAGACCAGCGCGTGCATATATCTTCTTAACTACCCTGATTTATGAAGCCACTTCAATGCTTCCACAACAACATTGATTTCAATATCTACGTTTGATTTATAAGTGTATATATTGTTTTAGTATTTCCTTTGTGTCGCAGCAGGATCTAAATGGTAAGAAGAGTTAGTAGAAAAAACAACAACTTATTTAAAATGTAAATTAGAAAATGGTGTTGTTCTTTTCGTATAAATAACATAATAAGCAAGACAAATAAAACATCTCAGACATCCACAGGCGTCATGTGCAGGCATCCTTTCCTCAAACATAAGGAGTGAATCACATGAACACGAAGCAAAACAAAGCTACTTCAAGACAAAAATAAGGGGGCGAGGGCCTCGGCATTTGAAGAAAACTTTGACAAAGTCCTAAAATATAAAAAGCTATGTCTTCAGAGTGGATTACCAAGCATCTTCGAAGAATAAGGCTTAGATATCTAAATATAAGTAAATGTAAAGATAAGCAAAGTCTCTAAATTAAACATCTTCTGCCCTTTAGTTTGTTAAGCTGTTTGCTCTTTTAGTTTTGTTTATTTGGCCTCCAAATGTTGTTGTTCTGGATACGTTTAAGGAAAGGACGTAAGGTTCCTTCAAAGGAAGCTTGAGAACATCCTCAACACAAGCTGAGGATGAGCAGAAGGAGGAAGGAACATGTCAAATACGTCTACATACATCAATATGCGTTGGAGATAAGGTTCAAAGCACATTACTCATAGATTAGAAATAAGTTTGGGGTACGTTGGACATTATCTCAACGTATTTCGACTTATGAGTAACTTACAGTTAACGTGTGTGAACGTGTGTCAACGATCGCATAACTTACCTACACCTTATGGCCCACGTATGTCAGCGTATGGCTCATACGCTGACATACCTGTTGTGTTACCTAAACCTAACCCAGTAGTTGTGTTACCTAAACCTAACCCAGTAGTTGTGTAGACTAAACCTAATAAAGAAAATAAGATTAAGTCTAAATAAAGCCATGGGACATGAACCCGGGTCTCCTGAGTGGAGGTCTGTTTGTGGACGTCTGTTTGTGGACGTTTGTTTGTGCTCGTAGTGACCAGCGGATGGTTGAGTCTCTAGGGTTCTCAGAAACCTCAGCGCTGTAACCCGATCCATGTTAATAAATATATAAACTACTGTATGGAATATACAC
>CM051006.1:1730002-1767502 GCA_027704905.1 Muraenolepis orangiensis
GCAGGGTGATCACAAGCCAGGGATAAATGGCACCTGGGGACTGGTAGTACCGGTTACACGTAGTACGAACGAGCGACGTCTCTCTCACTGACGGCAGCTGTATAAATAGCCCCCAGTGAGATCATGGCAATTCAGCCACGGTAATGTGGCAGGTGCTTGGTGTGGCGCCTCTAGCGCACGACGGTGCAACGCCCCCTGGTCAACCACCGTAACGTGACAGGTACCCCCCCCATCCAAACGGGGTGCCTCCTCGGCGCCCCACCTCGCGCCTCTGTCTGGCAGTGATGCCGATCCTGTATGGAAGGTTCGCGGATGAAGCGGGACAGATGCAAGGACACTCCGCCCCGTGGGAAATCCAAACTCCGCTCCGCTCTCCTACCTGGGCCGTACCCCTAGCCCAATCCACCAGGTACATAGGAACCCGGCCACGGACCGACGGCAGGATGTCTCCAGGATCTTTATCACCGTGTAGGCGGGATGGTCGTCGATGATCCTGGGGGTGGGAGGGGGTAGTGGTGGGGCAGCGCACAAGGGACTGGAAGACACAGTGTTTCAATAGGGAGACATGAAGGGGATGAACTTTCAATGGCTGGCGGCCAATCTTCACCGCTACAGAAACCGGATTGATGACCTTGCTCCACCGTGTAAGTCCCACATAACGTGAGGCGCCAATTCCGGGACTGTACGGAGTGGCAGGTCACGGGAGGAGAGCCAATACCTGTTGTCCAGGGTGCGATAGATGGGCTGCCTGGAACCCTCCGACGGTCACGCCCAAACGCCGGTTCCGATCGGCCGTACGATAGGAGTGCGCACCCGTGCGGTCCTCCAAATACGGCGGCAGCGATGGAGGTGGGCCTGTTACCGACGCCCGCAAGCTCCTCCCCTGGACGGGAAACAGGGGTGGATTGATAGCCCAGTGATGCCTGGAACGGCGAACATCCACTGGCGTCGCTGATCACGGAAGTTAGTGGGCGTACTCCACCAAGGAAGGGTCGGGAAAACTCCATGAAGATGGATGGCGCGTCTGGCGACGCAGCGAAGAGCCGCTTCAGGTCTGGTTGGCTCTCCTCCTCCACCCCCATTGTCCATATGGACTGAGGATGGTATCCGGAGGAGAGGGCTGGCGGTATAGGACATCCCATGAGCATGGCAGAACGCCTTCCACAACTGCAACTCGAACTGTGGACCCCGGTGCCGGACATATGTCCAGCGGGTATACCCCGTCGCATGACGAAAATAACCTGCAGCACCAGGAGGGTCCGCCTTCGTCCTGGACGAGGGAAGCTTGGGAACTGGGCACAAAATGTGGACTCGCCTTCGTAATTAAACTCCGGTCGACGATGGTGAGGATGGGTGGGAGTTACCAGACCGACGGCTGGAAGAAATGACCGGTGGACCGAAGTCTCTATCTGGTCGTATGTTTGACGACTCAATGGCCGAACGAGCGTGTATAGGCAGCGGGCTGCGCTAGCAACTCCCGCAGGAGGTTCGATGTGATGGCCTTGCTGCGTGCACAGACGTGCAGGCTCGGGACATATAGGCCTGGGTGTCCCGGGCGATGGAAAGGCCACCAGAAGCTCCGTCTTTGAGGAAGGACAGGGGTCCGTGCAAAGCCGGGGATGGCAGGTCAGACGTAGGAGAGCCCACTGACAGCACCCGAGACCTAAACTGAGGATCGGGTACAAACAGCCGGTTAGCTGGGACCATTACCTTGGGTGTGCTGGATGAGTAAGCGAGCCGACCGGGACACGAGCCCCTCGATCTCCCATGTGACTGCCCCTCAAATCACGCATCACCGGAAGGCCGAGATGGTTCTCTGGAATCGACGAGATACCCTCTCGGCGTCCCACTGGCGAGAGAGAGAATATCGAGTTTCACATTCCGCACATACAAGCCTGTAAGTGAGAGTGCAAGTTGCAACCTCCCAGGAAACAACGCCCCACCAGCCGCCTGCGGGATTGAGCCGTTGGACGGTGCGGAGGATAGGCCAATTTTGTGGTCTCTGTCCAGACCACGAACGGGGTTGTTCGGCGTGGCCCCCACTCCAAGTCCAATGCCTCACACTCCTCCAAGGCACCACTCTGCCAAGAAGCTCTCCCGAATTGCCCCACGTCCAGTCAGTTCCTCTCTCCGCGGCGGGCGCACAACTGTCATCGTGAAACAAAAGCAACAAGGAGGTGAGATCTTCCCGATCCCCCGTGGAACGTTTGAAGTGAAAGAATCGCCCCCACTCACACCGGAAATCCGATGCGTCCACCCCTCCACCACAAACTGGCATGCACGGATCCGGATGCCCTCGGAGAAGCCGGATAGCCGAGGTAAGACAGGCAGGTTTCATGCTGCGGACAAACGCCGCACCTGCCTCAGGAAGTCCAGGAGAACGGAGGAGCGCGTGGAGGTGAGCCAGAGTAAGTGGGGGCCGCGACACTACTGAAGAATCCCGGATTGAACCTGCGCGGTAAAAATGTAGAAAAGCCGAGGAACCGCTGGAGTTGTCTCCGGGGACGTAGGCGTCGGCCACGAGTCCGCCACTGCCATTGACCTGCAACTGGGATCCGATCGTAACTTGCCCCCCGGTTCGATTTTGAACCCGCAAAAAAGCCACAACGACTTAGCGTGGAACGCGGCACTTATCCGCCTTGACGAACAGCTTGTGTCTTCTCAAAAGCCGCTGAAAGTTACCAACCGAACCGTGCTGCAACGTGCTGCTCACCTCTGACTACCTGAAAATATCAAAAATATCGGTCCAGGTAGAACAAAGGACGAACAGGTCTCGCAATGTCTCGGAAGGACGTCATTCACCAGAGCCTGGAACCAACTGCCGGGGCGTTGGTGAGGGGACCCCCCGGGCATGACCCGTAACTCGAAGTGCCCACGCCAAAGCACAGTGTTGAACGCCGTCTTTCACTTACCTTTCTCGTTTTTACCCCCTCATGGATCCGGGACGAGATGGTAGGCATTTGCGGAGGTCCATTTTGGAGAACACACAGACCGTCGCAAATTAAACGGAGTCGGCTCGAAAGGGCTGGGTCGCTGAGTGGCAAGGGGTACTTGTGTCTTGAACGGTGATATCGTTTAGTTTAGAGGAGAGAAGGAGAGAGAGGAGGGGGCACTCCGGAAGTCAATACAAACAAACGGTCCTTAAAAGGGGTGTGGGAAAAACTGCGTTATGTTCCTTTTTTGTCACATACGAAGAAAAAAACCACCCAGACCCACCGGACAGGCCCAAGGCGAACGACGAGGGTCTGATCAGGTACCACTGGAGCTGCCAGAGAGTCGTGGATGTAGGTCTCCATGGTCTGTCTACTCGGGTTCTCTCCCTTCTCTGCTCCTCTCGGGCTCGGCCGGGACCGATTGTAGAGGGAGGGAGTCGCCTTCACACACAAACCAAACACACACCCCAACACAAAGTCAACTCACCCCCCCACAAATCAAACCCCGGCAAAGACGCGCCGGGAAGGAGCTTGATGGCGCAGTCGTATGGGTCTGTGCGGAGGTAAGGAGACGGGGAGGTCACGGGGCTGTTGGGGGGCGCCGTTCCTCCTTAGAGAACACCTCCCCCGAGGTACGTGGTAAACATGGGGGAGGGAAAAATGGGGGAACGGATGGAGAGATCGGGAGGGAGGACTCGGTAACCCTGCGGGGGCGGGATGGGTGAGCTGCGTGGGTCTAATACCACAAGCGGTGCGGACCGGAGGCAGTTCAATCAAAATAAAAAGAAAAAAAAGACAGAACACGAGAAGAGTGGCAGAACAATAGCTCCCAACTTAATTCACCGGGGAACCCGCCCGCCCAATTCGATGTGTGGATTGTGCATGCCAACCGACGCGTCGACCCAATACCAACCTTGCGGGTGGTGGGGGGAGGAGTATGATGTGTTAAGGTGGATGGTGCTCCCGGTGATTTCCCTGACAGAATCAGGGTGAGAGGAACCGGACCAGTTGAGTGATCCGAGGGGGGGGGGGGGGGGGGGGGGGGGGGGGGGGGGGGGGGGGGGGGGGGGGGGGGGGGGGGTGGCGGTGGGGGGGGGGGGGGGGTGTGGGGGGGGGGCCAGGGTGGTGGGGGGACGGGGGGGAGGGGTGGGGGGGGGGGTGGGAGGGGGGGGGGGAGGGGGGGGGTGGGGGGGGGGGGGGGGGGGGGGGGGGGGGGGGGGGGGGGGGGGGGGGGGGGGGGGGGGGGGGGGGGGGTGGGCGGGGGGTGGGGGGGTGGGGGGGGGGGTGGGGGGGGGTGGGGGGGGGGGGGGGGGGGGGGGGGTGGGGGTGGGGCGGGGGGGGGTGGGGGGGGGGGGGGGGGGGGGGGGGGGGGCGGGGGGGGGGGCGGGGGGGGGGCGGGGGGGGGTGGGGGGGGGGGGGGGGGGGGGGGGGGGGGGGGGTGGGGGGGGGGGGGGGGGGGGGAGGGGGGGGGGGGGGGGGGGGCGGGGGGGGGGGTGGGGGGGGGGGGGGGGGGGGGGGGGGGGGGGCGGGGGGGGGGTGGAGGCGGGGGGGGGGGGGGGGCGGGGTGGGGGTGTGGGGGGGGGGGGGGGAGAGGCTGGGGGGGGGGGGGGGAGGGGGGGTGGAGGGGGTGGGGTCGGGGTGGGGAGGGGGGGGGGGGGGGGGGGGGGGGGGGCTGGGGGGTGGGGGGGGAGGGGGGGGGGGGCGCACGGGGGTGGGGGGGGGGGGGGGGGGGGGGGGGGGGGGGGGGGGGGGGGGGGGGGGGGGGGGGGGGGGGGGGGGGGGGGGGGGGGGGGGGGGGGGGGTGGGGGGGGGGGGGGGGGGGGGGGGGGGGGGGGGGGGGTGGTGGGGGGGGGGGGGGGGCCAACGGCTTGCCATCCAGCGAGTTCACCTCCAATGGTGGCTGTATCCGCTCGGTGGGAATACCGGCCCGTTCGACCAGAGTAGCATCAATAAAACTGGCATCTGCTCCGGAGTCCACCAACACCTCCACCGGAAGCCTCTCCTTCGCCCAAAGGAGATGCCCGTGAAAATGGGAGCCTGCAAGTGGAGCTGGAGAGCGGGTCGCATTCTGGCACCTCAGGGACCCCGCCGTCACTGAGGGGCCCGATCTTTTGGCCGACGATGACAATCGCGAAGGGAGTGTCCCAACGCCCCGCAGTAGAGACAAGCTCCGGTGTCCAGCCTCCGCTTCCGTTCCTGCTGGGAAAGGACCACCCGATCCAACTGCATCGGCTCCTCCGCGAAGGAAGCGGTGGACCGAGAATATCTCCTATCCTCCGCTGGGCGGGAGACGCTTCTGGAAGGACCCGGGCCGTCCCCCCACTGCATAGCTAGGTCAGACACCTGAATGGCCATCTGGATGGCCTCATCCACAGTGCCCTTCTCGCCCCGCAGCGCCACCTCCGTGCCCAACTCCCGGTTGAGTCCGTTCTGGAACGCGGACAGGAGCGATTCCTCGTTCCAACCGGACTCCACCGCCAACCGGCGGAACCGGGCGATGTACTCCCGAAGACTGAGCGTTCCCTGTTTAAGCCGCAACAGGAGTTGTCCAGCCTGGGCGCCCCGAATGGGGTGGTCGTACACCCTCATCAACTCCATTTCGAGAGCCACGAAAGTCTCCACGAGAGGAGATCCTTGCGCACGGAGCGCATCGTACATAGCGAGGGGACCTCCCTCCAGCAGACTTACTATGTAAGCAATCCTCCCCGCTTCCCTCGTAAAGCGGAACGGCTTCAAATATGTTCTTGCACTGAACCAAGAAGCTCCGGCAGGTGTCCGGATCCCCCGAGTATCTCGGCGGGGGCGGGATGAGCGGCTCCGCGGAACCAGCGAGAACCGGCGTTTGTGAAACCACCGCCTCGAGGTGCGCTATGCGTGCGCCCTGGGACTCCGTGATGTCCACCAGACGGGTAATTGTCGCATGGGCTTCCGCAAGATGTTTCTCCCACTGCGCTGCGTAAAGGTGGTGGATTTCGCGCTTCACCCGATCTCCGTCGCCGGGGTCCATAATGGCTCGTTCGTTCTGTCACAAAGGTGTGTGGTGAGGTTGGACCCAGAACGCAGGCGGAGACCAGGAAAGGAAGAACAGGGGTTTTATTATGGCACAAAACACAATAGATGTTATCTCCAGGACCGACGAGGGATCTGGAACCGGGAGATCGAGGTGCGTCAAGCCGACAGGTAGAAGACGTAGGGATAGTTGGGACAGGCGATGGGTCGGGTTACCGGGAAGTCAAGGTGCGTTGACGTGGTGCGTCGAGGTGCGTCGATCGTCTGGACAGACGAGGGGCTGGAACAGTAGACGAGCGGGCTATCTCTCTGATAGTCCGTAGCAGGGTGATCACAAGCCAGGGATGAATGTCACCTGGGGACTGGTAGCGTACCGGTTACACGTAGTACGAACGAGCGACGTCTCTCACTGACGCCGCTGTATAAATAGCCCCCAGGTGAGATCAATGGCAATTAGCCACGGTAATGGTTGGCAGGTGCGTGTGTGTGCGCCTCTAGCGCACGCGGCCTGGCAACGCCCCCTGTCAACCACCGTAACCGTGACATATAGCCCATTTCAGACTTCTGATGGTTTCCCCATAATCAGGTAGTAAATAATGACAGAGAGCGGCGGAGTGTTTCTTTATGGGTTAATGTCACCAGTCTCTCACGCTTGGATACAGCATATTAAACTCCTGTGAGGAATGGGTAGGCCCACCGGTTGGTACAGTCCGCCGGGTCGGCCCACCGCTTGGTACAGTCCCCTAGGTCGGCCCACCGCTTGGTACAGTCCCCTGGGTCGGCCCACCGGTTGGTACAGTCCGCCGGGTCGGCCCACCGGTTGGTACAGTCCGCCGGGTCGGCCCACCGGTTGGTACAGTCCGCCGGGTCAGCCCACCGGTTGGTACAGTCCGCCGGGTGGGCCCACCGCTTGGTACAGTCCCCTGGGTCGGCCCACCGCTTGGTACAGTCCCCTGGGTCGGCCCACTGGTTGGTACAGTCCGCCGGGTCGGCCCACCGGTTGGTACAGTCCGCCGGGTGGGCCCACCGCTTGGTACAGTCCCCTGGGTCGGCCCACCGCTTGGTACAGTCCGCTGGTAGGCCCACAGGTTGGTACAGTCCGCTGGTAGGCCCACAGGTTGGTACAGTCCGCCGGGTCGGCCCACCGGTTGGTATGGTCCACTGGTAGGCTGGTAGGGTTAAGCCATCAGTCATCCGTCGGGGGTGGACATTTTGTGATGTCACGAACGGCTGGATTTTTAAATGCCGTTAGAAGCCTTTGCTTGTGATGACCAATGATAGTAGTGTAGGAAGCCTGTAATGTGTAAATAATAACAATAGTTATAATAATTATTATAAAACATTTCATCAATAACAGTCAATCATGGGCAAAACTACATATTACATACAAATATTGATAAAACATTATTACAATAATTTTCCTTTTTTTTACTTATTGTGAAGTTTTACTACGTTTTTGCGAAGTTAAACGTAGGGTAAAAATGTACATTTGGTTTAATTCTAGCGACATGGTTCTCATCTCGTAGAACAAAGGAAAGCTTATAAAGTTTCTCCTTGTGGCCATAAGCAGTGCTAACACATGTGTAGCATCATACATGTACAGCTCCCCCAATACAGCCCAGCAGAGGATGTGCTGTTTCAACACATTTAGACCTGCCAGAGGATGTTGGGTTGCATTTAACAAGCTTGGCTTCCTGGCTACAAGCTATGGTTTAAAATAACTGATTCAATATAAAACAGCCTTCAGTAGGCCGGAACATTCCAGTGAATTACGAGGACAATAGAGGATGTTACACAATACAGCTTATTAGCTTGTCATAAAACACTGGCTATTATTACATAATCAAATCAAAGAATAACTTTTCATATTACGTTACCCTGATAATATATATATATATATTTATATTTGTCTTAACTACCTATCCACCCATCCATGCATCTCTCTGTGTACCTGTCTGTCTGTCAATATTTGATTAACAGCAAGGCTTAGTCAATATCGTAGAGGTGGTGCAATATTTAGGCAAGTCAAACCAGTCTACCAATCTGGAAAAAAGTTCCATCTCCTCTGTCTCAATCAGTATGTGGAAATTATGTATAAATTATTGAATAAATATCCAAAAAGTCAATGCTTCTTATCAACAATATATTTCCTCTCGGTGGTAGTAGAGCTGACACAGAAAATCTCTTTCTGATTGGTGGCTCTCTCTAACTTGTCTAAAGTGTCTACATGACGAAACTATGAGTTAGTAATAATTACAATTGTAGTATTAACCTCTACTACACCACCCCATCATCTCATCCAGACAGATGTTGATATCAGTACCTCTCTCCAGGAGCAGACTGGGGCAACAAAAAAACAGCCCAGGAATTTCTATCTGACCGACCCACTCTCCAAGGGGTGGCAGCGGCCACATGATGTCACGTAAATAACAATTAGCCTTCAGAAAAATTATTTTAGTGTCTATGTAACAAACAAGCCCAGTGGCTTGTTTCTCTCTCACTTTAAAGTTATTAACTCTGTCAAAATTCACGCATTTAGACCCAATGTTAAGTTCAGTATGTTCCTTTCATCCCAGCTTATTACATAGTTCTCCATGTAGCAAGGGGTTTCATGTGAAGCCTCTATTCATATTTAATGGTATATTAAAGAGATGTGGACCCCCAGGAATTTGAAGCTAGAGACACGCTCGTTGATGAGGATGGGGGAGTGTGCGCCAGCTCTTGTCTTTCTGAAGTCCACAATGAACTCCTTGGTCTTCTTGGTGTTGAGGGCCAGGTTGTTGTCAGCGCACCTCCTCATGGACCTCCTCCCTGTAGGCTTATCAATGTTTTTGATCAGTTTCACCACCGTTGTGTCGTCTGCAAACTCGATGATGGTGTTTGTACCATGTACAGGAGTGAAGTTGTAGGTGAAGAGGAAGTAGAGCAGAGGACTCAGCACACAACCCTGGGGGATGCCGGTGTTCAAGATGAGGGTGGAGTAGGTGAGACTGTCTACCCTGACTGGGGTCTGTTGGTTAGAAATTCCAATAACCAGTTACAAACAGAGGGGGTTAATATTAAGATTATGAGTCAGTGGATGGAGGGGAGTTGTTGGAGTGTTTTAAGTCCCTAATGGCCTGGATGCCCTGCCACATGCGTCAGGGATCGGAGTTGTTGAAGTGGTCTTCAACCCTCCACTTGTGGTTGAGATTGGCCAGCAGCTACGCCCAGAGCTAGGTTAGCTCTGGCTAAACAGTAGGCCTGTGCATCGCCTGACCTAAAAGCAGCGCTTGCCTTTAGGAGTAGGCGGACCTCTCTGTTCATCAACGGCTTCTGGTTGTGGAATATTGTGATCTGTTTGGGGTGGTGACAGTGTCAATGCTGGAGTTGATATCATCGTAAACATAGGAGGTGTAGGAGTTGATGTCAGTGTGGGAGTCCAGGGTAGACTGGGAGGCAAACAGGCTTCAATCCATGTGTAGAAACCTGTTCTGCAACTTTGAGTCTGCTCCCTCAGGCCACACTTTGACTGTCCTAACAGTGGGCTTCACACGCTTGATGAGTGGCGTGTACTTAGGCAGCATGAACAAAGTGACATGATCACTCTGTCCAAGGTGGGGGAGGGGGACGGCTTTGTAATCATCAGCCTTGTTGGTGTAAACATGGTCTGATGTTCTCACACCTCTTGTAGACCAGGGGATATTCTGGTGAAATTTGGGGAGCACAGTCTTTAAGTTGGCATGATTGAAATCGCCTGCAATAATAAAGGATGCATCTGGGTGGAAGTTCTGCTGTTGTTAATAGCAGAGTAAACTTCCTTCATAGTTAGCTTAGCGTTAGCATCTGGAGGTATGTAAGCCACAGTTATAATGGTGGCTGTAATTTCCCTGGGTTGGTAAAATGGTCTACATGTAACCATTAGGTATTCCACTTTAGCAGAGGAGTGGCTCTCAGTGGTGTTAGTGTCTGTGCAGCAAGCCTTGTTAATAAAAATGCACAAACCTCCAGCCCTGGTTTTAGCAGAGCCCTCAGCTGATCTGTCTGCTCTGTGTAGAGTGAGCCCCGTTAGTTCAATAGCACTGTCTGCGATTCCGCTGTTAAGCCATGATTCTGTGAAAATCATCACGTTGCAATCCTTAATTCATTTATAGTTGATAATCCGCAGCTGCATTTCATCAATTGCGTTTGCCAGAGACAGTACGTTGGCGAGGAAAACCCTGGGTAGTGACGGGCGTTGTGGCTTAGCTTTTAGCTTAGCACGTATCCCTCCGGCTTCCTCTCCTGTGTTTTGGTTTTCTTTGCGGGCGTTGTGTCTGGGGTGACATTCACACCGGAGTTTCAGCATGGAGTTGAAGATTGCCATAATGTAGTAATCCAATTTCAAAAAGATTGTGTCAGCTGTACGTAATAAAAGCAAGACTGTTCTGTGTATGCAGACTAAGAATTGTTAGGTATATTACCGCTAACTTGCAAAAACTGGTCAGACGCTCGTAAAAAAATACATACATTACATACTAGTATATATTACATACAATGTGTTAATAACTAGTATTAACTGATGTTGGTATACTAGTATTTTATACATATATATATATATATATATACATATATATATATATATATATATACATATATATATATATATATATTGTAAAATGAATATTAAACCAATTGAATGATGTAGTGGAAATTTACTAGTATTAATATTTTTATAAATATACATAGATTTGCATCAGCAATGTAATGGGTATTGACATATTGACCGGTATGACATTAAGGTGTTACTATATTAGTATAAAGTAATTAGTAGTATAATGGTATCATTTTAGTGACAAACTAGTGACTAGTGATTTAGCATGTGTTTATCAGTCAAAAGATGACCTAGTAATAAGTAGTGTAATAGCTAGTATCTAATATTGTAGTACCTAGTAGTGTAGACTGTAGTACCAATTATCATACACTGTAGTATTAGGTACTGTAGTACCTAGAAGTGTAGACTGTAGTACATTATGTTGTGTAGTACCTTGTGTTGTGTAGTGTTTACTGTAGCACCTTGGGTTGTGTTAACAGTAGAACCTAGTGTATCCAGTGTTCTGTAGTACAGGTTTTTCGGCACCTAGTATTGTAGTGTTTACTGTAGTACCCAGTGTTATAGAGTTGGCTGCTACCGTCAACCCTACAGCACTGGGTACTTCAACACTACACAATTCTAGGTACTACCTAGTTATGTGCTGTCTGTAGTACATATTGTAGTTGTAGTATTCTGAAGACTTCTTAAACACGTTCCCTGTGTGTTTCAGAGCAGGAGATGTTGGAGATCATAGGGGGAGGCGCTGTTGTCCAGGAACCCCGACTTAGGCCTGTGACTTTCTGGACTCATCACAGTTACTGCACTGTATTCATGATGCTGCTGCACTACTGGCACTTTAAATGCTTTTAAAGATGTTTGTAAAAAATGTAAAAACATTGTTGCAATTGGCCAATCAAATATCTTGTATTTTGTATCTTGTAGCTTGAAATTATTAGAATTACTTCAATACTAGCGAACAAACATGAATTAATTCTAATTATTAACACATTGTATGACATATATGAATACAAAAAGTAATCTATTATTTAAGTGCGTATTTGGCTTGGTATACATGTAGTGTATATAAGACATATATAGTAAACATCAGTAGCCATGGAGTATCAGTGTAATCCGGTCCATTTGATGATTTTGTAAACACAGCATAGGATCAAACCCAGAGTCTTTAGGCTGAGAGTGGAACTCCTTAACCACTAGACTACCCATCCATATCAATGTTGGGATGATAGAGTAACAGTTATCTGTCAGAGAGCTGCTCCAGGTCCATCTCCTGGTGGCTGTGGAGGAGCAGCTGGCTGACCTGGTCACTCAGCACACATGAAGAAGAACTATTCAGAAAACCATGTGTTCCATTCTGTGCCAGCATCATTAGCAGTTTAATCTACTCCCCTAGTTGCTTTTAAGAGGATAAAAGGTTAAGAGGATATTTAGAATATTTTGAAGTGGATGGATCACAGACATCAGGAAGTCATGGCATGCAAAGGATACGCAACCAAATACTAAACTTGAGTTAATGTGGGCTTTTTTGTTCGTTTTTTATACTGATTACCGGCCAGCTGACCCAGCGGCCCACCGGGGAAGAAGAAAGAAAAGGCCATTACATGCGCTTTCTAAACTTATCAAGACGATGGGAGATGATGGAATATCAGACTCTTTTGTTCCTTGGTTTACAGCCCGGCCTGCGTCTTATTGGCTTAGAGACTTCCCCTCTACCGTCCCCACAGTTCAACACATCCCCTCTACCGTCCACCTCTCAGATGAATGGAGAGATTTTCAGTTCCACTGAAGGCTGTGGATTCAGGTAATGCCCACAGCCCTGCCAGGTGTGATGGATCATCCTGACAGGTTGAGGTGAGGAACCATGTGACTGTGAGGCTGATATCCACGTGGCATATAGTGGAGGCAAAAGTAGCTTCATTTGAGGAATGTTCTTCTGAGTAGAAAATGGAAAAGCAAAAACCAAAGTAGAACATTACAACAACAAAATAGCTGTAGCTGGAATAATCATATTGACATCTCCTCCAATGACAAATAAAGCTGCTTAGGACAGGATCAGTCAATCCTCTCCTTTAGGCTTCTGATTGATTGCATAACCGACCAATGGGGTTGAGCAGAACTGGGGGGTGAACAGGCCAAGATAACAAATCAAATAACAGGGAGCGTTGGGAAGGGGCAGAGCAGAAGGTCACCGGGTCACATGATTGGGTCAGGGAAACTACATATAAGAACAGAGACAAGACTTCTTGTCATGGTTGTGGTGTGTGACAGGGGGCGTGGCCACGGCTCGGGTCTTGGCTGCGCACCTACACACCTGTCAGCGATTGCCGCTAATGACAATCACCTCACCTGGGTGTATATATACCCTGGCTTCCCCAACACCATTGCTAGTTCGTACTTTGTTCTCTCTCGATGCAACCATTCCAAGCTACTTCCAGAATCCAGTTCCAAGCCCTCTACCTGTCTATCTGTCCTTCACTACTCTCCTGTCTACTACCTGCCGGTACCCCGCTGATCGACTTCCCGGTATCCAGACCCCTGGCCACTCCCCGACCGTCCTAAGGACTGTTGTACCAGACACTAAAGCATCACGTTATCGTGTCACTCTGTCGTTGGTCTGCGTTCTGGTCCTTACAAACACTACACCTTGACACTTATGTCGGTCATACGGTGCTGTGTGAGTGAGCTTTGCTTTACAACAGACACTTTCATCTGAAGTGACTTACAGTCGAGCTTTACTAGGATAAGGTAGGGCGGCTAGTATCTTGTTCCATCTCACCCCTTTCTTTCTCTCTCACGGTCTTTCCATCTTTCACACTATTTTAAGCAGACTTTGTACCACGCTGTAATCATTTCCACCTCCACTGTCTTGTGTACATTTAAATTATTTCCACTCTCCACTCTCTATTTACGATGTGCTGTCTGCTGTGACGCCCTTATTGTGCCTCTCAGATCAATAATAGTCAATGTTATCCTCAGAAGACCTGTATCTGTGTTGTGTGGTTCCTAGGTGTGGAGATGAAGACCTGTATCTGTGTTGTGTGGTTCCTAGGTATGGAGATGAAGACCTGTATCTGTGTTGTGTGGTTCCTAGGTATGGAGATGAAGACCTGTATCTGTGTTGTGTGGTTCCTAGGTGTGGAGATGAAGACCTGTATCTGTGTTGTGTGGTTCCTAGGTGTGGAGATGAAGACCTGTATCTGTGTTGTGTGGTTCCTAGGTGTGGAGATGAAGACCTGTATCTGTGTTGTGTGGTTCCTAGGTATGGAGATGAAGACCTGTATCTGTGTTGTGTGGTTCCTAGGTGTGGAGATGAAGACCTGTATCTGTGTTGTGTGGTTCCTAGGTGTGGAGATGAAGACCTGTATCTGTGTTGTGTGGTTCCTAGGTGTGGAGATGAAGACCTGTATCTGTGTTGTGTGGTTCCTAGGTGTGGAGATGAAGACCTGTATCTGTGTTGTGTGGTTCCTAGGTGTGGAGATGAAGACCTGTATCTGTGTTGTGTGGTTCCTAGGTGTGGAGATGAAGACCTGTATCTGTGTTGTGTGGTTCCTAGGTGTGGAGATGAAGACCTGTATCTGTGTTGTGTGGTTCCTAGGTATGGAGATGAAGACCTGTATCTGTGTTGTGTGGTTCCTAGGTGTGGAGATGAAGACCTGTATCTGTGTTGTGTGGTTCCTAGGTATGGAGATGAAGACCTGTATCTGTGTTGTGTGGTTCCTAGGTGTGGAGATGAAGACCTGTATCTGTGTTGTGTGGTTCCTAGGTGTGGAGATGAAGATACTGTGGATCTGGTACAGGATTCATTCAGTTGACCAGCAGCGTGGTGCTGAGGGGAAGGCACCTGAGGGGGTTGAGGGGAAGGCACCTGAGGGGGTTGAGGGGAAGGCACCTGAGGGGGTTGAGGGGAAGGCACCTGAGGGGGCTGAGGGGAAGGCACCTGAGGGGGTTGAGGGGAAGGCACCTGAGGGGGTTGAGGGGAAGGCACCTGAGGGGGCTGAGGGGAAGGCACCTGAGGGGGTTGAGGGGAAGGCACCTGAGGGGGTTGAGGGGAAGGCACCTGAGGGGGTTGAGGGGAAGGCACCTGAGGGGGTTGAGGGGAAGGCACCTGAGGGGGCTGAGGGGAAGGCACCTGAGGGGGTTGAGGGGAAGGCACCTGAGGGGGTTGAGGGGAAGGCACCTGAGGGGGTTGAGGAGCCTTTGCTCAGATGTCTGGAGCTTGTCTTGTCTTGGTGTTGACTGTGAAGAACATCTTCTGTGGAGTTCCAGCTGACTATGTCCAGATCTCTTCATGCTTATCTCCAATGTCATTGTTGATGTGTTTGGATTAGGGTTTGATGACTACGTGTGTGTGTGTGTGTGTGTGTGTTGGTGTGTTGTGTGTGTGTGTGTGTGTGTGTGTGTGTGTGTGTGGTGTGTGTGTATCTTTATTCGACACCTTTTAGCCCGTAGTGCGTTCCATATAAAAACATCACAAATGAAACAATACAGCAAATTCTAAAATCTAAAGACAAATAAATGACTAGAGAATAATATCCCAAAGCACACATACAAAGAGAGTTATTCAAACATAACTTACTAACACCTCCTCCTGAATTTCAAGGTTTTCGTCTCAAACCATTGAAACCCGTTTTAAACAATGGATTAACGAGGCCACCGTTAAAGCAAGTGTTGAATTAGGCGTCCCGCAGGGCGAAGAGTAAAAGATCAAAGCAGCCAATCAATGATCTACCTCTCCGTGTCCTCCCACCTCCGGCAGGTTGATGAGGTTAGAGGCAGCGCTACAGTTCTCGCTCGTTAAGGACCGCTCGTTACGGAGCTGATTAATCTCAGCTGTGAGCGGCGCTGACTCGGCAGGGAGGTTTGGACCGGGATGAAGCGACACACAGAGACCGGTTCTACCTGGATGGCCCTGAAGGTGGGACTCTGGTCATCCAGGGACAATACAACGTGTGTTTGTACATTTATACTTTCCACTACTGTAATATACTGTAGGGCAACTGCAATTTGTGTATATACAATATCTATTGGCAATTTAACCTGTTTATTTAGTTAGGTTTATTTTTCTAATAATTTCTAAGCCTGACACGCCGTGGTGTTGATATTAGGGGACAGATGGGATGAGGCGACCGCTGGCTGCGTGGTCTGCTTCCCGTCTGCTCTGAGCTCCTTCTGGTCGGGTTTCACATCCGCACATTAAAAGGAAACATGCTTTTTTGTTTCCGTTCGTCTTGCTAAAGGATGCCTACAGGTGAGGCTGCGCACAGCGGATGAACCAAACAAACAGTTTTCCATTCCCTGAATTGCCCAGAAGTGACAAATAAAATCAGTAAAAGTCATAACCCTGGAGAGACAGATGGAGGGAGAAGATGGAGAGAGAAACAGAGTGAGAGGGAGAGAGAGAGGACAGTAG
This sequence comes from Muraenolepis orangiensis, assembly GCA_027704905.1. Taxonomy (NCBI): domain Eukaryota; kingdom Metazoa; phylum Chordata; class Actinopteri; order Gadiformes; family Muraenolepididae; genus Muraenolepis; species Muraenolepis orangiensis. The sequence goes on from CM051006.1 coordinate 1,745,925, forward strand.
TGATGGGGACAGAGTGAGAGAGACAGAGAGAGCGTAATAGCGAGAGGGTAGACAGAGAGAGAGAGAGAGAGAGAGAGAGAGAGAGAGAGAGAGAGAGAGAGAGAGAGAGAGAGAGAGAGAGAGAGAGAGAGAGAGAGAGAGAGAGAGAGAGAGAGAGAGAGAGAGAGAGAGAGAGAGAGAGACAGAGAGAGCGTAATAGCGAGAGGGTAGACAGAGAGAGGGAGAGAGAGAGAGAGAGAGAGAGAGAGAGAGAGAGAGAGAGAGAGAGAGAGAGAGAGAGAGAGAGAGAGAGAGAGAGAGAGAGAGAGAGAGAGAGAGAGAGAGAGAGAGAGAGAGAGCGTAATAGCGAGAGGGTAGACAGAGAGAGAGAGAGAGAGAGAGAGAGAGAGAGAGAGAGAGAGAGAGAGAGAGAGAGAGAGAGAGAGAGAGAGAGAGAGAGAGACAGAGAGAGCGTAATAGCGAGAGGGTAGACAGAGAGAGGGAGAGAGAGAGAGAGAGAGAGAGAGAGAGAGAGAGAGAGAGAGAGAGAGAGAGAGAGAGAGAGAGAGAGAGAGAGAGAGAGAGAGAGAGAGAGCGTAATAGCGAGAGGGTAGACAGAGAGAGAGAGAGAGAGAGAGAGAGAGAGAGAGAGAGAGAGAGAGAGAGAGAGAGAGAGAGAGAGAGAGAGAGAGAGAGAGAGAGAGAGAGGGTAGACAGAGAGAGAGAGAGAGAGAGAGAGAGAGAGAGAGAGAGAGAGAGAGAGAGAGAGAGAGAGAGAGAGAGAGAGAGAGAGAGAGAGGGTAGACAGAGAGAGGTCAGGTGACTGATTCTGTGACCAGGTGTTATTGTGGCACTTCGTGTTTCACAGGATCAGGAGATGAAAAGCAGAAATAGACCAGGAAGAGGAACTCTTTCGCCCTTTTAATCTCCAGCATGTGGAGAGTGAGAGAGAGAAAAAGAGAGAGCTAGAGTCAAAGAGAGAAAGAGAGTAAGCTAAAGACAGAGAGAGAGAGGGCGAGAGATTGACAAAGAGAGACACTGAGGAAGAGAGAGGCATACCGAGAGATAGACAAAGAGAACGAGAGAAACAGAGGACAGATAGGGGAATAGATAGAGAGGTACAGAGAGAGAGAGAGAGAGAGAGAGAGAGAGAGAGAGAGAGAGAGAGAGAGAGAGAGAGAGAGAGAGAGAGACGAGAGAAAGAGAGAGACGAGAGAGATAGAGAGACATAGAAAGGTAGAGAGAGAGATAGCGATAGAGAGTGTATGAAGGGATGTGTAGTTGACCTTTGCTGGGCTCTGTGTTGTGGAAGATGGATGCTATGAACATAGTGGGGTCAAAGGTCACAAAGGGAAGCAGAAATTAGGTAGTCTAAAGTGGGAATCATCATCACAGAGAACAACCTTCTGGAAACCAGACCGATGTATGTTGTATAAAACGGGTCAGACTCATGTTAAGCGGCTGAAAAGTTTTGTTTTTATTTAAAAAAAATGTAATTCAGCACAGCTCTGAAGTCCAAGGCCATCATAACCACCCTCTTCATCAGCTGTGCTGTACTTCATTTCTGTCTTTATGTTAGATCCATTCAATTAGTTTGAAGGAAAAAACGTTGATCTCAGACGGTGACACGGACCAAACCTGTCACCATGACGCTACAGCCAGTTCCATGTTCACTCCCTCTCTCTCTCTCTCTCTCTCTCTCTCTCTCCCTCTCTCTCTCTCTCTCTCTCTCTCTCTCTCTCTCTCTCTCTCTCTCTCTCTCTCTCTCCCGCTCTCTCTCCGCTCTCTCTCTCTCTCTCCCTCCCTCCCTCCCTCCCTCCTCCCTCCCTCTCTCTCTCTCTCTCTCTCTCTCTCTCTCTCTCTCTCTCTCTCTCTCTCTCTCTCTCTCTCTCTCTCTCTCTCTCTCTCTCCCGCTCTCTCTCCCGCTCTCTCTCTCTCTCCCTCCCTCCCTCCCTCCCTCCCTCCCTCCCTCCCTCTCTCTCTCTCTCTCTCTCTCTCTCTCTCTCTCTCTCTCTCTCCCGCTCTCTCTCTCTCTCTCTCTCTCTCTCTCTCTCTCTCTCTCTCTCTCTCTCTCTCTCTCTCTCTCTCTCTCTCTCTCTCTCTCTCGTATGGCAGTCAGAACGGTCTGACATTCTACCACGACCCGCAGTGCTGAACACCACGGAATCAACGGCCAGAGAGGCAGAAAACACTTTCTATCAGGCCCAGATATAAAGTCCAATCTCCACCACGGGTACCCTTATTTCACCTGGCTTGGAAAACCTATTATATTCTGGATGGTTCTTGGGTGCTGTAGTAACCATGCTATAACTGTTATTTATTTTGTAAAGTATATACTTTTATTTGTGTGATGTACGCTGAGTAGATATTCTGTCTGTCCACGCTCACAAATCACAAAAATAAAACATCCTTAAGGTGGAGGAAGGGTTCACATAATTGAAAGGTGGTTGCACCAGCCCTGCTTCATATCTTCTTACAAAAAGCACTTCATCAAAACCTATTCCTGGTGCTGCTTAAGCGACTATCGTCATGGGCCATGTCATGCCTTCTCCTGTTGAACAACGTCAGGCATTAGCTGTAGATATATCCAAATCTATGATCTAAAGTTCATTAGATCAACTTCTGGTACTCTCCATAAACCTGTCCACATCCACCAGAAAACTAATAACTAATCCATAGCGTCGCTGCTGTTTCATATAAGGTTAACTTTACGAGTATGTCCGGTTTCCCGGTGAACTACACAGGGTCTGCTCTGTGTTCTAATGGCGTTTGCATGGTTGTAATCTGACATGTCTCCAGCAATCAGGTGGACTGATGCCAGATCCACACCATGGGTGGTTTCTGTGTGGAGTCGTGAGGCTAAGCTCATTCATTCATTGTTGCGGTGACACAACAGAAGCCTTTAAGGCTGCTTCAGACCAGGCCACACGCTGGAAAGACTTTTAAAGGAAAGGTGGACAATAGAAGAGAGGTGGACAATAGAAGTAGAAGAAGATGAAAGAACAACTAGTGTGTGTCTGTGCATTTTCTGAATAGAATACGTTATGTATCACGTCGAATGCACAATTTTGCGAGTGTGCTAAAATGCACACTAAGTTTCAAGTCATGTTGTCAATCATCTTGTGTGTGTGTTACAGTTGAGTATCAATGATAAAAACAACTATAGATTTGAACTATACATATACAGAAGTACCAGAATGGTACACTTACGTAAGTAACATTTGGCTTTAGCAGTTTGATACGATAGCTGGACATTTCCTGCTAAAAATAATAAAAAATAAAAATAAAAATAACAGAGTTGAAAGGTCATTCCCGGGGTTTGATACCCCATCCCTCTTGTCCGACCTCCCCGTACCTGAGCAGGTGTGTTTGGCCAGGCGTCACAGCTGAGCGGAGAGGGGGCGGCCGGTCCTCCACCCGGTCAGGGACGCGATGGATGGGTTAACTTTGAGGGTCAGAGGTCGCGGGCTTCAGAAGTAGGTCGGGGGCGGAGGGGGGAGGAGGATGACAGTTTTGGAGTTAGTGGAACTCTGAGATATGATCATGGCGGTGTCCTGATCCACACACTGTCCTTGGTCTCCCTCTCTATCACTCTCTCTTTCTCTCTCTTTCTATTTCCCTAGTCTCTCTTTCTTGCTTCTGCTTTCTTATTCTTCCTCTCTCTCTCCCTATCTCGCTCTCTCTCTCTCAGACTCTCTCTCTCTCGCTCTCTCTCTCTCAGACTCTCTCTCTCTGACTCTCTCTCTCTCTTTTTCTCAATGTATTATCTATCTCTATTATATTATCTATCTACTCTCTGTATCTGCCTCTCACGCATTTTACACAAACACACATAAACTAATTCATGAACATTAATGCACGGGAAGAACAACAGAGAGGAGAGGAAACTAGATAAGAGAGTAAAGAATGAGAGAAATTAAAGGGAAAACAGCACACACTCACACACACACACACACACACACACACACACACACACACACACACTCACACACACACACACACACACACACACACACACACACACACACATACACACACACACACACACACACACACATACACACACACACACACACACACACACACACACACACACAGAAACAATCATTACTATACATGGACACATATCTTTTAGACTCCTTTTAAGTCAAAATAACTAGGACACTAGGACACACACCTGTCCTCTATTGCACTAGGACACACACCTGTCCTATATTTCACTAGGACACACACCTGTCCTCTATTTCACTAGAATACACACCTGTCCTCTATTTCACTAGGACACACACCTGTCCTCTATTTCACTAGGACACACACCTGTCCTCTATTTCACTAGACCACCGTCCTATTTCACTAGAATACACACCTGTCCTCTATTTCACTAGAAGACACACCTGTCATCTAGTTCACTAGAAGACACACCTGTCCTCTATTTCACTAGGAAACACACCTGTCCTATATTTCACTAGAATACACACCTGTCATCTTGTTCACTAGAAGACACACCTGTCCTCTATTTCACTGGGAGACACACCTGTCATCTATTTCACTAGATGACACACCTGTCATCTATTTCACTAGATGACACACCTCTCCTCTATTTCAATAATACACACACCTGTCCTCTATTTCACTAGAAGACAAACCTGTCCTCTATTTCACTAAGACACACACCTGTCCTCTATCTCACTAAAGGAAACACCTCTCCACAGGCGATGATACCTAACTGAGGTCCAAACCCGACTGTGTACTGGGTGTCTTCACACCAGAACATTCCGTCTCTCCAGAACCTACCTATAGTGTGTGTGTGTGTGTGTGTGTGTGTGTGTGTGTGTGTGTGTGCTGGGTCTCTCTTACAAAATGTTGGCAAATACCAACACTCAGTCAAATCACAATGTTTATTCTCTCACTGGCTTGACATCCGCCTCAGCTGCTGACGGTCCTTATCACAATGGATGTGTCACTCGCCCCTACTCAAAAGAACCCAGGAAGGATGGGCTTTTAGCTTTCCCTGGAATCCTTCTTCTAGGTTCCTTCTCAAGGTTCTCCTTTAATCCTCTAGAGAGCTGAGGGTTAAGAAAAGTTTCTCCTTTAAGTCCTTTAGACAGCTGAGGGTTAAGGGGAGTTTCTCCTTTAAGTCCTCTAGAGGGCTGAGGGTTAAGGGGAGTTTCTCCTTTAAGTCTTCTCGAGGGCTGAGGGTTAAGGGGAGGTTCTCCTTTAAGTTATTTAGACTCAGGTCTGAGGGTTAAGGGGAGGTTCTCCTTTAAGTTATTTAGACTCAGGTCTGAGGGTTAAGGAGATGTTATCCTTTAAGTCCTCTAGAGAGGAGAGGGTTAAGGAGAGTTTCACCTTTAAGTCCTCTAGAGGGCTATTTTGGTGGATTATTTATATGAATAAAAATTATGTTAATTGAGGGTAGGATAGTAGTTATGGTATTTGACTCCCTACTGAAAGGTTGTGTGTTTAAACCCCAATGTTCAAGTCCAACCTGTAGGTAAGCCTACCAGTTAATTAATGATGACATCCACAAAACACACAAGTCACTTTGAAGTGCTATATGACTAGTCGTGAATAGTAATAGGCCTATATCACACTTCCTGCTTCCGGAGCCGTGAGCAGTGTACTCTTTCTTCCGGTAGTTACCCCAGATACATGACAAACTGTGGCCGCCTCCCCTCCTCTCTGTTGTTGTAATGTACCGGCTGCTCAACGTCTAAACACAGACAGCCCTACCTCCGTTTACACCATTACCCAAAGACAAACTCCTCCGCAAGTCTTGTGTGAGGCTGATGAGGAGGATGTAGGTCCCTGGTTTCATGTTCTCAGGGGTAGCACGTATGTAATAATAACAACAATGCCGGCTTTTATATAGCGCTTTCATCCAAAGTGCTTTACAAGTCATGTTAAGTCCTCACATTACCCATTCCTACACCGACGGCGGAGTCAGCCATCAAGGAGACAGCCAGCATGTCAGGAGCAGATAGGGTTAGGGGGTCTTGCTCAAGGACACCTCGACAGTTTTTTTTGCTAGGAGGAGCCGGGGATTGAGCCAGCGTCCTTTCGGTTGTGAGGCGACCGCTCTACCTCCTGAGCTAGACTGCCGCCCCTGCTTGCACTTTGACAAGGAGAGCTTATACGTCTCGAAAAGTGGGCGGAATAGGATAATAATGTCGGGTATGTGTGTGATTAAAAGCGCTGGGCTGATACAGACCAAAACCCGGTATTTTTAGGCTGCATCGTGATATACGATATATATCTGTATTTTATACAAATTCCGTTTTAACTCAATGCCACAAGTATGTCACAAGCACTTTTATTTTAAGACAACTCATATTCACAAGAATAACAGGCATTCCCTTTTAGAAAATATACAGCTGCACACTACATATTAACACGTAAATGAAAAGGTACATTGAAATAATCAAAATCCATCAAATAAATAGCCTATATTAAATACATAGGCATACCTCTGCTCCTACACAAAATTGCCTTCGTTATATGGCGATATATCCAGATAGAGCCACAAGACACAATGTCGGGGAATTGTATGATTTGGATTTAGACTTCTTCACTGTAGTGTTCATTCACTAGTTGAACCACATCGTCTAGACCGACTTTTGGAAGGTTATTCAACGATGTTGTCCAGCGATAACTGTCCTCCATGGTGAATGCCAAGGTGAATGCATTCACCGGAACTTGGGATACACTGCTTCAGAGATTTTTAACGGGTACTTCCGGCGTTCTAATCTAACGTGATATAGGCCTATTGCAGTTGGATTGTTAGGCCCCGCCCACTTGGGCTTGGTTATGCCAGCACAACTAATAAAATTAGTGTTTTTATTGGTCCCCACCGGACCATGTGAGGTTATATATATATGGCAGCCATGCAGGACTCAGACGTTACTTAGAGAGATGAGAAGCAGAGCCAGGGTTTACTAGATTACTAGTGGGGACGTTTGTTACCCTGATGCCTGCCTGGGGTTTAGAACCAGTCCTCCTTTATACCCAGCCCCCATGCCCTCTTCCCCATGGGAAAATATTAATTTAACCTCCGAGTTGAATTACATTACAATTGTAATGTCGAAAAATAGCCTATTTCTTAAGCATGTATTGGTACTCTAGCCATCCAGAGAAGGTATATCGAATTGATTCAAAAGAGAGAGAGAGAGAGAGAGAGAGAGAGAGAGAGAGAGAGAGAGAGAGAGAGAGAGAGAGAGAGAGAGAGAGAGAGAGAGAGAAAGGATGAAGGACATTGTGCTGGTAAGGGAGGAGAGTTCTGGAACCAGTGACGTCACAGGACCTCCAGCAGCTGGAAACAATGTACTTAAGAACAAAACAAGCACACACACTAAGACCAGGTTATCACCAACGAGAGGTTCTGCCCAGGGCTAACACAGCCATGTAAAAGTCAAAAGCCATTGTAAAAAGGCAGGGGAGCTTAACCATACAGTATGTGACAACACAAGCTCACAAGCTACTTAGAAGTGCTGTGCTAATCAGAGGATTCAGCACCGTGGGAGTCCCTCTCTTCATGCAGTGCTAATCAGAGGATTCAGCACCGTGGGAGTCCCTCTCTTCATGCAGTGCTAATCAGAGGATTCAGCACCGTGGGAGTCCCTCTCTTCATGCAGTGCTAATCAGAGGACTCAGCACCGTGGGAGTCCCTCTCTTCATGCAGTGTTTCAGGGATTCTGTTTGAAAGTGAAGCAGTGGGAACACAGCAGGTATAATCTACCTCTTGATCGGGTGGTGTCCTCATGGTAAAGAATTATAGATTACAGGGTGTTATGCAGCATTCCCCAAATATAGTCCACAGCACATTTTTATGATTGACACTCAGAAGTCAAAGTAATTATTCATGCTTTATATTCCAGAAGCATGCATGCCGTGTATTGTAAGTGAAAATGTAGGCTGTAATAGGTTTTCATCATTAGTCATTTCACCATTTGGAAGCACAAACGCCCACTTAGCTGTGGGGCTGACAGTAGCCTAGCTGTTGATCCGCTAAAACAACTCCGCTCTGCTACCAGACGCAGGAAGACTCGGCCTGAACGCTCTGCCTCCTGACACTCCTGTTACTTCACCATTCATCCAACATCCAGTAATATTTAGTGAGATTCTAATTACTCTAATCACTGTAATCTGATGCTAATCACTCAATGCAATCGATGGGAACATCTTCCAACTTTTTAAGAATACTTTGAAACTAATAAAGAACGTGAAATTATTTGAAAACGGATCTGTTGATGAAAAAATATATATTTATATATTTTTATATTTCATGTTATTCTTTTTTGGTTTTATACCACGTGAGGTACTGGAGTCAGACAAACAGGTACCAGATTAAATGCAGCTAGAGACCGATGGACACGATCATTGGCTTTGTTTCTTAAGCTGGGAGAAAATGAAAAGGTAGTAAATGAACAGTGATCAATTCCCCCTCATTTTACCAGCATTCAGTTTTGATACATTTTTCAGAAGCAAAAGTCTGGCACTAGGGCTGTTGTTCCAACTGTTGTTCTCTGGTCATGTAGCACCAGTTCTCTAGGGCTGTTGTTCCAACTGTTGTTCTCTGGTCATGAAGCACCAGTTCTCTAGGGCTGTTGTTCCAACTGTTGTTCTCTGGTCATGTAGCACCAGTTCTCTAGGGCTGTTGTTCCAGCTGTTGTTCTCTGGTCATGTCGCACCAGTTCTCTAGGGCTGTTGTTCCAGCTGTTGTTCTCTTGTCATGTCGCACCAGTTCTCTAGGGCTGTTGTTCCAGCTGTTGTTCTCTTGTCATGTAGCACCAGTTCTCTAGGGCTGTTGTTCCAGCTGTTGTTCTCTTGTCATGTAGCACCAGTTCTCTAGGGCTGTTGTTATTCTTTAGTCGTGTAGCACCAGTCTCTATTTCATTTTGTGCCTTTCTACTGCATAGACAGCTCCATTTTATTAAAAACCCTACTTTCCAGGGGATAAATACTTTGTAACACCTATGTTACATCAGCCACAGCTACACAGCGAGCCTTTTTATATAGTTTACACTGCAAAATATCCCACTTATTGCAGTCAGCAAAAACAGCAAAAAAGTGTCTAATATACACTATTAGCATATACATAGCTACACTTCTTATGGTAAGTTGTTAAACCCCTTCAGTTTATTTGGTAAATCTGCATTCATCCATCCGCGTAGAAAGGAGCCAGTTGAGGTGGTTCGGGCATCTAGTGAGGATGCTTCCTGGTCGCCTCCCAAGGGAGGTTTAACAGGCAAATCCAACTGGGAAGAGACCACGGGGCAGACCAAGGTACAGGTGGGAGGAGGAGACCACAGGGCAGACCAAGGTACAGGTGGGGGGAGACCACGGGGCAGACCAAGGTACAGGTGGGGGGAGACCACGGGGCAGACCAAGGTACAGGTGGGGGGAGACCACGGGGCAGACCAAGGTACAGGTGGGAGGAGGAGACCACGGGGCAGACCGAGGTCCAGGTGGGAGGAGGAGACCACGGGGCAGACCAAGGTACAGGTGGGGGGAGACCACGGGGCAGACCAAGGTACAGGTGGGGGGAGGAGACCACGGGGCAGACCGAGGTCCAGGTGGGGGGAGACCACGGGGCAGACCGAGGTCCAGGTGGGGGGAGACCACGGGGCAGACCAAGGTACAGGTGGGGGGAGGAGACCACAGGGCAGACCGAGGTCCAGGTGGGGGGAGACCACGGGGCAGACCGAGGTCCAGGTGGGGGGAGACCACGGGGCAGACCGAGGTCCAGGTGGGGGGAGACCACAGGGCTATTTTGCATGCCTGAATCACACTTGCACACGCATGCACGCACGCACACACACATAAATACACAAACACACACACACACACACACACATGCACACACACTCACACAAACACACACACACACACACACTCGTATTTCAGGGTCCATACCAACGCTGTGCCTTCATGTATTGCGTGGGACAACTGGTCCTGCGTAACTGACCATTGCATCAGATTAAAATCCACACCAGCTGATTCTCAACAGGCTTTGTGTCATTCCAATGTGGGTAGTAAATGAACAAGGTTTACCTTTCCTCCGTGCTGCCTGCACCCTCATCTCCCCCTACTTTTGTTTGCCGGATGACACATGTAGCAAATCTGACCCCAACTCCGTCTTGGGGTGAGATGATAAGGTAAGATGTAAGGTAGCTCTCATCTAATTCTAACCACGCCCTGGTGTGTTTCTTATCACATGTCAGGAGATGAGGAGGAACTGTAGGTTCAGATCTTCTCTCAGTATGACATGAGGGTATTGTTGGAAACATCCAGTTCATGTTTTATAACTGCATACAACGTGCACATTCCAGTATTTGTTACGTTCTTACACAGCCAACTCTATAATGAGTTCAGTCCAGACTGAGATAGCCCTGTCCAGTTTACACCCCGACCCAAGAAATTACAAAATGCTCCCATAACTATAGAGATGTTTCAATGTTCACAGTAGAAGCATATCTACAGGTAAGAAAAGGTGTTCAGCGAAATACACTAAACAGGAAAAAAAACTGAACACAAGCCATGATGAATGTTAGCGCCTCGCTGGTCGGAACAGAACGATGTTTATCTGCTTCCGTTGGTTCCTCTTGTTGTTCCAGATCCATCATAACAATAGAGCTCAGCACTCCAGGTGAGGCCTCCACCTCCTCCACCTCCTCCACCTCCTCCACCTCCTCCACCTCCTCCACCTCCTCCACCACCGCCCTGCAGCGGGCTGATAAAGCCGGGCCCTCGTTTGGTAACTGCTGATGTATGCGCCAACAGAACGAGTCGTGGACATAACGAATATATCCCACCTCACCCTGGGAGCCTCCTGGCCATCGGAACCGCGATATGAATTTGTTTAATGAACAAGCAAATGGCTGCATATTAATGACCTGGTAGATAATAGAGGCCGTTATGCACGGCATTGCACTGCATTTCTGTTTTCTAGTCCAGTTTTGATACATGGAGGGGGGGGGGCGGGCGTTCTCTATTGTGCTCTGAGCTAGCTCACGGTTAATTGGCTGAAAATGGCCCCCAGAAAGCTAAGCTGTGGTTTGTGAGGAGTCTGTTACGTGACACAGATAAGCATTTCATCATTTACACGTTCTGATTTGTCGCATTGCGCTTTCGTTTTTATTATTAACAACAGAAAAGAAAAATTGCAATAATGAGGGAAACAGAAGCTGTTGTGGCAAAAATCTCCCTGTTCAAAAAACACATGACATGTGTATCAGTGGAGGAGCTCAGCTCTAAATCCCCCGGGGACGTCTACCAGCAGGGGGCGATAATGAGGTCTCCAGCTCACCTCTGACTCTTTGTAGTCCATGGATGTAAAACATTGACATTACCATAAAGTCTTGTCTGTTGAGGATATAAAAGAAACAGAAACTTCCTTTTTTGCAGGGAGAACACATGGCATAAAATAATGAATATGCCTGTTTGAGTGACTTTTAGCTAATTGAAAGCATTGATGACACAAGCTGTGAGTGGCATAACCATCAGACACTGCTGCCTGAACAAGGGACCATGAATACAGCGTTTTATGAATGAATTGGTTGCACACAATAAGGTTAAAAAAACATGAGGGACAAATCTGACATTGGGACAGGGGGGGGGCTTGGGTTGTGATTGTCTAATGTAGGGAATTATTTATTACCAGCCATCACACACGGTGCCCAGCCTTCCCCAAATTACCTCCCTGCCTCCCCCAAACCGCCACCCCCCAAACCACCTCCCTGCCTCCCCAAACCACCTCCCTGCCTCCCCAAACCACCTCCCTGCCTCCCCCAAACCACCTCCCAGCCTCCCCCAAACCACCTCCCAGCCTCCCCCAAACCACCTCGCTGCCTCCCCCAAACCACCTCCCTGCCTCCCCCAAGCCACCACCCTGCCTCCCCCAAACCACCTCCCTGCCTCCCCCAAACCACCTCCCAGCCTCCCCCCAAACCACCTCCCAGCCTCCCCCAAACCACCTCCCAGCCTCCCCCAAACCACCTCCCTGCCTCCCCCCAAACCACCTCCCTGACTCCCCAAAACCACCTCTCTGCCTCCCCTAAACCACCTCCTAGCCTCCCCCAAACCACCTCCCTGCCTCCCCCAAACCACCTCCCAGCCTCCCCCAAACCACCTCCCAGCCTCCCCCAAACCACCTCCCTGCCTCCCCCAAACCACCTCCTAGCCTCCCCCAAACCACCTCCCAGCCTCCCCCAAACCACCTCCCAGCCTCCCCCACCTCCCCTCCCAAACCACCTCCCAGCCTCCCCCAAACCACCTCCCAGCCTCCCCCAAACCACCTCCTAGCCTCCCCCAAACCACAGCACAGGGGGGTAGCTAACAGTAGTAAACAAAGATCTCCCTTAAAGCTGGGACCAAAAGAAAAGCTTACGAAGCGTACCTTTCCTCCAGGTTGCCTGCACCCAGACAGTACTTTGGTCCGCCGGATGATGCAAATCTTACTCCAAGAGATAAGGTGGTTATTGACACAATATCTTATATAGATAGATATAGATAAGGTTGTTTTAACACTATATCTCTAATATATAGAGATACGGTTGTTTTAACACTATATCCCTAATAGATAGAGATACGTTTGTTTTATCACTTCATCTCTTATAAATAGAAAGAGATAATGCTGTTTTTCACACTATACCTCTAATATATCTATCTATTCGAGATATAGTGTTACAAACAACCTTATCTCTATCTATCTAATAGAGATATAGTGTTAAAACAACCTTATCTCTATCTATCTAATTGAGATATATTATGAAAAACTGTTGATCTCTATCTATCCACATAGATAGAGATCAGGCTGCAAAAGTTTCACTATTTAATTGTCACGGTGCCAAAGCAGTTCCCTGTTGGACTCTGTACTATACAGATAGGACGGTCCAGGGCAGTGCTGCAGGGGCTAAGGTGGTCATTTCCTGGGCCAAAGGTACTGAGTTCGATTCCCCAATATCAGCAATCCTCAATGATGCTTCTTAATGCCAGAAAGAAAACACATCACTGTAAGTCTTTGGAGGAAACAACCACTGAATGAACTACATAGTAGAAGGTAGGATTGGTGAACCCATCTGAACACAGCAGCAGCAGCAGCGCTAAGAAAATGGCTCAAAACTCCAGCTGGAGTTAATTCCAGCCGTGCTGCTGTGACTTTGGGATCTATGAGATGTATTCAATCTCAATTTATCTCCGGTCCCCCGCTGATATCCACGGACGTTCTGACGTGCGTCACTGAGGCTAGCGTATCGAATGGGCGGACTCAGGAGCTCCCGTGGCAGGACGTGGCTAGAGGCATCCGCCTCCCTCCTCCTCACCCCACCTACATCACACCCCCCCCCCCCTATCCTAACTGAGCCATGAATGTCAGCGCAGCAACACAGCAGCCGTATACAATATTGATTGCTCCACTGGCTTTCTCTCAAGCTCACACCGATATGCTCCAATTGGTCTGGACTTGTTGGGGGAGGGAAAACACAACGTATTGTTATTTTACTATGAATTAAACTGTCAAGATCACTTGGATGTGAAACTGACTTTTTGGAAACACATGCCTCAAAATGCTGGGGGGGGAAATAACAAGAGAAAGTAAACGTTTAACTATTCAACCGGACCAGAGACGGTTTGGCACCACCGTCCGTCTGGCATATGAGTCCTGGATCCGTCTGTTGGGTTTGTACGTTGTGGTTCTCTGGCTCACGGACATGGAGGGGGGGGGGGGGGGGCTTGGGTGTGGGCCCATGTTCTGATTGGTTGTTGTTGTTGTCTGTTGTGTTTAATTTCAATGATGATGTCATAATGGCCATCTGACATAGGAGTCCATAGGAGCTGATACCTGAGTGGTGGTGCGTTGGTTTTCTTCAGGGAAAACAAGCTTCCCCCACGACACACTATTATGTGCTCAGGGTAACCCGGGTACCACACACACACACACACACACACACACACACACACACTCACACACACACACACACACACACACACACACACACACACACACACACACACTCACACTCACACACTCAGGGTTAGGGGGCATCTTGCTCTAGAATGCCTACCGGTAGACTTTAGAAATTTGAACCCAGTATATTTTGTCTGGTAGTCAAACCCTAACCGCTAGACAATACAGTCCCCGTACCAGTGCATTGGAAGCGACCAATCATAGCTCTCCCTCTCGGTATCAGTGTGTCTTTGTGTGTGTGTGTGTGTGTGTGTGTGTGTGTGTGTGTGTGTGTGTGTGTGTGTGTGCATGTGCGTACAAGATACAATATATTTATTTGCCATTTGTATATTGGAATAATTATTCCCCATTCCCTTCCGCAGTATTCATCTCCTAAAACAATACCATGAAAATAATATATACAATAAAAATAAAAATGACCAAAAAAAGGACGGCAAAGTGACTGATGGTATGAACAGCTGTTGAATGTGCAAAAATACGCATTTAAAATGCCAGTAGTGCAGCAGCATCATGAATACAGTGCAGTACAGTAGCTGTAATGTATCCAGAAAGTGTAATGTTAATGACATGTTATGAAAGTGAAAGTGGCAGCACTCAGCAGTTCAGTAGGTTACTGCCTGTGGATAAAAACTATCCTTAAACCTCATCTTGTACAGATGCTGCGCAACCGGCGACCAGATGGTAGGGGGGGAAGAGATTGTTCCTAGGGTGCTTGCAGTCCTTTTTGATGGACATGGCCTTCTTCCGACATCTGGTCCTAAAGATCTCCTCAATGCATTGAAGTGGACAACTGAAGATCTTCTCTGCCGTCCTCATGACCCTCTGGATGTCTTCCTTGTCCTGTGCAGTGGTGTTGCCGTACCACACGGTGACGCCACTCGTCAGGACGGTCTCTACGGGGCCACAGTAGAAGTTCACCAGCCACCTCTGGCCTATTCCGCTTTTTCTGAGGCACCGCAGAGCATAGAGGTGCTGGTGTTCCTTCTTCAGCATGATCTCCGTGTTGCGGGTCCACGCCAGGTCATCTGAAATCTGTTGCCCAAGGAAACGGAAGCAGCTGACGACTTCCACCGGTGTCCCGTCCAGGCTGATGGTGGAGTGGGTATGTGGGGGATCATTGGGGATCATTGTACTGGCAGAATGTGTGTGTTTCTACCTCCATGTGTTGGTTCACATGTAACTGCTGTATTGAACATCAATAGGTGACTGTCCAAATCAATTGGACATGTCATGAATACAATTATATAAAACATTGAACCCCTGCCAGGCGAGGGGCATCTCTCCAGCGGCCGCCTGGAGGAAGTAGCTCTTAAATGCAAGGCCGTGTTAGGAACTGTTTGTTTGATCATGGGAATGATAAGAAATAATATGCTCATCAGAATGGGATTGTGTTGAATTATGTTTGTAACTATAATTATATCTGTCAAAGAGTATAGCCTTTTTGCCAATTATGTTCTCTTTTAAAAGAGGACGTCTAAAGTACTGTTTTCTGTCCCAAATGGAGATCACTATTCATGTATAGTGATGAAGTAATAGAACACCCATTCTTCTATTTAATGTATTTTCTCTGCATATTATGCTTAATTTATTGTTGCCAATTAAGCAGTAAGTGAAAAGAGTTTGTTATTAGGAAGTTTGATAGAGAATAAGCCATTTGGAGAATGCTTTTATCCAAAGCATCGTACAAAGTGTCGTACAAAGTGTCTTACAATCAGGGAATGGAACCCCTAACCCTGGCAGTGATAATGCCTTGCCCTACCAGGTGAACTAGACAGGGTATGGAACCCCTAACAGTGCTAATGCCTTGCTATACAAATGATGGCGTGTAAAGAGCATGAAGAGGACACCCCAGGGGATCGAACCCGGTACCTCTACTACTTCACACACAAGTTAATTCCAGTGTCTCATGACTGTGACATTAAAACACACCGAGCATTGCAGCTCTTGCGTTGCCCCCACAGCGCACCATTAGGCAGATGAATAAAACAATGAATTTTTAACTATTTTGTTCACTGAATAATCCGCTTCTGTTCTGGGTTATCTGTATCTTCTGTGACTAAGCAGGGGATCTTAATTACATCAGGCAGCCAGAGAACCAGTGAAGCAAAAGGCAACAGCAGAAGAACAGCGCCCACACCTCCTCGTCTCCTAACATGAGACCGGTGCTCAGGAGGTGAACACGGGCCTCCTGGAAGCATCCTTATTGGATGATGAGTCAAACCATTTGAGCCCATCATCTAATTAAGAGGATGATGCAGTGCTAATCTCTTGTGTTTTGTGATGACTGTATTTTAGTTTGACAAATCACCAAACATGTCGGCACCCTTTCTCAAAGGGAAGTGACATCCATTATGTCTGTTTATGGCTTTGTTTTCTGTTTAGCTTTTCCCTTCGTCTTGATAAACAACCGTTAAAAGGATTTGATGGCAGTTGGAAGGTTCTAAATAGTGTTAAAACAACCTTATCTCCATCTATCTATTAGAGTCCTATACTATCTTGTTTATAGTATAGTATAGTAGTATAGTCTAGAGCAGGGGTCCCCAAACTTTTTCCTGTGAGGGCCACATAACTTTTCCCTTCTCTGATGGGGGCCGGGGTCAGTTTGTAACAGAAAAAGTGTGACGATCGCAGGGGTGCCTAAACATAAACATTTATTGTTTTCCACACATAACCAAATATTAATAACCCTTTCCGGGATCTTCACAGAAAAATTTAATAAATAATAACACTATTAATGAAATAAATAACACTATTTATGAAATAAATAATAACCAAATAACCCTCTCTGGGTTCTTCACAGAAAAAAAAGTCCACTGAACATCTCTTACTCAAATGACTCATATGAGCAGTCTCTCAAAGTTCTTGTGTTCCTTCCTTATAATCCTTTTGTAGGTTCCAGTAGGCTTGTAGACACCGCTGTTTGCAGCTCTCTCTCATCAACTTCCCTGTGAAAACCACAAAGCAAGCAGGCTGAGAAACCGAACTAAGTGATACAGCACCTACACAGCACAATACATTTCACTACCAGTATGGTTGTGGAGATGGATTTTATCCCAGTAGATTTTATTATGATTAAATTTGTTTATACTCAGAAAAGTCAGAAAAGTGATCTTACCTATGTATGTTCATCAGTGTGAACTGTGGGCCTGCATCTGGCTGGTGAGAAGTTGAATGTCAGGTTCCATTCTAGTCACAGCCAGTCTCAAACACTGATGCAGATGTTCATCTGTCAATCTTGATCTCATCTGAGTTTTCAGGTGTTTCATGTGTGAAAAGGTTTGCTCGCAGATATACGTGCTGCCAAAAAGTGTAAACATCTTCATTGCGTGTTTTTTTCTGTTAGGGTACGTGTCGTTTGGGAGGGCGGCATAGAAGTCAATGAGACTGTTGGGCTTGAATGCGTCTTTCAGAACATCACAGTTCTGTAACTCGGCCAACTCAAACTGATAAGAAGGCTGGGCTTCATCGATGTCGGCAAGAAAGGGGTTCTGGAAAAGACGGATTTCTTTTGCATTAACATGTAGTTGCCGGAATCGCACACCGAACTCCGCCTTCAGCATTTCCAGTGCTTCCACACACTTTTCAGCTGGGTTCTCTGCAGAGAGGTTTTGGGTAGCAGGGAGATGGATGAAGTTGTGCTTTTTCACTTTTTCACCCCTGGCCTTGTAGCTGCAAGTTAAGGCTGTTCAGCATTTCTGTCACGTCTGTTAAAAATGCGAGGTGCCATTTCCATTCTGGGTCGATCAGCTCTGGGACCGTTTTGTCTTTTGAATGAAGAAATGCGTTAATTTCGGGTAGCAGCTCGTAAAAACGCCTCAAAACTCTGCCCCGGCTCAACCATCGGACCTCTGTGTAGTACAGCACATCGCCGTGCGCAGACTCCAGTTCAGACAGGAATTGTTGGAACTGCCTGTGTTTAAGTCCCTTTGCTCTGATGAAGTTTATGCATGACACCACAACCTTCATGACAGAATCCCACTTCAACACTTTGCAGCACAGTGCTTGCTGGTGAATTAGGCAGTGGACTTGTAGCGGGGCGGTGAGACCCCGTTCTTCCATCTCCCGGTTCATGCGTCCTATTAGACCCCGAGACGCACCCACCATACTAGGAGCCCCGTCAGTCGTGATGCTGGCAAGCTTTGACCAGTCTAGGTCGAACTCTTCCATGGTTTGGCATACTTTGCCGAAAATGTCAAATTATTTCGTCTTCTGCTGCAGCTGGGCATATACATTACCCCCGATTTCTTCAATGCGTCTGGTGATTGTACTCGCCGACAGACTCACGGCATTAAAGACATCTTTCTTCTCGGGACACACCTCTTCCGCGACAGCATTCAAACATTTCTTGACAAACTCCATCAGTGAAAGGTTTACCGCTGCTTGCTATCAGTTGAGCAACCCGAAAGCTGGCCCGAACGGATGACTGGTTCAGCTGAGCTTGGCGTACAAATGTATTCTGCTGAGCTAACAGTCCACTTTTTAGCTTTGAGAGTTTGTCTGCTCGCATTTGGCCTTGCAAGTTATCATACTTGTCTTTGTGACGGGATTCATAGTGTCGGCGCAGATTGTATTCTTTGAATACCGCCACCGCCTCTTGACAGATGAGACAAACAGCCTTTTCTTTCCATTGAACAAAAAAATAATCGTTTGACCACTGCAGGTTAAATACCCTGCATTCTGAATCAATTTTTCTCTTACCTAACCTTTTCGCCATTATTCCGTTCTATTTGACAGGGGCTAGTCTAGGATTCGCGTGGCCAGACTGAAAAAAAAATCATAATGCGTCTCTGGTATTGTTCAGGGGGCCGGGCCAAATGTGGAGGCCTTAGTTTGGGGACCACTGGTCTAGAGTATAGCATAGTATGGTATTGTTGTTGAAATTCATACTGCAGGAGAATGAGGAGTGAGCATTCCATTGTACTTGCTCACGACAAATAAAAGCATCTTTAATCTTGAATCTTGAATCTTGAATCTTGAATCTTGAATCTTGAATCTTGAACCTTGAATCTTGACTCTTGACTCTTGAATCTTGAATCTTGAACCTTGAATCTTGACTCTTGACTCTTGACTCTTGAATCTTGAACCTTGAATCTTGACTCTTGACTCTTGAATCTTGAATCTTGAACCTTGAATCTTGACTCTTGACTCTTGACTCTTGAATCTTGAATCTTGAATCTTGAACCTTGAATCTTGAATCTTGAATCTTGAATCTTGAATCTTGAACGGCTGCCGTTGTTCCCAAAGCTCTCTGAGTCTCTGGAGCACAGCTCTGTTATCCTCATCCCACGGTCCGTCATCCCACGGAAAAAAGTACACCGGAGGAAGAGAAGAAGGGAGGGTGTGGGGTCAAAGGTTAGGGATAATTGTATGATTGACATGTGTGACAAGAGTTTAGGATAAGATACAATGTACTTCCTGAATCACAGATAGGAAAGGCCGGTGTCAGAAGTCCACCAAAGAGTGAAAGAGATAAGAAAGTGAGCTTATGCAACAGAACAACAAAACGCTTCATTTGCTTTTTAATGTCCATTTTGAGGTCTCACTTAAAACAACAGATGTTACATTTATTGTATATTAACATTTAAAATGTCACTCTTAAAACTGCTGGCAAACTCTCCACAATAAAAAAAAATCGTCCAAATTATATTGGGTCCCAGCATTTCTATGATTACTATCATTATGCTGTGGTGTTGTGCCCGTCTCCACCAGGGGGAGACACTGAGCTTACTGGCCTCTGTTTAACGTCATTAAATCCTGCACTGATATCAGTTACCACGCATATGCGGCTGCTCATGCTGTTTGATTTTTGGCAGACAAACAGCAGAGACGAGGAGCGTCCCAGAGGACGATAAGCCCTGCTTCTGTCTGGCTGGAGGAAGCAGACCTGTTGAGCAAACTAATTCACTCTTAGCTTAGCAATGCAAAGAGAGAATAGTTAGAAAATTCTCACCTCAGGATTTCAGAGAAACCACTGGGAGCAGCCGTGTGGACCAAGTTGAGAGCTAACGGAGAACTCTCCCCGTTTCAATCCCATCAGCAATTCCCTGATTTTTAGCCAACTAATTGTGACCTCTAATTGTGAGAGTGTGAGTGGAGCAAGGCATGCTGGGTAGTTTTTCGGTGGTTGTTTTGTCATGAAATCAAGGGGCGACTGTTCTCGGGCTGTCTTCTTTGGTTAGCAGGCGAGAGGAGTGGAAAGGAGTTGAGGGAAGCGTGAAATATTCATGCCGTCATGCTTTCTGGATGACAGCACTGGAGCCACTGGTGGCAGTGGCTCCTTAAAAATCTGACAAAGAATCTCCCATTGGCTATTCTAGTTTGGAACCCCTTTGGAGGTCTCCATCACTAAGGACCCCAACCACCCTGGGCTCCATCTCTTCTCCCCCATCTCCATCACTAAGGACCTCAATGTTCTATCAAAACCAAAAACCTCATGTGAGAGGGGAAATAGGTTGTCGGTGCCATTACATTTCAGCACCAAAAGTCAAACACCACAAGCCCACCTGAGGCCAGCGCTTTACAAACAAATCTCAAGTTCTGTCTATAGCTGTGTTTAAGAGACATGGAGAGAGGGAGAAGCCCATGCTTATCCCCCAGCTTAGATCCTGGGGTCCCAAGGTCCACAAGCACATCTCCCCAGAAAATACCTCTCTCTCTCTCTCTCTCTCTCTCTCTCTCTCTCTCTCTCTCTCTCTCAACCCCCCATTTCCTCCTCTAAGTATGACTTAATGTTGTGATCTCCCCACTTCTTTCTATTAGCTCGATGCTCCTGTAATATATGAGCTGGTCCTCTCCTCTTCCAGGAGAGAACTCTCTGCTATGATAATGTCCGCTTCCATCACCCGGAGAAAAGAGAGAAGAACTGCTCTGGTATTCCAGGAAGAGAGCCAATCCGCCGATGGGGGATACAAGACGGGGGCGTGGCCACACTCTCTGCCTCTGCTTCTCATTACACTGGTGGACTCCTATTCACCCCCATGCCCTGGAGGGAAGGGGCTGAACTGAAGAGACACACACACACACACACACACACACACACACACACACACACACACACACACACACACACACACACACGCACACACACACTCGCACCCACACACACACACACACACACACACACACACACACACACACACACACACACACACACACACACACACACACACACACACACTGTCTTGTTGCCCTGTGTAATTGGCAATCTTAAAGCCAAGTTACTATTGTAGTATTAATAAATATTTCCAGGATTTTTTTTCCTGGTGGAAATCTTTAGCAGAATATATCTAGACATTTTCGTCATTTTAGATGCTATTATCCAAAATGTTCTATTGGTTGGAGGTCATTAAGGAGCAGGAAGGGGTTAGGGGTCATTAAGGAGCAGGTAGGGGTTAGGGGTGATTAAGGAGCAGGTAGGGGTTAGAGGTCCTTAAGGAGCAGGTAGGGGTTAGAGGTAATTAAGGAGCAGGTAGGGGTTAGAGGTCATTAAGGAGCAGGTTAGGGGGCATCTTGCTCTGTGATGCCTACTTTATTGTATATACAATATTTTATACTATTTAGTTAGGAGGGAATGGGGAGTAAGCATTCCATTGTACTTGACAAATGACCTATAAAACAACTTGATCTTGATCTTTAT
>CM051006.1:1772502-1787502 GCA_027704905.1 Muraenolepis orangiensis
GTCCTTGAGGAAGACCCTCTGTATAAACAGCTGACCGCTGCTCTTAATACTAGGATGGGTTAAATGCAGAGAACCTATTTCACTGGACAGTACTTGTGCACTGACAAATTTGAATTATTATTATTATAAACAACCTCCCATCAGTTAGCGCCTAGCAGGAAGTATAGCAACATAAATAACCTGTCGGTCTCTGGAGGCTGGGCCCCCTCGCTGACCTTTGAAAAGGTGCGGACCGCCATCTTAATGACGGCCATTTTGATGCTGGGAGGACAGAAAACACACACACACACACACACACAGCAACACAAACACACACACACACACACACACACACACACACACACACACACACACACACACACACACACACACACACACACACACACATGGTATCCTTCTTTCCCATTGTCCTCCATTAGGAAGACCAGAGACGGTCCTATTCTGTAACAATGTCTTCCAGCCGGTTCCCACCAGTCTGAGCCGGTCACAAGTGATCTCACTGAACGCTGACGGTGGAACTTACTGGAATGATGCGTCACCAAGCACCAAGAAGAACCAAGCAGCCATGACGGTTTCTTGCCATATATTCCAGGGGAATTCATGGGCACTCCCAGTCAATAGCCCTGCTGTTTGTGGTCGTTAGCGACACAACAGCAGGCTATGACTGGGACATCAAGAACAACAAGAACCTTCAGACCCACCTGGAGGAACCCTGAGACACCCGGCCCTCACCTTTGACCTTTCACTGCAGCAAATCAGAGGCCGATGGGACGCAGCCATGTAGGAAATATTATCCCCATTGAAATGAAAGTGAAAGTTGAACAGTTTCTTCATTAAATGTGGATATCATTAAGTTACATTACAGTCATTTAGCAGACGCTTTGGTCCAATGTACGAGATAGTGCGTTCAACATGGGTAGATATCATACAGTATATGAATATCACGTATTACTTTCCATTAAGGGAATTCAGGTAAAAAGGGTATGCCTAGGGTAATAGGTAGAAATATACAAATATATACTAATTAGAATAATAAGAAAATAAAAACACAACTCATCACACAGCCAGGGGTTCAGGGTCAGAGGACTTCTCAGTGGGCTAGCTCAGTCTGTTGGGACTTTGGAACCGGAAGGTTGCCTGGGCACTGCCTCAGTGCCCTTGAGCAAGGCACCAGACACCTCCTCTGCTCCCCTGTATATCCAACAGCTGATACCCACTGCTCCTCATACTAGGATGGGTTAATGAGAGGACCTCATCTCACTGTGTGGACATGAGACCAATGGAGAGGATTCAGTCCTCAAGATTTTGATTTTTTTTTACACGTTACTTCATGTCGTAGCCCAAATTTCCCTTTAAGGATGAAACTTAAAAAAACATAAATAAACATAAATGTCAGCTATAGTTTTGGAGGCTGAGGTAGTCCACCAGAACCTCTTGAAGAGGACAGATGAGCCTCAGACAGACAGACCTCCAGTAGAGCAGGCGGTGTGATGAGGAAAGGACCATGCTCCTTTCAGGGAGTTGATGCTGGACCTCATTGTGTTCACACTCCTTTATATAGCAGACAGAAATGGAGGGATTTTCAAGCGGGTGTCAAAGTGTAAATTCTCTTCTCCCCGTTGTTTTTTATTCAATGAAACGTACACTTCAATTCCTCCTGGTCAATAGAAATAGCCACGTCTCTCTCCTATCCTCAACTATTGAGTTGTAAACGGTTGTAGAGAGAGAGGTGGCAGACGCTTCACACTCCCCCCTCAGCTCTGTCTCCTCTTCCCTTTAAATTGACTCACAGCGCCATTTATTAAGACTTCAGTCAAACTGGTTTTTCTGAGGTGCGAGAACGTGTAAAACGGTCTGACTCATTACCGACAACATGAAATGGAAATGGACTTTCTTACTTTGACAGATTATTTTCTCCCAAACGGACGGTGGTTATTTTCCCCCCTTCATCTTGTCCTGTGTCGACGGCGGTGTGTGTGTGTGGTGTGTGTGTGTGTGTGTGTGTGTGTGTGTGTGTGTGTGTGTGTGTGTGTGTACCTCGGCTTACCCGGCTCTCAAAACACCGGAACCGAGTCGTCGATATCCTGAAAGTGGTCCTGGTTTTAAACGTGGTCGTGGTTCTCGTTGGTTCACACTCGGTCAATGTAGAACATGAGAGCCGATGGACATAACATATGAGCTTAATGTAAATCACTTAACCACATCATTTATGAAATTCAAGAAAGATAAAGATGTCAATTCACCTTGGGACAGCGAGAGTGAATTTGCATAGACACAACCAAGACACTCATCTCTAAAGTGTTGTGTTGTGTTGTGTTGTGATATATTTGTCTATAAAGCCTGCTTTATAATATCTATAAAGCTTGCTTTATAATATAATCTTAAGAACAGGAATGTTTAAAAGTCATTGTTGACATGTTGTAATTTCCGTCAGTAACGTTCCGCCGGGGAAGCCCATAACAGACCAGGCTATTTACTGTGCTGCTTTGCATATTAACTGATACAAATGGATAATGGCTGCCTTCTGGCGGTCACCCGCAGGGCGTGGAACACGCGCCCAAACCATTTAGTATAGTATATAGTTTACATATTTATTACTAAGATATCTGTTTACTGTACCTGCAATATATATTTAAATTTGTTGATAGAACTGTTCCTACTCCTGTATACATATATACATTTATGTATGCCATACATTTATTTATATATGCTCATTTGTATATACATTTACATTTATATATTTTTATCCTGCTTTCAATAATTGCTTACCCCTGATCACTACCTGTTAAATACTCACTTACCTGTATATATATATATATGCATTTATATATTATTATTATTATTATTATTATTAGTATTAATAATCTTTTTTTTATTATTATTATAATTATGCTCATATCACATCTATACCTAGACTGTCTTCTAACCTGTACATTTAAACTGTAAATTATATTATATTACCTGCACTTTACTGCAACATTTGCACTCTGGTTAGATGCTAAATTATTTTCGCTGTACTGTGCTGTACAATGACAATAAATTTGAATCTAATCTAATTAAAAACACCAAATGACATTTATTACATCCAGGAGGAAAGTGAACAAGCCTCTAATTGCCCTTCCTTTAGAATCTCTTTTATTTTTAGTGTGTCCAGGAGCCTTTGAAGGCCTCTGGCGCTTACGTCAGTCAGAGTGAAATAAAGTGTTTTCTTATGCGTGAAACCAAGATTAATGTGCGTATAATGGCCTTATTTGGGCTGGTCAGCAGATGTCTATCCTTGTTTATCCTTATTGCGTCGCAAAGCTGCCATCTTGTATTTGAAACCACGTTAATTTGGACTTAGTTTGAGTCTCATGACCTCACTCCTTCTTGTGAGTACGATACTCACTTGGTACTAGTGCATTAACAATGACCAATAACCCCTATACCTTTCTTAGGGTTATTAGTTATTGTTAATGCAGTATTTTTGTGCTTGATGCAGTATGAGTTAAGACTCCCGGCACCCGCGGGTTCCAGCGTTGTCCCGGCTCCAACAGCTCTGTCCTGGGTCAAACCCGGTCGGAGACGGGCCCAGAGTAACGTCTCATTAAAACGACCACTGAGATGCTTCTCAGGCCCCGGCGCTCTGCCCCGGAGAGCAGAAGCAGAAGGTCTTTAATGAGTCAAGAAGGGACTTTGATTGGATGGGTTACACAGTCTGTACTGTCTGACTGTCCTGACATCACACCACATGTTGTGCTGGTATAATAGTCCACTTTTATTAAAATGTCAATTAAATTGTAGAATTATAATGAATAAAAGAGGCTTTAGTCCTCAGATCGAAACACAAACTCCACAAACTTTTCCAAAACTAAAGCTTTTGGCCAACTTAGTTTACCATTAACATAGTTTACCACTTACTTAGTTTACCAGTAACTTAGTTTACCATTAACTTAGTGTATCACTAACTTAGTTTTCCATTAACATAGTTTACCAGTAACTTAGTTTACCATTAACTTAGTTTACCACTTACTAAGTTGACCATTAACTTAGTTTACCATTAACTTAGTTTACCACTAACTTCATTTACCATTAACTTAGTTTACCAGTAACTTAGTTTACAACTTAATTTGTTTACCAGTAACTTAGTTTAACATTAAAATAGTTTACCAGTAACTTAGTTTACCATCAACTTAGTTTACCACTTATTAAGTTGACCATTAACTTAGTTTACCAGTAACTTAGTTTACCATTAACTTAGTTTACCACTTACTAAGTTGACCATTAACTTAGTTTACCATTAACTTAGTTTACCACTAACTTCATTTACCATTAACTTAGTTTACCAGTAACTTAGTTTACAACTTAATTAGTTTACCAGTAACTTAGTTTAACATTAAAATAGTTTACCAGTAACTTAGTTTACCATCAACTTAGTTTACCACTTATTAAGTTGACCATTAACTTAGTTTACCAGTAACTTAGTTTACCATTAACTTAGTTTACCACTTACTAAGTTGACCACTAACTTAGTTGACCAATAACTTAGTCTACCACTGACTTAGTCTTCCACTAACTTAGTCTACCACTAACTTAGTCTTCCACTCATTTAGTTTACCACTAACTTAGTTTACCACTGACATGGTATATTTAATGGCAATCTTTAGAATGTATTTTTGTGGAGCGAGCATATTCCCCATTCTGCACTCTGCACCTTGTTTTCAACAGGGTAGGAAAGAGCTGAGGAAACAGCAAACAGGAACACATGAGTTCATCTTAAAAGCAGCAGCTTGTTGTCTTAGTGTTCATCTCATGTTGTTTTGGTTTGTTTTTAGGATTGTTTCATTTCCTCCTCTAAAAAGTCGGATACCAGCCTTAGTTGTTTGTTAGACAACCAGTTGGTTCTCAAATGTTCACAACTCAAGTGCATTGCGTTGTAACTCATGCATCTTTCAGAATATCTTTCTCATTTGCTGTCGTCTGCCAGGCCGTTATTCAGGAAAATTGTATTCTTGTTATTCTTGTTCTATTTGATGTATTGTTTACTCATGGCTTCAAAGAAATCGGTATTGTGGGAATTTAATTTTTTTAATTTAAAGGTATACTTATAGAAAAGGTGAGATTGGGGACACACTTGAATTAGATTCAACTGAATCCCCCCCCCCCCCGGGAAGCTCTGGGGTCAGAGCACAACCCCTTCCTTCCAGGGCTGCTTTAGCACATGGCTGTGGGATTTAATGAAATGGACTTCCATTAAAAGCTGCGTATTCAGAACAGTGGATCATGCTGCTGCCATGGAGCCTGGAGATTTAGGAAGCCGCCGGGCCGCAGCGGGAGAGTGATAAAGGATACATATGAGAGCCTTGGATGGAGAGAGCTGTTTCATCTCCTCCTATTGTGCTGGGAAGGGATTGATATATAATTCAACACCTCGGCCAGGAATTTATTCAAAACGACACTTCGGCAGGAAAAAAATAAAAAATTCTTTCAAATGATGTTTTTATTAAATATCTGATGGTCTTGCGATTGCTAATCTTGTGGGGAACAGGTGCCTACACACACACACACACCACACACACACACACACACACACACACACACACACACACACACACACACACACTCTCACACACACTCTCACACAAACACACACACACACACACAGTCAGACACACACAGACATAGTCTTAGCAGCGTAGTGTTGAAATGTGTCATCTAGTAGAAAGTATATTATTGTTATATATATTTGATTTGAAGTTCATTTGACAGTATCTTTAAAGACAATAGTGGCCCATTCAACTCCTAGCCCCATTAGCTTCAGAGGCTCCATTAGGCTGCTAACCGTCCTGCCTTTCATTATTCTGTTGGAAATAAGATAAAGAGGGAAATGAGTTTCTGTGGAACAATAGTTCTGTGACATCTTGGACGGAATGGCAAACTGTTTATATTGTATGTAATTGTGTATGTCATTTTTCATTCTTCTTGTATCTCGTTCCTGAACAGTTAACAGTACATCTCTCAGATCTACGACACATCAATTGCATTACTAAGATTGAATTTACCTCCATTTTTAACAGACTCTGAAGCAGTTTCTCCTAAAGGATGTTCTTGGCCTTTTACCAGCAGCTGTGAGGAGAGGAAGCAGCTGTGAGGGAGAGGAAGCAGCAGTGAGGGAGAGGAAGCAGCTGTGAGGAGAGGAGGCAGCTGTGAGGAGAGGAAGCAGCTTTGAGGGAGAGGAAGCAGCTGTGAGGAGAGGAAGCAGCTGTGAGGAGAGGAGGCAGCTGTGAGGAGAGGAAGCAGCAGTGAGGGAGAGGAGGCAGCTGTGAGGAGAGGAAGCAGGAGCTAGGAGCCTTGGCCTCCAGTGAACCCGCTGGCTGAAGGCTCTTCAGGGTCTCAGCCCTGCCAGGCCACACGACCGCAATCATTTCTCCATTCCTTCATGTGAGCGCATGCTATTTAGAAGTAAGACATTGGTTTATAGAGCAGCCCAAAGACTGGTTCATCATCTATCCCCAACCTACAGGCATCCTTCAGCGAGACGTCAAGCCTTTTATTCGGTTCCATAGCAACGGGATAAGAGCATCTGCTGAATATCTATGGTCAAAAACAATTGCTGGAAACATCCCTAAGAGAACAATCTGTAGATGTTGGATGTTGATGTTGTAAACAGGTGAGCATGCTCTCCTCCCGTACAGAGAGTGGTCTCCTTGATCAAAGCCATGGGAATATTTCACAACACGTGCATCGTCCTTGGACGGAGAGGCGCTCGCAATACTGCGGACCAGTGATTGGCTAATACTGCAGACCAGTGATTGGCTAATACTGCAGACCAGTGATTGGCTAATACTGAGGACCAGTGATTGGCTAATCCTGCGGACCAGTAATTGGCTAATACTGTGGACCAGTGATTGGCTAAGACTGCGGACCAGTGATTGGCTAATACTGCGAACCAGTAATTGGCTAATACTGTGGACCAGCGATTGGCTAAGACTGCGGACCAGTGATTGGCTAATACTGCGGACCAGTGATTGGCTAATCCTGCGGACCAGTGATTGGCTAATGTCGATGGTTTGAAATCTGATCAGACACAACCGCCCCCAAACACCAGAGTCGACTCATGAAAGACAAAAAAAAAAAAAAAACAGCAGAAGCAGCTGAAGCAATTAAATGTGTAATTATTGAAAATGAATTATGTAAATGCTGCTGAGTCTTTTCTGTCTCTTTACCAAGAACATGTATTATTGTATTTACACAAACACGCTATACAATACTTTAGTCACATTCAGTACCAAGTATAGCCTACATGTGTGTGTGTGTGTGTGTTTGACACATGCATGTGCGCAATCACACGCTTGTGAGTGTACTTCCCCACGTGCGCTCTCTCAGAAGTGCATTGTTCAGAGTGAGAGGGAGTGCGCGGGGGCGTTATCACTGTCACATACAATTACCCTCGGGGAAGTGCTCGGCCCGGGGTTCATCCACAGCGGTAAATCACCTGGAACCTGAGGGGCCTTAAGAACGGCCCACTGGGGGCCAAACACCAGATAGAGAGGGTTAAAGACCCTTAAGAGACCCTTTCCCTTAGAATTGATCACAAACGTCGGTTGCCAAAAGGAGTCCAACTTTCATGAGAACCTCCTTCTGGCTGGAGAAGGTGATTAGCTAATATTAGCTAAACGGTGATTAGCTCATATCACACCGGTGCGTTTTGCACATGAAGCACAAAACAATCATCGGGCTCCCATTAGCAGCCCCTGTTTTTGGTCTCTTAATGAGAGTGTTGGAAAGTTTAGCTATCAAGTAGAAACGCTGCTCAGGATGGCTGTGTGTGTCATTAGCACATACAGCGCGGCGGATAAATCACCTAGCAGCCCAGCCTAGCTTCTCGTCTGCATGCGGCTTCGCTGATAGCCGAAAAATCAATCCTCTCCCGGCATCTTCGAGTGGTGGAGGGGGAGGGGCTCCATATTTTCTGGGGAGGTTTATGGATGGGGGATGGGATTGGGGGGGAGGGGGGGGTTCCGAGGGGAAAGAGAGACGGATGGACGTGTATCGCTGTGAGGGTACGATGGAGGATACCCAAGAAGAAGACGTTTTGCTGAATTGACAAATATTCATTCATCGAAGGAGACGTCATGCTGAGATTGAACATATATATATATATATAGTATATATATATATAGTATATATATATATATATATATAATTATATTTATACTAAGTCTTCTTCCTTCAGACTGAATTGATTTTCCACTCGGTTGGAGGTCTAAACTAAACTGTGTTCATCTGGCCGTATTAAAATGGAAAGGTTGAAGCCATCCAGAAGATGCTTAGCCTGGCGTAGTCATTATTTTAGACAGGGATGAGAACACCTACCTGCTGGGGTCAACAGTCCACAACAATAGGGGGACCTACTGTAGGGAGCGAGGCCGGAGACTAAAGGACCCGGACATCGGGGCCTCGGAGTGCCACAAGGGCCCCAAGCTGAAGGACCACGGCGTGGATTCAATTAACACATGACCTCTGGACGACCCGAGGCCGGGCTTCATTTGTTTCCTGCCAAGGCCTCCCCGTCGGAGTTGGTGGTTCCTTCATGGACGGCGGATTACAACGTGCAAACCGATGGTCAACATTTACCTACGTCACTCTCAAACACGAGGGACCTAAACATGACGCATCAACCTGCCTCCATCCTTTGAAAACCCTGACAAAATACATTCATTAAGACGAAGCGGTAGCTAAGACCAACCAAACCAGGATGGAAGCAGAGCAGCTGGATCTCCCTCACGGTGGGTTCACATTGAATATGGAGTAGAAGAAGCATTATATAGATAGCACAGGCTGCCTCATTCTCCCATGGCGACAACACGGAAGACAAGTGAAATAACCCCTCCGCTCCGGTGGAGTCTGTCCCAGACGGACGGCCCGGGGAGCTTGACAGTTCAATCAAACCGCTGGTAATAGTTCATTTTATCTCTAGTTCTCCTAAGGCCATATCACAGCCCCGGCACCTGCAACCCCGCCCTGAGAATGGGTGGAGAGGGTGGAGGGGCCGTGGAGTCCAGTGTCTGGTTTATCAGAGCAGCTCCACCCTCCAATCCCGACCCGCTGGAAACAGATCTATATCTGACCTGGAGCTCACGACACACCGTCACGTTCCTCACACCACAATGAAAAATACAAAATAAACTTTGAGTGACTTTTGTGTGACTTTGATGTCTTTGATGACCTTGACCAGATGGGCACAGGCAGAGGGTTTTCCCAGGGTCCTGTGGGAGCTGAGGAAAAGGCTTGTGAAGTCACACACCTGCAGTTATCAGGTGTTAGACCATGATTGGCTGGTGAGAGTGACTCAGAACGGAAGGAGAAAGTGATGAAGCCCAACTCGTTACTGCTTGGACCAATGTGGCTCCCAATACCAAAACACTTCATGACTTTATCTCTTTATACTTTAGATAATGAAACAAATTGGAATGTTAATGAACACAAAAGGTATCTTAAGGCTATGAAAGAAAAAATTCACACTCTTTCATACACACACATTCCTCTCCCCCTCTCTCTCTCTCTCTCTCTCTCTCTCTCTCTCTCACACATACACACACTATCACACACACACATACCCACTCTCACACATACACAACCACACACACACACGCACACACACACACACACACACACACACACACACACACACCACACACACACACACACACACACACACACTCACTCACACATACACAGACACTATCATAATATTGACTCATTTAACACTTTCAACATGACGTGAATTCAGAAACAGGTCATTAAGGAGCAGGTAGGGGTTAGACAGTACAGAGAGAGGTCATTAAGGAGCAGGTAGGGGTTAGACAGTACAGAGACAGGTCATTAAGGAGCAGGTAGGGGTTAGACATTATAGAGATGGGTCATTAAGGAGCAGCTAGGGGATAGACAGTACAGAGACGGGTCATTAAGGAGCAGGTAGGGGTTAGACAGTACAGAGAAAGGTCATTAAGGAGCAGGTAGGGGTTAGACAGTACAGAGACAGGTCATTTAGGAGCAGGTAGGGGTTAGACAGTACAGAGACAGGTCATTAAGGAGCAGGTAGGGGTTAGACAGTACAGAGACAGGTCATTAAGGAGCAGGTAGGGGTTAGACAGTACAGAGACAGGTCATTAAGGAGCAGGTAGGGGTTAGACAGTACAGATACAGGTCATTTAGGAGCAGGTAGGGGTTGGACAGTACAGAGACAGGTCATTTAGGAGCAGGTAGGGGTTAGACAGTACAGAGACAGGTCATTAAGGAGCAGGTAGGGGTTAGACAGTACAGAGACAGGTCATTAAGGAGCAGGTAGGGGTTAGACATTATAGAGATGGGTCATTAAGGAGCAGCTAGGGGATAGACAGTACGGAGACAGGTCATTAAGGAGCAGGTAGGGGTTAGACAGTACAGAGACAGGTCATTGAGGAGCAGGTAGGGGTTAGAGTCTAACCCCTACCTGCTCCTTAATGACCCGTCTCTGTACTGTCTAACCCCTACCTGCTCTTTAATGACCTGTCTCTGTACCGTCTAACCGTTAGACGGTACAGAGACAGGTCATTAAAGAGCAGGTAGGGGTTAGACAGTACAGAGACGGGTCATTAAGGAGCAGGTAGGGGTTAGACAGTACAGAGACAGGTCATTAAGGAGCAGGTAGGGGTTAGACAGTACAGAGACAGGTCATTAAGGAGCAGGTAGGGGTTAGACCAGACATGGGCAAACTACGGCCCGCGGGCCACATACGGCCCGTTAGGCTTTTTAATCCGGCCCGCCGAACTTGTCCAAATTATAGTAAAAACCTCCTTTTTTTCCCCTTTCCCTGCAATGCCCACGTTTCCCCAATAGATGGCGCACTCAAAACACATTGACCGTTGTTGGAGTGGCGCGTATTTCTCTTTATTTCACTTTAATTTTCACTTCGTTTCACGTCACCATTAAGCCCTTCTGTGAAAATGAGCGGACCAAAGAGAAGGAAAGTGGACAGCGAATGCCGAGTGTTTAATAAGGAGTGGACAACAAAATACTTCTTCACTGAAGTCCGATCAACGGCTGTATGTCTGATATGCCAAGAAGCTGTTGCGGTTTTCAAAGAGTACAATATCAGCCGTCACTTTGCCACGAAGCATGCAAACTATGCTAGCAAGCAGTCAACACAAGAACGGGCGGCTACTGCTCAGAGGTTGGCAGCTAATTTACAGAGTCAACAGAACTTTTTTCACCGACAAACTGCAATTCAAGAGTCAAGTACCAAGGCAAGTTATTTGCTGGCATTCAAATTAGCAAAGGCTAGCAAGCCTTTCTCCGAAGGCGAGTTTTTGAAAGAGTGCATGGTAGAGACAGCAGGTCTCTTGTGTCCGGAGAGCAAAGCCAAGTTTGAAAAAATCAGTTTAGCACGCAGGACAGTGACTCGCCGCGTGGAACTGATTGACGAAGATATAGTCAGCGAGTTAAACAAAAAGGCGGAGTCCTTTAAGTTATATTCACTAGCACTGGATGAAAGTAACGACATAAAAGACACTGCTCAGCTCCTAATTTTTATCCGAGGGATTAACGACAGTTTTGAGATAACGGAGGAGCTTTTGAGCATGGAATCACTGAAAGGGAAAACGCGAGGAGAGGACTTATATGAACAGGTGTCTGCTGTCATCGAGAGAATGAAGCTACCTTGGAGTAAACTTGCCAATGTCACCACGGATGGATCGCCAAATTTAACTGGAAAAAACATCGGGCTGCTGAAAAGAATCCAGGATAAAGTGAAAGAAGAAAACCCTGACCAGGATGTTATTTTACTTCACTGCATCATTCATCAGGAGTCTCTGTGTAAGTCTGTATTGCAGCTTAATCACGTCGTGGATCCAGTTGTAAAACTTGTTAACTTCATACGAGCAAGGGGACTTAATCATCGTCAGTTCATTACGTTCCTGGAAGAAACTAATGCGGATCACCAGGACCTACTTTACCACTCTCGCGTCCGCTGGTTAAGTTTGGGGAAAGTGTTTCAACGAGTCTGGGAGCTCAAAGACGAGATTCGCTCATTTTTTAATTTAATGGGGAAATCCGAAGAATTCCCCGAGCTGAGCGACACAAACTGGCTTTGTGACTTTGCGTTTGCTGTGGACATATTTTCACACATGAATGAGCTGAACGTGAAGCTACAGGGGAAAGATCAGTTTGCGCACGACATGTACACAAATGTGAGAGCCTTCAAATCCAAGCTGGTTTTATTCTCCAGGCAAATGTCAAACAAATCTTTCGCACATTTCCCCACACTAGCCGTGCAGAAAGAGGCCGCCCGAAATGCGAAGAAATACTGCAAATCACTGGACGATCTGCACAGAGAATTTTGCCGTCGGTTCTGTGATTTTGAAAAAATTGACAAGTCACTTCAACTGGTGTCCTGTCCCCTGTCACAAGACCCCGAATCAGCACCGCAGGAGCTGCAATTGGAACTGATCGATCTTCAGTCTGACTCCGTCTCAAAGGAGAAGTTCAAGTCTCTTAAACTGAATGACTTTTACGCTTCACTTAACGAGACCGCGTTTCCAAACCTCCGGAGGACGGCGCAGAAGATGCTGGTGTTGTTTGGCTCGACCTACGTGTGTGAGCAGACGTTTAGCGTCATGAAAATCAACAAAGCCCATCACAGATCCAAGTTAACTGACCAACACCTCAGATCTGTCCTGAGAATTGCCACAACAAAACTAACTCCAGACTTTGATGCACTGGCAAAAAAGGGAGACCAACAACACTGTTCCCACTGAAATGGTGAGTTTTTCTGCTGTGTTATGAAAAAATGCATATGGAAAGTTTGGAAGTGCGTCTTTTAATTAAGAGCAATGCGCATTTACGCACAGCAGCGGTACAGTAGCTTAATTAACACGCCGCACATCGCTCTTAATTTAAATTTAAATTTTCAGCTGCAGGTAGGATATTTAATACAGCCTATGTCTGTGTGCTTGGCAACGATACACGTGTACTGTTTGCGCGTGAAGGCGAGGGCGTCCGTGGCGAGTTTGTAGAGCGCGCGGTCAGGACAATCCATCCATGATTTTGCGGAGTTTAACACAAGTAGATATTATTGAGCTTGAGTATTTCGTTGTGTAATAATATGTTTTGAATGTTGAAAGTGATTCCATTTTTTAATAAATGTTGATTTCTTTAACTTTGCACCTTCGATTGAAACTTATTAAAAACAGACGCAATCTTGATAAATCACAGTGCGTATGTTATTTTAATCTATTTACATTTCCTCCTCCCAGTATCTGCGAAATAGTATGTAAATGCCATATCTTGCATATTCCTTGAGACAAATTTATTAACTGATAAGGGCTATTTTTCACATTTGAAAGACAGTTAATAAATTGGGTTGTAGTGTTCTTACTGTGCTATGAGATTGCACACACTACATTTAATGCTTTAGTATATCCGGCCCAAACACTCCCTCCAAATGCTCCTGGCCCGGCCCCTCTGTCAAATTTTAGAACCCATTGTGGCCCGTGAGTCAAAAAGTTTGCCCACCCCTGGGTTAGACAGTACAGAGACAGGTCATTAAGGAGCAGGTAGGGGTTAGACAGTACAGAGACGGGTCATTAAGGAGCAGGTAGGGGTTAGACAGTACAGAGACAGGTCATTTAGGAGCAGGTAGGGGTTAGACAGTACAGAGACAGGTCATTAAGGAGCAGGTAGGGGTTAGACAGTACAGAGACGGGTCATTAAGGAGCAGGTAGGGGTTAGACAGTACAGAGACAGGTCATTAAGGAGCAGGTAGGGGTTAGACAGTACAGAGACAGGTCATTTAGGAGCAGGTACTGGTCAGACATCTTGCTCTAGGATGCTTACAGGTAGGCTGTGCCTTTGGGCAAGGCGTTGAATACCCTGGACACTATTATTATGATGGAAGTATGAAGAACTAAGATGAAACGACACTCTCTTCCCTAAGAGCCGATAAAAAAGAGGCCCATGAAAATATTCAATGACACAACTTTATCCACTGTCCAGATGAAAGTCAGATGGGAAGCGCCTTATAAAATCCTCAGGGTGAAGCTGTGAATGTGTAAACTCTTATGGTCGCGGCGGGCGTTTATAGGCGGTTGTGGTGGAGGGGAGTGGAGCACTTGATACTGCGGTATCGCCTGCCTGACGGTAACAGTGAGTACAGTTGGTGGCTGGGTGGGCAATGTCTTTTATGATGCGTTTGGCCTTGGTCACGCACCGCTGGTTGTATATATAAAAGAATAAATAACAAAAAACTGCGTCGTCCTGCGGGAGCTTGCAACACGGCAGCCATCACTTACGTCGCCATCTCTCCATGGTTCACTACTAGGTTACATATTCGATTTAAATGCACAGCAAAGTACATTACATATAAAGTACATATGTCACTTGACATTTAATGACAATTAATTTAATCTCACCCTTCAAATGAGTGTTTCCATGGTTTTTGAAAGCATTTTTTTTTTTTAAGTTTAGTTTTTTAGTTGAGTCTTAGTTTTGTTCTTTGTTTGGTAATTTAATTTGTGGTATTTTGCTAATACTCCATTTCTATATTTGTGTCTATTATGAATTTGATTTTTTTGGGTGATTTCATAGTGTCACGGCCGGGTGTAGGTGAGACCCAAAAGCAGGAGAACAGAAGTTAGATGGAACAGGGGCTTATATGAAAGCAAAAGGCAAAGGTACAGACAGGGCCAGGCAAAACAAGGTCGTAATACAGGCGATGGTCACAAACACGGTAGATCCAAAAACAGAACATAAGACGTACTAAAGAAACTTGACGTGAGGCTTCCCAAGAATCAATGTGTGTGATAATCCAGCCCTGTGTGAGTGCGCGGGGTAGGCTTAAATAGCAACGTCAATCGTGATGCGCTGCAGCTGAGGGTGAGAATTAACAAGGGGGCGTGGCTATCCGCTACTGTGTAGTGGGAGGAGACAGGAATGTGGAACGTGATTAGGGGGCGTGGCTTTCCGGGAGAGTGATGTGGAGAA
>CM051006.1:1792502-1817502 GCA_027704905.1 Muraenolepis orangiensis
CTTGCGTGGGGACGAGGACCAATACTTGTCCCCTGGACTGAACTCCCTCACTTGGGCCCCCCTGTTATAAAGCCTTGCCTGTGTCTCCTGGGCTTGTTGCATGTTTTCTCTTACCATGGGCCAAACCTCACTCATCCTGCGGTGCATTTTCTCCACATGTTCTATCACCGTGGTGTGGCGGGTGGGCTGTTGTTCCCAAGCCTCCTTAGCTAGGTCCAGCAGGCCCCTTGGTCTTCTGCCATAGAGCAACTCAAATGGTGAAAAACCTGTGGATGCCTGGGGTACCTCCCGGATGGCAAACAGGAGGTATGGTAATAGTAGGTCCCAGTCTTTTCCGTCTGTGTCTATCATCTTCCTTAGCATTTGCTTTAGTGTTTTGTTGAACCGCTCAACCAAACCATCGGTCTGAGGCTGATAGACGGATGTCTGAACTTGAGTCACTTTCAGAAGACGGCATAAGGCCTTCATTACCTTTGACATGAAGCAGGACCCCTGATCTGTCAATATCTCTTCTGGTATGCCCACCCTACTACATAGGAGAAGAAGCTCTCTGGCAATGGTCTTACCCGTAGCGGCTCTTAAGTTTTCGTGTCCCCATGTATGCATGCTACTGCCACTGGCTCGCCTTGTTGCTCGTTCACGAAGTCAGGGCGGACCAGTGTGATGACACTCCCCGAGTCCAGCAGGGCCTCCGTATCCTTGCCCATGATCCTCACTGGGAAACGGGGGGCCGACTCACAGGCCTCCATCCAACCCCTGCTGAGATATCCACATGGGAAGAACGCCATGGAACACTCGGCTGTTGGCATGGACTCGTCTCTTTCCGGGCACTCTCTCACAAAATGCCCCTCCTTACCACACCCGTAACAGCGTCTCTCTTCCAGGGAACTTCTTGGTAGGGGCCGCCCCCATCTGCTCCCTGAAGGCTCCATCATTCTCCGGTTGAAGTTTCCACCCAGCCGAGGATGGCCTGTTCTCTCGGGTTTCACCGGGCTGTTTCGTCCCGTCGGCTTCATTAGCTCCTGGGTGACCCGGTGGTTTTCCAGCAGCGCAATCAGTTGATCAAGATCCGGGGCCCCTTGCTGGGATACGTATTTCTTCGCATCACTGGGCAGCGACCTCACGCATCTGTCTAGCACTACCCGTTCCACCGGTAGTGGTCCGTCTCCCTCTGTGAGCCACGTCCTGACCAGACGGTGTAGTGCTTTGACCTGGGGCCGAGCTGGAGCCGTGGGATCGTAGGCCCATTTGTGGACCCTTAGGGCTTTTGTCGGTAGGCTGTAGCCATACTGTGCTAGGATGCTCCCTTTCAGCTCTGTATAATCGGCTGCCTCTCGGGCTGACAGGTCCCTGCATGCCAGTTGGGCCTCCCCCGTTAAAAAAGGAGTCAATAAGGTGGCCCATTCCTCTCTCGGCCACTGCTCTCTGATGGCAACACGTTCAAAGAGTTCCAGGTATGATTCAATGTCATCTTCTACCGTTAATTTTGTCAGTGCCTTTTCCGGGGTTCTTTGCGTTGTGCGCTCACAAAGCTCTGTGATGGCCTTCTGCAAAGTTTGTTGTGACTGTAACACTGTTGTCAGCACCTCCCTTAACGCTGGATCCATGTCTTCGGGTTGTGAGCTGGGTCAGAAAGCCCGCATCCATCCACCATATGTGAGTGCCCACGCTCAAGAAGGCACAAAAACAGCGGGTTTTTGAGGTTTAAACAAAAATGTCCTTTTATTTCTCTAAACTTGGGGGTTAAGGGAGGGAATGAAAAATAACACAAGCTTGTCTTCGGCGTCTCACGCCTGGTCCGCGGTCCTCTCACCCTCTGGCGGCTTCCCGAGCTCCTGGGTGCGACGGCTTCTCCTTTCCTTCAGATCAAAACTGAAACAGCAGAACAGCAGGTAACCACATGGCTGGACCTCTCGGCAGCGAGGTCTCACTCCGCTCACCCCCCTTTCCTCTCCCAGCAACCCTCTACCTGTGTGTTTTTAAGCACCTGCTTTACTCAGGTGTTTATTGTTGTCAGCTGGGGGTTTCACTCCGGGAACTCATTCGCCTTCCCCCCCCCCCGGGTCCTAAAGCCCTCCAAGTATCTCCCTCGGGAGATATACGCCTCCCACAACGTAACCGAAGGTAAGTCTCCTCTTCTTCGCTCTGGTGGGACCCCAAGGGTAGCTTGGGGTACCACAATACACACACACATACACACACATACACACACACATACACACACATACACACATACACACACATATACACACACACACACACACATACAAACACATACACACACATACACACACATACAAACACATACACGCACATACACACACACACATACACACACATACATACATATACATATTGACTTGACTTGACTTGACATACAAACACATACACACACATACACACACACATATACACACATACACACACACACACACACACACACACACACACATACACACACACACATACACACACATACAAACACATACACACATACACACACACATATACACACACACACACATATACACACATACACACATACACACACACACACACACACATACACACACATACACACGCATACAAACACATACACACACACATCCCTAACCCCCACACATATACACACATACACACATACACACACACACACACACATACATACAAACACATGCACACACATACAAACACATACACACACACACACACACACACACATACACACACACACACAAAAATACACATACAAACACATACACACACATACACACACACATACAAACACATACAAACACATACACACACATACACACACATACAAACACATACACACATACACATACATACACACACACATACACACACATACAAACACATACACACACACACACACACACACACACACACACACACACACACACACACACACACACACACACACACACACACACACACACATAGAGAGAGAGAGAGAGAGAGAGAGAGAGAGAGAGAGAGAGAGAGAGAGAGAGGGAGAGAGAGCCTGCCAGCACATACTGTACCTGTGGATGTGATTCAGGGGGTAATAGACTAGTAATAGTCATGTCAAGTCAAGTCATGTCAAGTTTATTGTCACTTCACAGTTTACACAAGTATAAAGCAGTGATGTGAAAATCTTATGTGCAATACCCGACGACAGACAGCAGTTATAAAAATAAGATAAAAATAGATAAAAATACAATAAAAATTGAATAAAGTTAAAATAAAAAATAAATTAAAATAAATGCAATTTATAAAATGCAATATATCGGCAAACTTGATGATGATGTTGGAGCTGTGCATAGCCATGCAGTCATGGGTGTAGAGGGAGTAGAGGAAAGGGCTCAGCACACATCCCTGGGGGGCTCCCGTGTTGAGGGTCAGTGGCTCTGAGGTGGTGCTGCCCATCCTCACCACCTGGCGGAGGTCCGACAGGAGGTCCATTATCCATCTGCACGTGGATGGGGGCACGCCTAGACCTCTAAGCTTGGTGTCGAGCTTGGCAGGAATTATCATGTTGAACGCTGAGCTGTAGTCCACAAACAGCATTCGCACATTACAGTTCTTTCCCTCCAGGTGGGAAAGGGCAGTGTGGAGGGCCATGGCAATTGCGTCGTCCGTGGATCTGTTTTGACGATATGCAAATTGCCATGGGTCCAGCGTGGCAGGTAACACGGAGCAAATAAAGTCCTTGACCAACCTCTCGAAGCATTTGCTGACAATCGAGGTGAGGGCTACAGGTCTATAGTCATTCAGGCATGTTACCTTGGGTTGTTTAGGGACAGGCACGATGGTGGACATCTTGAAGACCGCGGGAACAACAACCTGGGACAGGGAGAGGTTGAAGATGTCTGCAAAGAGTCCGGCCAACTGGTCTGCGCATGCTGTGAGGACGCGGCCCGGGATGTCGTCAGGGCCTGCCGCCATACGGATGTTCAGCCGCTTGAAGGTGCGGAGCACATCCGCCTTCGAGATGTTCAGCAGGCTGGTCTCCTCAGGCGGTGCTGGCTTCGGCGGGCTGACGTTCACGTCGAACCGAGCAAAAAAAGAATTTAGCTCTCCTGGGAGGGAGGTAGAGGAGTTGGTCTTGCGACGATGGTCTTGCGGAGGTCGTAACGGGCTCTCGTATATTCCTTCATATTCCCGGAGCCGAAGGCGGCATTACGCGCGTGTAGGGCAGCGCGAACATCGCCGTTAATCCACGGTTTCTGGTTGGGATATATCCGAACCGACTTGGTCGGAACAACGTCATCTATGCACTTCTTGATGAACCCGGTGACCGACGCGTACTTGTTGATGTTATTGTCCGAGGCAACGCGGAACATGTGCCAGTCAGCGTGATCAAAATAGTCCTGCAGCATAGAGTCCGATTGGTCCGACCAGCATTGGACCTCCCTCACAGCGATCGGTTTCTGCTTCAGTCTCTGCCTATAGGCGGGGAGTAGCTGGATAGAGTTATGGTCAAATTTGCCGAACGGTGGGCGGAGGAGGGCCTTGTAGCCATCACGGAAGGGGGTGTAGCAGTGGTCGAGGATCCGCTCACCCCTTGTGTTGCTCGTTATGTGTTGGTAGAACTTCGGCAGAACCTTATTCAGGTTCGCCTTGTTGAAGTCCCCCGCCACGATGAGAGCAGCCTCGGGGTGTGCCGACTCCTGGTCGCTGATAGCCCGTACAGTTCCTTCAGTGCTGTGTCCGTGTTGGCTTGTGGGAGAATGGAACCAGCGGTCACGGTTACCACTGTAACCTCCAGAGGTAGCCAGTATGGACGGCACATAAGCATCAGGTACTCGAGGTCCGGGGAACAGAAAGACTTGAGGGGATGTACATGACTTTGGTTGCACCAAGATCAATTTATCATGAGACATTCCCCCCCTCCGCAATCTTTACCGGAGAGAGCCTTTGTTCTGTCCCCCCGGTGGACGGAAAATCCCGTCGGCTCGATAGCTGCGTCGGTAACCCCCTCCGACATCCATGTCTCCGTAAGGCAGATGATACAATTGTCCTTAGTTTCCCGGTGGAATTGAATACGAGCCTGTAGCTCACTTAACTTATTGTCCAGAGACTGTGCATTAGCCAGTAGAATGGTGGGTAGTGGGGGGCTCGCTTCTTCCTGCGACGCTTGCGTGTAATCGTGCCCAAGATGGTCGGAGATAATCCAGCTGTGACTTCGGGCGGGAAGTCCGAGTCGAAATAATGAAAAAACTCTGGTAGGCGGCGAGCGACTGTCGATCTGATCTCCAGAAGTGTGCAAAAGTCATAAATGAACGTGCTGCTGATCTTCCTGAACAAAGATAGTTGCGAAAAAATGAATAAATAACAAAAAACTGCGTCGTCGTGCGGGAGCTCGCGACACGGCAGCCATCTCGTACGGCGCCATACTCCAATGATGGATGGAGGTTGAGGTGAAGGCCTGATGACCTCATGCTTTTGGACCAGGTGGATGCTGATGGTGACGAGGAGACAGTGACGCTCACCGTGATCCAGCTTTGTTCATTCACACTCTTCTTCACTCTCATATTTACGGTGTATTTGAATGAGGTTCAGTTCACGCTACATAGGCACCTGAATTAATAGAGAAATGGAGGAAATGAAGGAATGACAACGGTACCTAATGTTTAGTTTTGTCGTTTCCATCCAAACACGCAATGAGACGTCACATTAGATTTGAAACCCGCTCCCCGTGGTGTAAAATAACATCAGCCCGTCAGTGGCCTTCATCACGGCTCTCTCTCCCCCTCATCAACCTCACTAACAAAGAAGCAAAACCATTGGACAGCCACGTGCCGGGGGAACATCAAGGGAGGGAATGAAGACAATCTCTTAATGCATCGTCGCATACACACACAAAGCAATGGGCCGTGAGCTGTTTGCAAACGAGCTGAGTGGAGGATCCCTCAAAACACCAAAACACCGCTCCATCTGGGACCCTGTTCTCCACCACCTTGACCATCACCTCCACTATCACCACAACCACCTTGACCACCACCTCCACTATCATCACTATAATTTTTTTAGAATAAATGCCGGCATGCTGATTCTCACACACACACACACAAACACACACACACACACACACACACAAACACACACACACACACACACACACACACACACACCGCGTGCTCGTGCTTATACCGCTCG
This sequence comes from Muraenolepis orangiensis, assembly GCA_027704905.1. Taxonomy (NCBI): domain Eukaryota; kingdom Metazoa; phylum Chordata; class Actinopteri; order Gadiformes; family Muraenolepididae; genus Muraenolepis; species Muraenolepis orangiensis. Next base: position 1,798,665 of record CM051006.1, read on the forward strand.
CTAGCCGCCCCATTCCAACCGCCAACTGTGGAGGAACACTTCTGCCAAAAGGCGCCAGCGGCTTCCCGTCGCTCGCCGGGTGACTAGTGACAGTTTAGTCAAACTGAACACGCCACACAACATGGCTGAGCGTGGATTACAGGCCAGCGCACAGAGAGGGGAGGGGTGTGGGGGAGTAATGCTTGTGTGACAGCTTCCACAGTTTGAACTGACAAGCCCATACACACTGGACTCGTCCTGATGGCCAATTTGTCCCGGCGGTTCAAACAAGCGAGTTATTTGCACCCCGCTTTAGGAGAATGTTTTAGAAGAGGTCTGTTCAACGGTCCGGGAACGGAGGAACAGGGAAAATGAGAGCTGGATTGGGTTCTCGATGAAAAGTGTTGGACCATGCAGGAGCCTCAGGGATCACCAGTGGAACAGTTCTATCTGGATGTTGTTTGACGGTGAGGTTTTGTCAATGGATGCGATGTTTACACAGGCTGTGGATTGGAAAATGAAAGACATGCTCCAGGGAGATGAAGCGAACCTCAAACTGTTCCTGAAGAAACATGCAGATTAAACTTGTTGGTTTGGAACAAAAAGAGAAAGTGATTTATAAAAAGATAAATAGATGGAATTTCCACATCAACGAAATACTATCAAAACTGTTGAGAAAAATACCAAATGACTTGTTTCTTGAAAGAAGAAAATGCTAAATTGCTTCGCAATAATGATTGTGGCATGCTGTGTGTTAACTATGAAGCGCCATAAAGGACTCAAGCTTCAAGTGTTAACTATGAAGCGCCATAAAGGACTCAAGCTTCAAGTGTTAACTATGAAGCTCCATAAAGGACTCAAGCTTCAAGTGTTAACTATGAAGCTCCATAAAGGACTCAAGCTTCAAGTGTTAACTATGAAGCTCCATAAAGGACTCAAGCTTCAAGTGTTAACTATGAAGCGCCATAAAGGACTCAAGCTTCAAGTGTTAACTATGAAGCTCCATAAAGGACTCAAGCTTCAAGTGTTAACTATGAAGCTCCATAAAGGACTCAAGCTTCAAGTGTTAACTATGAAGCTCCATAAAGGACTCAAGCTTCAAGTGTTAACTATGAAGCTCCATAAAGGACTCAAGCTTCAAGTGTTAACTATGAAGCTCCATAAAGGACTCAAGCTTCAACAGGAACCAGAGGGAGACTACAGATCAATCCCACTTGGGAGATGAGTGGATGAGCTAATAAAGAATGTCCTTTCATCCTATTTAAACAAATTAAAACCGTGAGGTTGGGTGAGAGAAACGGCCGTGAAGCAATGAGTTATAAGAGCCTGGGAGATTTAAAACACACACTTGAGATGTAATTGCGTGTGGCACGATTGACGCTTCAGCCGGCGTTCAGTTATCTGCGGAGAGCAGATTGGGGGCGTGGCTCCATAATCAAAATGTGATTACCGAGCGGTCGGTGATTGGCTGCGGTGCGGCGGAGTGTGATGGAGACGACGGAGCAGACGCTCCCCGAAGCGTCTGGTCTGAGGAGTCAGCTGCTGCTGGGCCTTCCAGAGGAGCCCTCGCTCAGCTGCAGATTTAAGGAAGGATTCAAGATTGTCAAGAGGTTTTTATTTATCATATGCAACAAGTACAATGTTTACTCCCCATTCCCTACCACAGAATGAATTTACTACAGTCTAACACTATATACTATACTATGTACTGTAGTGCCGAGAGACGGGAGTCGGAGGCGTGTATTCAAAGTCAAAACGAGACGTTCATTTGACATGGAACAACGTAAACAAAAACCAACTGACTTACTAGTAGAAGAACAGACTATCCATCCAGCAGGGCCGCCTTCATGGATCGGTGGAAACGCTCACATAAGCCGTTAGCCTGGGGGTAAAGCTTGACCTCCAAACCTTTGGTAACCGCGTTCCAGAGCTCCGAGGTAAACTGGGAGCCACGGTCGGGGGAGAGGTTGGACAGGGTCCCAAAGCGCGACCCTGCACGGGCGAATGCACGGGCCACATCGGAAGACGCTGTTGGAGGAGAGGGGAACGGCCTCGGGCCAGCGGGTCGTCCTGTCCATCGTGAAGAGGTAGGTGAAACCCTGAGAGGGGGGGAGTGGACCTACGAGGTCAACATTCACATGATCGAACCTCCTCTCGGGGGCTTTGTGTGACAGGTGAGCCAACATGGCGGCTTCGGTGGCATCGAAGGCGACCTCCCAAAACTCCGGAAATTTGAGAGAAATAGCGTTATTTGCCATGTTCGGTTAAGTCGCGGATAGTTCAGCGAGACTTAAGTTGTGTCACCAGTGTAGCACCGAGAGACAGAAGTCGGAGGCGGTGTATCTAAAGTCAAACAAACATTTATTTGACATGGAACAAAACCAACTGACTTACTAGCGGAGGGGAACAGACTAAAAACCTAAGTGCACTAAAGTCCCCGTCCGACACTACTCCCCACCCATAGTTCCGTGGGTGAATTATGTCATTCCACCACAGTACTACACTTATACTATACATCACAATACTATAACCACACTGTACCCAATAAATACAACAATAAAAATAACAATAGAGTGACTGATGGATCCTATGTATGTATGATCCTATGTATCCTATGTCAATTGTGCAAAATTGTTTTAAAAAGCATTTTAAAGTGCCAGTAGTGCAGCAGCACCATGAATACAATCGGGTGGGTTTGTTTTTGGTGGTGGCCTCAGCCTCAGCTGTAAGACACTGGATAAAGAAATCTGCTAAATGTGCTACATGACACTTTCTGAATCCCATTTTTAAGGTTTTTCCCAGACCAGACCTCCACCTTCTCCACCTTCTCCACCTTCTCCACCACCTCCACCTCCACCTCCACCTCCACCTCCACCTCCACCTCCACCTCCACCTCCACCTCCTCCACCACCACCTCCACCTCCACCTCCACCTCCTCCACCTTCACCACCACCACCTTTATAAGGTGTTCCTCGGCGGATGCAGGAAGACAGACCAGGCTGTCCCAGCGGTCTGTCAGCGATGGTCACAGAAGGTGGAGTGTATCACAGACGGTGGAGTGTATCACAGACGGTGGAGTGTATCACAGACGGTGGAGTGTATCACAGACGGTGGAGTGTATCACAGACGGTGGTGGAGTGTATCACAGATGGTGGAGTGTATCACAGACGGTGGAGTGTATCACAGACGGTGGAGTGTATCACAGACAGTGGAGTGTATCACAGACGGTGGAGTGTATCACAGACGGTGCAGTGTATCACAGACGGTGGAGTGTATCACAGACGGTGGAGTGTATCACAGACGGTGGTGGAGTGTATCACAGGCGGTGGAGTGTATCAGACGGTGGAGTGTATCACAGACGGTGGAGTGTATCACAGACGGTGGAGTGTATCACAGACGGTGGAGTGTATCACAGACGGTGGAGTGTATCACAGACGGTTTGTATTCCTGGAGCCGTAACGCGTCACACTGAATATGTTAGTCTCACTAACACACGACAACGTGACACAAACACAGTTTAGAGTTTAAAGGAGACCTGCGGATGTCCTCTTTTGGTTATTTATTGGAAGAGAAACAAAAATTTAAGACGGCGTTCAGTCATCTGTTTTATTCATGTGAGGTTTTTTGCTAAAACAAGCCAGTCGCACGGAACCACTTTCATCACGGCTGAAGCTCAAACTACAATATTATATTATTATCACGTATAAATAAATAGGTCAGAGCAAAGAAGAAAAACAAAAGGTAATTTAAGGGGCAGTGACTAAATCTTAGTGGAGATCAGGAGCTTAACATCTTCATACTAACGTCTCAACGCGGCTATTCCTTCAGATTATGAATCGGTCCCTTCCCTGTGGTCCTGAGGCCGAGCCTTAGCGCCTTAGCATGGATAAACTAGTACCAATTTAAGTTGGTGTTGTTCTACAATTGAATCACTTAAGACACTTTGATCCAAAGCAGCTAATAGTGAATTCTGATCCAGGTCATTAAGGAGCGGGTACAGGATCCCTGCTGTTACATCCCTAACCACTAATTGGAGGACATGCACGCATAATTCCTCTATTGTTGGTCTCAGAGAACTGATTGGTAATTCAATAACACCAGTTAGGGATTTCAATTGTATGAATAATTCATTTGAGGGAAGTAATTAGTAACTCATTATGCATTGTTAGCGAGCGACTGGCTGTTATTTCTCCTAAAGCGATCGGTAGTAACTATATGATTTTATCTTTGTTTTACCGCCATGAGACCCAGCATATAGAAATACTACCTTCACTGTATGCCAGGTGGTCCATTACAGGACCAACAGGAACTAAACAATGCAGCGTTCAAATCAATCTGTCAGGGGTAGTGTTTGGAAGGACCCAGAACGCAGACCAACGACAGAGTGAGCCGATAACGTGATACTTTATTTCGTCGGTACAACAGTAGGACGGTCGGGGACAGGCAAGGGGTCTGGATACCAGGAGGTCGATCAGCGGGGTACCGGCAGGTAGTAGACAGGAGAGGAGTGAGGGACAGGCAAGGGGTCTGGATACCAGGAGGTCGATCAGCGGGGTACCGGCAGGTAGTAGACAGGAGAGGAGTGCGGGACAGGCGAGGAGTCTGGAAGTAGCCGGGAACGGTTGCATCGAGAGAGAACAACGTACGAACTAGCAATGGTGTTAGCGGACGCCAGGGTGTATATATACACCCAGGTGAGGGGATTGTCATTAGCGGCAATGGCCGACAGGTGTGTAGGTGCGCAGCCAAGACCCGAACCTTGGCCACGCCCCCTGTCACACATGACATAATCAATCTGACTGTTATTTCCATAAAGGCTTCAGGGGTTACATCAACGGCATGTGTACAGTCAGGTTGTGGAGCCTGTTCTGTGTGTGTGTTCTGTGTGTGCGTGTTTCTGGTGGTGTGTGTTCTGTGTGTGCGTGTTTCTGGTGGTGTGTGTTCTGTGTGTGCGTGTTTCTGGTGGTGTGTGTTCTGTGTGTGCGTGTTTCTGGTGGTGTGTGTTCTGTGTGTGCGTGTTTCTGGTGGTGTGTGTTCTGTGTGTGCGTGTTTCTGGTGGTGTGTGTTCTGTGTGTGCGTGTTTCTGGTGGTGTGTGTTCTGTGTGTGCGTGTTTCTGGTGGTGTGTGTTTTGTGTGTGCGTGTTTCTGGTGGTGTGTGTTCTGTGTGTGCGTGTTTCTGGTGGTGTGTGTTTTGTGTGTGCGTGTTTCTGGTGGTGTGTGTTCTGTGTGTGCGTGTTTCTGGTGGTGTGTGTTCTGTGTGTGCGTGTTTCTGGTGGTGTGTGTTTTGTGTGTGCGTGTTTCTGGTGGTGTGTGTTCTGTGTGTGCGTGTTTCTGGTGGTGTGTGTTTTGTGTGTGCGTGTTTCTGGTGGTGTGTGTTTTGTGTGTGCGTGTTTCTGGTGGTGTGTGTTCTGTGTGTGCGTGTTTCTGGTGGTGTGTGTTTTGTGTGTGCGTGTTTCTGGTGGTGTGTGTTTTGTGTGTGCGTGTTTCTGGTGGTGTGTGTTCTGTGTGTGCGTGTTTCTCGTGGTGTGTGTTTTGTGTGTGCGTGTTTCTGGTGGTGTGTGTTTTGTGTGTGCGTGTTTCTGGTGGTGTGTGTTTTGTGTGTGCGTGTTTCTGGTGGTGTGTGTTTTGTGTGTGCGTGTTTCTGGTGGTGTGTGTTCTGTGTGTGCGTGTTTCTGGTGGTGTGTGTTTTGTGTGTGCGTGTTTCTGGTGGTGTGTGTTTTGTGTGTGCGTGTTTCTGGTGGTGTGTGTTTTGTGTGTGCGTGTTTCTGGTGGTGTATGTTTTGCAGTGGCGAAGCGTGTCTATCACAACTGGACCTTCTGTAGACCAGGGGTTCCCCAACTTTTCAGCCCGCGACCCCCAACATAACAGACCCCCCCCCCCCCCCCCACTATCACCGGAGGGACTGAAACATTAAAAACAACGTGTGCGCAGATCTTCACCATCGAGAACATCGTGAAGTCCAAGGGGGGGGGGGGGGGGGGGTAATCGTGATATTGAAAATTGTGTGTGGCTTTGATACTGTGTGTGGCTGCAAATGATACTGTCGTGAATCTGTCGGAATCAAAATTCCTTTATTCGTCACCCGTACATATATAAAAATATCTATGCACACGTTATTATTAACAATAAAAACCTCATGGTCACATCAAGAGGATTCTGAAATCATCTCGCGACCCCCCCCCCCCCAGCTCGGGGTCCCGCGACCCCCCCCCCTCGGGGTCCCGCGCCCCCCCCCCCCCCCTCGGGGTCCCGCGACCCCCACTTTGGGAACCCCTGCTGTAGACCACCACCCCACCACCACCACCATTCGAAAATTCAGTTGTTCTAGTCAGACGGACGTCACGGAGGAGTCACTTTATGCCTTATCTCATTTAGGAAGATCAGATTGTCGCAGCCAATTCCCAAGTGTACCATAGTTGTAAAGCAGAGTCCATGTAGTGAAGTAACAGACCACCACAGACCACCACACAGGCTATCGGTTAAAGGGCCGGTCTAACACGCTTCACGTGAAAAGGCTTAACGTAACTTTGGAACTTTAAGTTCCAAAATAGCGATCAATAATCACCAAATGTCTCTGGCATATGTCTTGTCATTGGCACTTTCACCTGTCAAAATGAAAGTGAAAAGGTGAAAGTGCTAATGACAAGACATATGCAAATTAGGTGATTATTGATCGCGGTTTTGTAACTCTTAGTTACGTTAAGTCTTTTCACGTTAAGCGATGCAAAGAAAGATCAAGTCCAAACTCTCAATTCAAATGCACAACAATGCTTAACAAACCCAAGACAGCCATTAACTAATCAGTCAACAAGTGTGTGGGAACAAAATGCACCAACCAGCTCAACGAGACGCAACACTGAGACAAAACCAGCAAAGACAAATGAGTCTCACTCACCAATGATGTTCACTTAAAGACCAAATCCATTCTCCTGTCCTTCTGGATGAATGGTTCGACCACCATCAGGTCATAAAGATGATCGCTTTTCAGATCCAAAATAAGTTCCAATTCCCTGCTCTCTTGTCGGTCCCAAATAGCAAGCACTCCCATCAGTAGAGCCTCTTGTGGCTAGTAGAGCCCGTTAGCCACGGGTATCGTTCCCAGTTGCTACTCTGAAAATGGCGAACATAGCCTGCTTTAACTACTTGAGTCAGCTCCAGATTGTCAGGTGTTGGACGGCCTTTTTTAATTATGTCCATCTTAACATTAAATGGTCGTCTTGAAAATGGTTCAGACAATAAATCCGCAACGACATCATCTTCACCTGTTGCCATTTTGACGTAAAAAAAACAACGTAGAAAACGTAACACTACGCTAGATCCACTCTCGCGCCAGCCACCACCTTGCACCTTCTAGCTCCCTATTGAGCTGCGGGGAAATCTAAAAGAATACGCCCATTGGCTACAAATCACGATATGATTGGTTGATCAAATTGTCAATCCAAACGTACGCTCTCATTCAGTCTAAGGGCCAATGTCAGCGGGAATACTTTGGTTGAAGGATATTCTTCCCAGCAACCCAGAAACATATCTGATTGGTTGCATTGTTTTTCCAACACAAAACCACTCAAATGCGTCGTGCATGGACCGAGAAAGACAAACAAATCAACGTAACACTGTAATATAACACAGATACGATTCTCATTTATTCATTTTATTAAAATTTTATTAAATGTTATTAAATTGTATTACATTTTATTAATACAATTAATTCGATTTTTTGGTTTCATCTGAGAGTTCCAGGGTCTTCTCTGAATACCTTGAAGGCCCTGACGCTTCACCACTGGTGTTTTGTGTGTGCGTGTTTTGTGTGTGTTTCTGTAGATATGTGTTTTATGTGTGTTATATATACATATATATATATATATAGAGAGAGAGAGAGAGAGAGAGAGAGAGAGAGAGAGAGAGAGAGAGAGAGAGAGAGAGAGAGAGGGGGGGGTACGATGGTGGATTGTTTAGACTCTCCTGTGTGCCTCTCCTCCCAGGTGTCTCCTTATAGCGGCTCTCAAGGCATTGCTGAATAGGTCTGCCCCCCAGAGAGTGTGCAGAGAGTCTCTGGGAGTGTCTCCCCCAATAATTAAAAACTGTAAAAAAAAAATGTCATGGCAACAGGACGACCAGCTTGGTCTCTGATGAAGGACAGGAGGAGGAGAGTCACGTATTGATGCTCGTACGACAGTCTTCACATTCTAAATATCCTCACGTCACCCAGGGAGGGATGTTGGTGAACTACACACAGAATCACAGAACCGTAACGACCTGTAGAACCGGGAGAACCACACACGCCCCGGGGTAGGGGCCTACGGCGTACCTCCCACAGTGGCTGCTACGTACCAAGGAGCAGGAGAGGAACAGTGGGGAGTGGAGGAGAAGGAGCAGGAGAGGAGCAGTGGGGAGTGGTGGAGAAGGAGCAGGAGAGGAGCAGTGGGGAGTGGTGGAGAAGGAGCAGGAGAGGAGCAGTGGGGAGTGGAGGAGAAGGAGAAGGAGAGGAGCAGTGGGGAGTGGAGGAGAAGGAGAAGGAGAGGAGCAGTGGGGAGTGGTGGAGAAGGAGCAGGAGAGGAGCAGTGGGGAGTGGGGAGAAGGAGCAGGAGAGGAGCAGTGGGGAGTGGAGGAGAAGGAGAGGAGCAGTGGGGAGTGGTGGAGAAGGAGAAGGAGAGGAGCAGTGGGGAGTGGTGGAGAAGGAGAGGAGCAGTGGGGAGAGGTGGAGAAGGAGAAGGAGAGGAGCAGTGGGGAGTGGTGGAGAAGGAGCAGGAGAGGAGCAGTGGGGAGTGGAGGAGAAGGAGAGGAGCAGTGGGGAGTGGTGGAGAAGGAGAAGGAGAGGAGCAGTGGGGAGTGGTGGAGAAGGAGAAGGAGAGGAGCAGTGGGGAGTGGTGGAGAAGGAGAGGAGCAGTGGGGAGTGGTGGAGAAGGAGAATGAAGGGGATCTGAGGAGCAAACATCTCTGAGAAGGAGGAGCTTTGAAAGGGAGAAGTTTTGACTTTTAAAAATATGTCGATTGTCTCAAATGTGAATGAAGTCACAGCCGTCTGTAGATGCCTCCTGCTAAATGACCTCTCCAATCAAATGAGCTGCGACGACCACGTCCGTTCATGTCAGCATCTGCATTCACTCTGACAGAACACATAGGTCACTATTAGCCTAATAAACTATTATATACGCGTTACATAATATACCGTAATACATCTGTGGTATCAAACAGCGGCCGGTCTCTGTGGAGCGCTCCGTTCCGTTTGATTAGGAACCCGATCGGGACAAACCCGTCCATAAAGAGAACGTGGAAGCGTCTGACTGATTAAACATTCAAAGACATGTGAAGGATGCGTTTCTGCGTGTTTCATTCAGTTCAGCAGAACCAGCGTGCAGCACAGAGCACTCAGAGAACGGTCTCCACCATCGCCGCTGGTATATCACAGCTTTCTTTAATCTTTAATGGTTTCAAAATGCTACCAAACTTTAGAAGTTGTTATTTTCCCTGACATTGTGTAACCTAGGAGACTGAGGGCCTAGAATGTGAGCTCTACTTCCCACAGGAAGTGATTGGACCATCGGCGTGACACTAAGGGGTTATCACACACACAATAAGACATTCATTAAAGGATAACATAGCACAGCAAACTGCACACAGAAGACACTGCATAACTTATAGGATTTATATAGAAGCCCCTATAATATATATTAATATATATTCTTATGACCTGACAACTACTATATATTAATTTCTGATTCTGTATATATTGCTAACGTCCATACATAGTTGGAGTGCGTGTGTAGTTTAAAACTATCATTAAAGACAAACAACAAAACAAACAAGCAACGTATCTAATAGGTTCAACTTGTCCTGACCATGTTTACCGTTAGCATAAAGACCATGTGTGCACAAAGGGATTTGCATTATGCATTGGACACCAGAAATATATTCAAATTGTCCACTTGAATACATTGTCAAAACTCTTTCAAACACTAAAACAGGCTATTTGGCAAGAAACCAACTTCACATTTTGAGACTGCTCTGAACTCTTTTGGGAAGAAAAAAATAGTTGTTTTGGAGCGTTTCCAGGAACAAGCTCATCTCTGCTGCTAATGAATGAGAAACAATTAACCCAGAATGAGTTCACTTCTTCTCAATAGTTTGGCTGCCACAGACTTAAGAAAGAAAAATTGTATGTCCAGTCCCCACACACACGCATACATGCATGCACAAGCACACATGCACACACACACACACACACACATGCACACACGCACAAGCACACACACACACACACACACACACACACACACACACATGCACACACACACACACACACACACACATGCACACACGCACAAGCACAAGCACACACGCACACACACACACACACACACACACACACACACACACATGCACAAGCCCACACGCGCACACACACACAACCACACACACATACACACACCCACACACATGCACACACACACACATGCACAAGCCCACATGCGCACACACACACACACACATGCACACACACACAAATGCACAGACAGACTCACACCCGTGTTTGTGTCACTCCGACAAAATGTTTTATAAAAACCAACCGACATCTAAATGAACCCCGAGAGATGAACTCTCGACTGGACACAAAAAATTCTAAATAAATGTGTTTTCTGACAACTAGCTGTCCACAGCGCCGAGGCTTGTGAGCACATGCTGTTCCGTAGACAGGCAATACTTGTAAGCAAGAGACAACAGCACACACTGCCTCTCCTCGTCTCATTGGGAAAGTTGGACATTGGAGGGAAAAACATTGACTTACGTCAGCCAGCCTAACCTGCTCAGTTGATGGGGAAAAACAATAACTCAGGCCGTCTGAAGCCTCTTGTTTAAGTGTTGTGGATGTAGTCTGGATCGCCAACGCTCACTAACGTCCGACAAATGGTACTGGATTCCTTGTTAGGTTCCGACGCCCGTGATATCGTGATATCGTAGTCCTTTATTAAATGAATGGACTGCCTTTTATATAGCGCTTTTATCCAAAGCGCTTTACAAGTCAAGCCTCACATTCACCCATTCATTCGATGCGGAGTCAGCCAAGGAGACAGCCAGCAGGTCAGGAGCAGTTAGGGTTAGGGTGTCTTGCTCAAGGACACCTCCACAGCTTTTGATAGGAGGAGCCGGGGGATCGAACCAGCAACCTTCCAGCTGGCGTCGACCGCTCTACCTCCTGAGCTGTACTGCCGCCTACTATTATCTTATTTTAAAAACATGGTGGCTTCGCCACCAGGTTCTTTTTGGCAGTAGTTCACCTCTTTTCTCTTTGTCTCTGTCTTTTTCCCGGTCTTCCTGCCTCCATCTTGACAGGTGAGTGACCTCAGGAGTCTCCACAAGGCTCTCCTGAGGTGACAGCGGTGAAGTAGCCCTTTCCTGAGAGCCCATTAGAGCTAAATTAGCTCATTATAAAGCACTGCTGTTATGCACGCTGCTCTCCTGAAAAGTGCGTCAAAATGCGCTTGAACTAGACTCAGGTAGGAGATAGAAATAAGTTATGAATGTTAAAAAAACTGTAAAAAAAATACAACAGAATAATATTAGTATAGTGACAGTAAATGATATTCACAGTAATTACTCAGATTATGACATGACACACAGCCAGCTTGCTGTGCTTGTATAGCTCGGCTCTCTGAATCTGAATGTCAAACTGACTCGCACATGTTAAAAAAACAACCTCTATTCTCACACATCCTTTATTATGCTTTAACAATACTATCCACAATAGCGCTAGGTGGAGCCTGTCTAGTACGTATGAACATCATCAGTTCACTATCTGCTTCTATTGCACTACGGAGTCATCGAAACAGGAAACAGTATTTCTGCGTCATCAAATCAACAGGAAACAGCGTTCTACAGGCGCCAAACGTCACGCAGAACCCTTCCCCTGTGGGGTACAGTGAACCTGCATGGCGCTGCCTAATGATCCCGGGAAAACGCCACTTACTCAGAAACACACACAGTGGAACATCCTCTCCCAGGCAGCCATTTCACTTCCATCAATCAAACTCCTTCTGGATTTAAGAGTTCATCAGACTCGGGAATCCATTGTGATTTCCATTGTAGCGTGCGGTAATAAATCATTAATAGCCAGCCTTTAGGAGCAGTGAGTACCGACGCCTAGAATCTCTCTCCTCCCGCCTCCTCTTACGATCGGGTTTTATTCCGAAAAGCACGGCGCATTCTCACTTTAATGTGTTTTTTCCTGCCCTTGCACTCAATAGCGCCCCGCTGATGACCCGGGGAGAACTTAAAGCAGGAACAACAACATAACTATTTTAAATGGAATAGAGACATTGTTTCTAAATCAGCCACGTTTTTCGAATCACAGAAAAATGATTGTAAATCTACGACTATTTAACATGAGCGAAATACTAGACAGCAAACTGTTGTTTTCCTCTCAGAACAACAGGCGGCTCGACAATCTTTAGCTACACTTTATCACACAGCTTTGTTGAGTGCTCCATTTTGATTGGCCAATTACAGCGTTCTGCTGTCTGTTGATTCTGAATAGCAGACACTGCTATGAATAACAGGTTCCAACCGTAGACTCAAACTGTCTATATTTTATACTATTTACGTTTAGCGGATGCAATACAATCATTGTTACATCAATAAAAGCTGTGTAATAAGCGGGATAATGGTCATTATTGTAAAATAAAACCCCTTCAGGATTAACAGTTAACGTTCCTCTGAAGAAACAAAGAGTGATAAAGTAATGCAACGACAACTGCTAGCGTAGCCAGCTGTAAGTTATCTTTCAACACAATTATAAAATACCGGGTTTGATCCCCGAAGTCTGCAGTCTGGCTGTATGCATTGTCGCAGCGAGGCTAAATATAAAAGATGAAATATCATAAAGGTGACTTGTTCCTATTAAGATTTGCCGTTGCAGTTCTGTATTGATTATAGACAATTTTAAATAAATTCTCTAGGAGCAGAACAGGGTTAGGAACCCCTGCCCTAACCCCACATGCTCCTTAAAGCAATACACATTTTGGAGAATTAGGTTATTTCTCACTCACCCAAAGTCAAACCAGAAGCAAGGTTCTCACTCTGCCCAACTAAATCCGACTAAATCAATGGAAGCAGCTGAGGTTGACTTGCTCTGTTAACAAATGAAGTCTAAAATAAACTATTCCAGCTCCTTCAAAGTAAAGATATTTTCGTTATTTTTAAAACAAATCTAAATCTATAAAGCGATTCTAAATCTAAATCTGAATAAAAAAATCAGCATCTGCTAGATTTAGAGTTAGTTTATCTTGCGTCCCTGGGCTGATTGAGAACTACAACGGTACGGTGCTTCTTGTTCCACTCTGGGAACGTGGAGAATAACCTTATTTTACTAAGAGTTTTGTATCTGTTTTGTACACGTCCTCAATACATAGTCATGTCTCTGAATCTATGAAGTACCAACAACACTTTACTTAACAATTCATTTAAACAGTTATTACAAGCACAACGGATGGACAGACTGTTGCTCTCTCCTCTACGGGGGGTAAGGTGGGTGGGGGGGTGAGGGGAGTGAGGTTACCTGTTGCTCTCTCCTCTACGGGGGGTAAGGTGGGTGGGGGGGTGAGGGGAGTGAGGTTACCTGTTGCTCTCTCCTCTACGGGGGGTAAGGTGGGTGGGGGGGTGAGGGGAGTGAGGTTACCTGTTGCTCTCTCCTCTACGGGGGGTAGGGTGGGTGGTGGGGGGGGGTGAGGGGAGTGAGGAGAGAGAGGTTATCTGTTGCTCTCACCACTACCTCATCTCTTGAGTGACGCGGTTATGATGATGTCTGGAGGGACGGGTTGGCCCTTAACCCCTACCTGCTACTTTATAATGTCTATAATACTCTTTAATAGATTTGGATAAGCGTCTGCTATATGAAACAAATATTCATTCCCGTAGAATGTGAAAGCTGGCCCTTTTCCCCAAAAAATGTATGGGCCAGTATTTTCTTTTGTGAGTTTAGGATAGTGATGATGGGTAGGGAAGTGTTTTTAAAGAGAGGGCATTACATGAAGCATAAGAGCACAGGAATCAAAGCCTGGACTCGTTACAAGACATGACCTCCATGGCTAGAGCCACGCCCCTCTTTCTTCTTCATTATTTTAACTGCGTTCCTGTTCCTCTGCTTGTGTGTGACGCAGCAGGTCAAGACAAAGCAAACAGGGAGCTGGCCAGGAGGTCAGTACCCGATCCACGGAGAACATCCAATCAATATAGTCCAGTTAGCCAGTCTGAGCCCTCATGATGAACTTCTGTGTGACCACAGGGCGAATCGTGTGTAACCAGTATGACACAACTTCAATTATTATCCCACTGGTGACTTTGTTGGTGACTTCAAAGTTTAGAAGCACACAGGAAGTGCTGCCATGGTAACAACCCAAGAAGAGAGATGTGACGTCATAACTAACTAGCTGTGATAAATCCATAGTCCACAGAAAGGAAAGGAATTCATAGCTTTAAATATGACATTACAAGGTTGAGTTTGTAGCAAAGAATAAAAGCGGCTGAATGCAAAAGTTTAAACGGATCAGTGTGTTTGAATAATAATGGAACAAATAGGAATACACAATTTAAAGTAATAATAAGCACAATTAAACTAACTAATACAAGGTGTTGCCTTTTTATATATTGTGTAATATTATACAGGAGTTGGATAAAGTACTCACAAATATGTTCTTTTCTTCTTATATATGAAGAAAATGAAATATATTTTTAACTACAAGCTAATAACAAAGAATATTCCCTACGACGGCCGAGAGGGTTGGAATTATCCTGGACATTCCTCCTGAAAAACCCTCTTCTGACACCTCCACAAGGAACCACTTCCACCGGAGGGCTGGGAGACATGGATTCAGCAGCGGTGGCGACGGTGGTAGTAGAGGTGGAGGTGTAGGTGGAGGTGTAGGTGGAGGTGGAGGTGGAGGTGGAGGTGGAGGTGGAGGTGGAGGTGGAGGTGGAGGTGGAGGTGGAGGTGGAGGTGGAGGTGGAGGAGGATGTGGAGGTGGAGGTTTGGCACCGGAAACCCTGATTCAGCAGACGGCACCACCACCAGCAGCAGCACCACAAGTTAGCAGATGAAATTATTTGTTTTTTTTATATATTTATTCCTAGTTTGTGTTTTTCTTAGAGCAGAAGATCCTGAAAAGAACCACAGACAACAGAAGGAGGGAGAAGATGTTGGAATGAAGGAATGATCATCTCTTCAGTCTGAAATTATGATTATGCTGAGGCTGGTGATGATGATGAGGATGAGGATGAGGATGAGGATGAGGATGAGGATGAGGATGAGGATGAGGATGAGGATGAGGATGAGGATGAGGATGAGGATGAGGATGAGGATGAGGATGATGGAAGCTCATGACGGGAGCAGGGGAGAAGCTTTCCCCAGGGGAACTTTGGAGAAAGGAGCCATGTCATCTTCTCATCATCGACCCTGGAGAGCGAGAGGACCATAACATCAAGTTCTTGTTTGGTATCAGACGGGGTGAAGCAAAACCAAGTGTCCAATATGTTTATTTCAGACACAAGATGTCGTGTTTTTATCCAATTATCCAGACTCAGTTCCTTGGTTCTTCCTAAAATGCCAGCCGACAAACCGACGACTGGTTCCATGTTTGTTTAAGTATTCTTTAATTTCAACTGTTAACTAGATAAACAAGAAACCGTCATTAGAGTGCACACCCCCTGCCACACACCAAACAGTCTGGATCAAGATCCAAAATCCAATCAATTGTTTATCTCTCCATAATAAATCGAACCACCAAGTTCCGTCCAATTCCATGCATAACTGTTTTGAATTTGAGCATTATCTTGCTTACAGACAAACAAACAGGGGCAAACACTTACTATTGGTATACTTAGATGGTAGGTGGTAGTAATAGCATTAGAATAATATAATACAAATATTTATAGAGCTGGTTTTTCAGTCCAGAAGGGATGGAGATAGGACCCTTTGTGGATGTTTCTTCTGGAGCCTGGAGCCACCGTGATGGGATCTCTAACTCTGAGATACACTTCCTCCAGGATGAACTGGAGGCATTAAGGGAGGTGAAGCAGCAACCCAACGGGAGCGTAGAGCCGCCAGATTGAATACAAGTGGGCACAGCGCTTCTCTTATCAGTTATGTAGATATTAAAGGCATTCTTATGGTGTATCCTGCTGTAACCCCGTTATACATGGAGATTAAATGTCATGGCTGCTTCACATGTGTTTCCTAAACATCCCTATTGGTTGGAACTGGCTTCTGACATTCAAGCAATTCAATAAAAACATATAATTCAGGTTCACGTTTACATACCATCTCTGATGGTACATACTCCAATCTAACATTTATATATATTATTATATATATATAATATGAACGTCGTTTCTGCAGGGTATTCTCTCCTGCTGTATATTTAATACGTTTTTTTTGTTGTTATTTAGTTTTTAGTTTTTAGCTTTTAGGTATTAGTATATTTTGTGTGCATTTATTCCCCCTGTTTCAACTGTTGCACCTTAATTTCCCTCGGGATAAATAAAGTTATCTTGAATCTTGAATCTTGACAGAATTGTACAGAATACTACAGTTCCATTATTTATTAATTAATTAATAATATTTAGCTGGAGCTGCTACCTCCGCGACCCGATTTCGGATAAGCGGGAGAAGATGGATGGATGGATGGATAATATTTATTATTTATTTCCTGTTACTTAAAGTTCTTCACCCCCTGGTCTATTTCTGAGCTGAGTCCCTTTTTCCTGCATGTGTTTCCTAACGCGTGGATCCTCCAACGGTCTTCCCTCTAGTTTAGTCACCACACTATTCACTTTGCTGTCCTTTTTTTGTTCATTTCATATATATTTTTTATTTTTTGTTCATTTTTTATTGTATATATTATTTTCATGGAATTGTTTTTTGAGATGTATACTGCGGAGGGAATGGGGAGTAAGCATTCCAATGTACGAGTTACAAATAGAAAATCAATATATTGTGTCTGTTTTCTCAGGAACAATTTCGATTTTTCAATTTTAGTAGACACTTTTATCCAAGGTGACTTGAGAGTCAGGCTCTTGGACATCAGGGGCTTTGAACCCTCAACCTTTTGGGTCTGGAACCCTAAACCTCTATCCTTCTTCTCAGTTGAACACCTTTCTTTCTATGGCTTTGTGTAGGTTTTCCTTCTGTCTGGCCTGCTAATCCGTGTTCCCCCGTGGGCCCTGTTGTACATCCCCCCCCCCCCCCCCCCCCAAGCCGAGACCTCTTCCCCTGCTCCTCTTATCCACTGACTCGCCGCCAGCTTGGACCCCGTCCACACATCCAGCCAGCAGTTCAAACATAGATCATCTGAGAGAGAGAGAGAGAGAGAGAGAGAGAGAGAGAGAGAGAGAGAGAGAGAGAGAGAGAGAGAGAGAGAGAGAGAGAGAGAGAGAGAGAGAGAGAGAGAGAGAGAAACAGAAAGGGGGGGAAAGGGAGAGAGGGGGAGAGAGAAAAAGAGGGAGAAAGGGAAACAGATACAGAGAGAGATGGGAGAGAGAGAGAGAGAGAGACTCCCATCTCCCAGGTGGAGGAGGATCATTTGGTTGGCCAGCTGTGTTCCAGGGCTCTGTCTGATGGGAGAGTCAGAGCTCCTCCACCGCCACTCAGAGCAGGATAGACAGCTCCCCAAAAATTAGCCCTATCATCGGGGAGGACAGCCAGGGGAAGAGGGGTCTGATGGAGACTTCCACACTGAGGGGAGAGCAGGCCGTGGGTGTGAGTCACCAGTGCCTCCCCCTACCACGCCCCTATGACCATATGGCCGAGGTGCAGTTAGAGTCTCCGGGGTCTGACTCATGGTGACCACAAACTGATTCATAAACTAAACCTTATCTTAGATGTTCTGATTCAGAGAGTCTTGATTGTCCTGATTGATGTTGTGTTTGGGTGGTTGTATCACGGTACCTTTTGTGACCATATGTGGTATACACAGATGTCCTATTTGACCATATATGGTTAGTACCTCACATGGCACTTACCATATATGGTAAGTACTTCTACCTGAGCACTGGCTCAGTTCTTGGAGACTTGAAAAGAATGAAATCAACTTTTACCTTCTGGTGACGAGTTGTTCTCTCACCTTCCTTTGTTGAACACACTATTGGAAGTCACTTTGGATAAAAGCGTCAAAGTGTTAAATGACTGCAATGTTATTTAATGTAATGTGAGTGAAGTGTTTAAGTGTATATGAGTGAAGTGTTTAAGTGTATATGAGTGAAGTCCATCCATCCATCCATCTTCTCCCGCTTATCCGAAATCGGGTCGCGGAGGTAGCAGCTCCAGCAGGGGACTCCAAACTTCCCTCTCCCTGGCAACATCGACTAGCTCTGACTGGGGGATCCCGAGGCGTTCCCAGGCCAGTGTGGAGATGTAATCACCCCACCTGTACCTCGGTCTGCCCCGTGGTCTCCTCCCAGTTGGATGTGCCTGGAAAACCTCCCTCGGGAGGCGACCAGGAAGCATCCTTACTAGATGCCCGAACCACCTCAACTGGCTCCTTTCTACGCGAAGGAGCAGCGGCTCTACTCCGAGTCTCTCACGAGTGACTGAGCTTCTCACCCTATCCCTCAGGGAGATACCAGCCACCCTCCTGAGGAAACTCATTTCGGCCGCTTGTATTCGCGATCTCGTCCTTTCGGTCATTACCCATTGCTCATGGCCATAGGTGAGGGTAGGAACGAAGACTGATCGGTAGATCGAGAGCTTTGCCTTCTGGCTCAGCTCTCTTTTGGTTACAACGGTGCGCCAAAGTGCACCCAATACCGCTCCCGCTGCACCTATTCTCCTGTCAATCTCACGCTCCATCCTCCCCTCACTCGAGAACAAGA
>CM051006.1:1825002-1827502 GCA_027704905.1 Muraenolepis orangiensis
TCAGAAGCTATGCTATAACACAGTAGGACTGATCAGATAACACAGTAGGACTGATCAGAAGTTCTGCTATAACACAGTAGGACTGATCAGAAGTTATACTATAACACAGTAGGACTGATCAGAAGTTCTGCTATAAACCAGTATGACTGATCAGAAGTTCTACTATAACACAGTAGGACTGATCAGAAGTTCTACTCTAACACAGTAGGACTGATCAGAAGTTCTACTATAACACAGTAGAACTGATCAGAAGTTCTACTATAACACAGTAGGACTGATCAGAAGTTCTACTATAACACAGTAGAACTGATCAGAAGTTCTGCTATAACACAGAAAGACTGATCATAACTTATGCTATTACACAATAGTGGATTAGAAGTGCTGCTTTAATATTTATATAATTATGTTATGTGAGTGGGTATGGATTTCTGCATGAAAGCTAATGGTAATCCCAGAAGCTGAGATAAATAGTTTTATGATAAATACCTTGTAGAAATCCATCCATATTTCAGTGTTTCACAGTTTAAATCAGTTCTGAAGCATTAGCATTAGCTACAAGTCCCATTGGCTAAACAATTTTTTACTTACTGAGTGGTAGCCTAACATAAACCAAGATTATTATTATTTTCAATAATAGGCTTTTTCTTTCTTTCTCGATCCCAGTCGATGATAATAAACCCACAGAATTGTGAATAGTTATTTCCTGGTGGGTTTGCTGAAGTGCGACCCAGGTGGTTAACCCGAAATGGTGGTCGGGTAAATCAATGTCAATTTGTTCCCGCCTTTTCCCTGTGGGTCAGAGATGTAGTTAATCCACACGCATGAGGGGGGGTCTGCCTCTATTATTTATTAGCCAATGGAGTGGAAAAAAGGAACAAGGTAAATATTATTTCCTCGTCGACGATGATTTAAACCCTCGGTCCGAGTTTGGGAAAGCTCATTATAACCACATTATGTTAACTGGACGTCTTGGGAATTAAAAGATCCATAATTCGATTTTGCAATGGAATTCAAGATAGTTTGAGAGTATGTGTGTGTGTGTGTGTGTGTGTGTGTGTGTGTGTGTGTGTGTGTGTGTGTGTGTGTGTGTGTGTGTGTGTGTGTGTGTGTGTGTGTGTGTGTGTGTGTGTGTGTGTGTGTGTGTGTGTGTGTGTGTGTGTGTGTGTGTGTGTGTGTGAGTGTGTGTGTATGTGTGTGAGTGTGTGTGTGTGTGTGTGTGTGTGTATGAGTGTATGAGAGTGTGTGTGTATGTGTGTGTGTGTGTGTGTGTGTGTGTATGTATGTGTGTGTGTGTGAGTGTGAGAGTGATCAGCAGGGGGTCTCTCTCTAATTAAGTCCTGTTAATGAGGGGAGGGTGTAAGGGGAGGAGAGACACACTCATTACACTGGGAACAGATGCTCCTCCCTCCCTCCCGTCTCTCTCCCCCCTCCCTCCCTCCCTCCCCCCTCCCTCCCGTCTCTCTCCCTCCCGTCTCTCTCCCCCCTCCCTCTCTCCATCCTGTCTCTCTCCCCCCTCCCTCCCCCCCCCTCCCTCCCGTCTCTCTCCCCCCCTCCCTCCCTCCCTCCCGTCTCTCTCCCCCCTCCCCCTCCCTCCCTCCCTCCCTCCCTCCCTCCCTCCCTCCCTCCCTCCCTCCCTCCCGTCTCCCTCCCTCCCTCCCTCCCTCCCTCCCGTCTCCCTCCCTCCCGTCTCTCTCCCCCTCCCTCCCTCCCGTCTCTCTCTTAACATGGAGGTTGTGAGGCTGAGCAGCGTGATAACAGAGGAGGCTGACACAGAGGCAGGCAAAGGATTTATGTAAGACTCACAACACATCCGGACCTCCTGTAACTGGAGACTGACCATTATTATTACTATTATTATTATTATTATTATTATTATTATTATTATATTTATTAGAATTATCATATTTATTATTAGTATTATTATTGTTATTATTGTTATTATTATTCTGATTATTAAAGCAGGTGGGACCCTAGGTGGGCTCGCTGTGCACCTAAACTCTGTGGGAACGTCGTGCTTATAAGTCGCATTTTGAAAGACTTATAGACAGAAACCAAGGCAGTGGTATCAGTGAGAACGGAGCCAGGTTCTTTTCAGATATCCTGCCCCGGATGTTGGATGAACGGTGAGAGAAACAGCACCCTGTCAACAGGGTGACGGTTAGCAGCACAGCTAGGCTACTGTTAGCCCAACAGCGAAACAGGTGGGCATCTGCACGGTGAAATGAGAATCTATATATGCGTGTCATATTTTGTATTATTTGACTGTGAGCTGGTGGACAGTCTTATACAGTCCCTTCATATTCCCCGAACACTCACGCCTGCCGATCTCTCCTCTTCTGTTCTCTCTTCCCTCCCTCCTCTTGATTATTTCTCTGTTCTACCCTCTGATTCTGACCTTCTTCTCTCTACCCTGTTGTTGGTGACCCGGACGACCAACTGTCGTTCTCGGCAAACATTGCATCGGTGACACTCTCCTGCAGATTCCTCCTCTACAACATCA
>CM051006.1:1835002-1840788 GCA_027704905.1 Muraenolepis orangiensis
GACCAGGGGACCCCAACACAAGGACCAGGGACCCTCACACACACACAGGCTCTGTTCACACTAGGCATTAACATGTGGTTCTAAAGAGATGCCATCTCAAGTGGACGGCGTTAGTTAGGTGCGTTCACACATTGCATTAAGAACGTGGTCTGATGAGACCACGTTCTTAATATATTGTAGCCTCCTCAGCCAAGGGGCACCACTGGAACGACACCTTGGATTAGGTGAGGGCTCTGAGTGGAACAGCCCATGTGCTGTAGCCGCGGGTGAACCTCCGATAAAAATTGGTGAACCCCAGGAAGCATTGCATCTGCTTGCAGGACTCAGCAACAGGCCAGGATATAACCGCTAAAATCTTGGTGGGGTCCATCTGCAGGCTCCCACAATATACCACAGGAAAGAGACAGAAGAGGTTTGGAACTCACACTTCTCCGTTTTAACAAAATTGGAGTTCCCAAGGAGGCGCTGGAGGACTGCCTGGACGTGGTGCACATGCTCCTTTCTGTTCTTAGAGAAAATGTTGTCCAGGTAAACAAACACATGTTTGTTTAACATGTCCCTTAACACGTCGTTTGCCAGTGGCTGGAACACTGCTGGGACGAACGGCATCACCAAATACTCATAATGCCCGGTGGACGTGTTAAAAACCATCTTCCACTCATCCCCCTCCCAGATCGTGACCAAGTGGTAGATGTTGTGTAAATCCAACTTGGTGAAGTTCGTTGCTCCCTGTCGCAACTTAAAGGCAGAGGAGATGAGTGGGATGGGGTGATCCATCCTGCAGTATGAATTTCTAAAACACAATACTATAAAAATACTGTACATAATAAAAATGAACATAAAAAGAAAATTAAAGTGCCAGTAGTGCAGCTGCATCATGAATACATTCATTTCATTGAGAAATTCAAGAGCCACGACGCAAGGGGTATGTGGCAGGGGTTATAGATTATAACGAACTTCAGACAGAGAACCAGTTGTGTAGAGAACTCCTCTACCTCCCTCCCAGGAGATTTAAAAACTTTTTTTGCTCAGTTCGAGGTGAACGGCAGCCCGCCAAAGCCTGCGCTGCCTGAGGAGACCAGCCTGCTGAACATCTCGGAGGTGGATGTGCGCCGCACCTTCAAGAGACTGAACATCCCTTAGGAGGCAGGCCCCGACGACATCCCGGGCCGGGTCCTCAAAGCATGCACAGACCAGTTGGCAGGAGTCTTTGCAGACATCTTCAACCTCTCCCTGTCCCAGGCTGTCGTTCCCGTGGTCTTCAAGATTTCCACCATCGTGCCTGTCCCTAAACAACCCAAGGTAACCTGCCTGAACGAATATAGACCTGTAGCTCTCACCTCGATTGTCAGCAAATGCTTCGAGAGGTTGGTAAAGGACATTTGCTCCATGTTACCTGCCACACTGGACCCATGGCAATTTGCAAATCATCAAAACAGATCCACGGACGACACAATTGCCATGGTCCCTCCACACTGCCCTTTCCCACCTGGAGGGAAAGAACTGTTATTTGCGAATGCTGTTTGTGGATTCGCACATAACTGTGCTGTTTGTACAGCTCAGCGTTCAACACGATAGTTCCAGCCAAGCTCGACACCAAGCTTCGAGGTCTAGGCGTGCCCCCATCCACATGCAGCTGGATACTGGACCTCCTGTCGGACTGCCGCCAGGTGGTGAGGATGGGCAGCACCACCTCAGAGCCACTGACCCTCAACACGGGAGCCTCCCAGGGATGCGTGCTGAGCCATCTCCTCTACTCCCTCTACACCCACGACTGCATGGCTATGCTCAGCTCCAACGTCATCATCAAGTTTGCTGACGACACGACAGTGATGGGCCTGATCGCCGGCGACGATGAGACAGCCTACAGGGAGGAGGTTGGATCACTGGAGCAGTGGTGCCAGGAGAACAGCCTCGCCCTCAACGTCAAGAAGACCAAGGAGCTGATCGTGGACTACAGGAAGCAAAGAGGAGAGCACAGCCCTATCTCCATCGACGGTGTTGCAGTAGAGAGGGTCAGCGGCTTCAGGTTCCTCGGCGTGCACATCTCCGAGGACCTCACATGGTCCATGCACCACACAAAAGGGCACAACAACGCCTGTATTTCCTCAGGCGTCTGAGGAAATGCAGCATGGGCCCCCGCATCCTGAGAACATTCTACACCGGCACAATCGAGAGTGATCTTACAGGGTGTATCAACGCCTGGTACTTCACCACACTCAATCGCAGAGTGCTTCAAAGGGTGGTGCGGACGGCCAAGTATATGGTTGGAGGTGAGCTACCCTCCCTCCTGGATATATACAACAAGCGGTGTGTGGCCAAGGCCAAACGCATCATAAAGACATTGCCCACCCCAGCCACCAACTGTACTCACTGTTACCGTCAGGCAAGTGCTGTACAAATAGACTCAGAGACAGCTTCCACAGTCAGGCCATCAGGCTGCTGAACAAGGGCGTATAGCATATAACAATGTATATTTTATTACATTTATATATATATATATATATATATATATATATTGCTCTTTTTCTGACATATTGCATATTATATATTGCATTTTTACATGCAATACAGTTTTTAAAACTCATACAGTTTTGTACTTTTTTACTTCTTTTTATCCTATTCTGTTTTTTACAACTGCTGTCTGTCGTCGGATATTGCACAAAAGATTTTCACTCATTGCTTATACTTGTGTAAACTGTGAAGTGACAATAAACTTGACTTGAATACAGTGCAGTACAGAGCAGAACAGAGAAGTAACTGTAATAAGTCCAGAAAGTCCAGCAAAGTATGATCGTGTATGATAGTGAAATGTTAATGACAATGTTATGATAGTGGCAGCACTCCTAGCATAGGTGCGTAGGAGGGAGTAGGTTGGTGAGCCCACGTTGCAGAGTCTATCTGTGTTCCTGCACTGAGCTCCATGAAGCTACAGCAGACAAGAGATGCCCACGTCTTATATTTCTCTTCCCCCACCGTGGAAGCGGTGATTGCCACAGCAGCTAATGTTCTACGACGGGGACACCCACACGTCTGTTAAACGCTTCCTGTGTGGTGGGAGGGGTCTGTCCGCTTCACTCCCTGGTCCCCCTGGGCCTTGAGTGGTCCTGACACTTTCTTCCCAGCCTCTCTCTCTCTCTCTCTCTCTCGCTCTCTCTCTCTCTCTCTCTCTCTCTCTCTCTCTCTCTCTCTCTCTCTCTCTCTCTCTCTCTCTCTCTCTCTCTCTCTCTCTCTCTCTCTCTCTCTCTCTCTGACACAGCGGATGAAAAACCTCTTGATATCCAGAGAGAGACAGAGAGAGACAGAGAGAATGAGAACGATGAGCGAGAGGGAGAGAGAGAGAGTCATGGAGCCAGATAGAGAGATAGTGAGGAGGCTGTAGGAGGTAGACACCACCCATACCCATCCCCCCCCCCCACCCCCACCCCCACCCTCCCTACAGGCTAATGAAGGGCTCGTTGTGCCATAACTGATGGCTGGTGTAATTGACATGGCATAACTTATCGTACATATTCCACAGAGGGCCATGAGCCCCCCCTGGGAGAACAGAGAATGACCGGGAAAGTCACAATGTACAGGGGGTCAGGGGGAAAGAAAGAAAGAAAGAAAGAAAGAAAGAAAGAAAGAAAGAAAGAAAGAAAGAAAGAAAGAAAGAAAGAAAGAAAGAAAGAAAGAAAGAAAGAAAGAAAGAAAGAAAGAAAGAAAGAAAGAAAGAAAGAAAGAAAAAGGTGACCCCGATCTACTGAAAAGAGAACACAGAGAGAGAGAGAGAGAGAGAGAGAGAGAGAGAGAGAGAGAGAGAGAGAGAGAGAGAGAGAGAGAGAGAGAGAGAGAGAGAGGAGAGAGAGAGAGAGAGAGAGAGGCGGTAAATTGAAAATAATTGCGGTGATTAGGGTAACAGCTGTAGTGTAACGCTGGGACAAGGACATCACACGGCACTGCAGCAGTCTCCCCCTAATGGGGAACGTCCTCAGGGTGGGGCTTGTCTCCCCCCGGTGGGAGCGGGGGGAGGCTAAATGTAAAGTCACCCACACAATAGTTACAAGTGTACAAGAGTATTTCATGTCTGCATACACCAGTCTCCTCTCTATCAGAGTGAGCCCTGAACACAGACTTACAGAGTCATTTTAACATAGTTTTCCCACCTTTACTCAAACCAGGAAAAGTTACAGCATTTGAGACAAAGTCAAAGTATGAGTCAAAGTAGAGGCACCAACAGTTCAGTTCCTCTGCTTATCTTTATGAGCGCTAACTAACTCTTTACATCGTTAGTGAGTAAAGCCCCCAAGTTATGCCTAGTTCCCACTGTCCTGCGATCCGTTACGAACGCCACGATTGGCCATTCGTAGCTGATTGTGGAATTTCTCTGAAGTTTTAGGTTTGTATACGAGGTAATGCGAGTCAATACGTTCTGATACGATTTGTTGTGCTCGGATGCGATCTGGTCACGATTTGTTTAAATTTCAGGTGTCACGATCCGTTACGTTCTGATCTCCCGTTCAGATACGATCACATACGTTCCTATAGGATTGTTTCGATCGAGTCCACGATTGGGTCTCGATCTGACACGATCATCACGATCGGGTTCCCCGAATTGGGACGATCCGGTACTTGCAGATACGTTCCGATACGTTCATCACGAACCGATGCGCTCCGTTACGATAGGAAACGATTGTGGTCGCGATGTCTTTCACGATCATGATCGAGGGTGATCGCGATTTGAGCTACGACTGGACCCGACGGGTATACATACAACCCGACTGACCATGGACTTCATTGTTTCTTGGACTTTTACAGAGTGAACACTACAACCCTCAACCATTGGTGATGGCAGGACGATGATTACAACTCGTAACAGATCGTGAGCGTAACTACTCGTATCTACTCTCATTTACTCACATCTTCTCATATCAACTGCTCATATCATCTGCTCGTGAGTCATTCGTGTCTCGAGCAATGGGACCCGACAGAGCGTAACAGATCGTGACAGATCGTGGGAGATCGCAAAACATCTCAACAGAGTTTGGTGTTTGTCTTGTCTAATATTGATCCCGATCACCACAATTTGGAAGCAAAATTAGATGCGATCTGTCGCGCTTTGTTACGATGCAATACGATCTGATACGATGATCCCGATTGACAATTGATCGTGTTGATCGTAGAAAATGTTTGATAGTAGAAAGGTTTCTACGATTAACACGATTGCCACGACTGACCTCAAGATCTGATAAGATCTGATAGGATCACCACGATTACTCCACGATTAAGACCGCGATTTCAATCGTGCCGCGAATCGTGATAGTGGTAACCTAGCATTTATAAAGAGTGTATTCATAAGAGAGTACAGGACAACAGAACAGGTTCAAATGAAGTTACATTTTTCCATCATAGTCTCTTGTGACAGACGGGGGGACTGGTCTCTGGAGCCCCGTTGTGCATCAGAGGAAGACCTTTACGATTTGGCCGGGCCAATCGGGAGGCACTCGAGCTGTGATTGGGTGGGTCGGTTTAAAGGGCGGAACGGGGCATGAGGGCGGTTAAAGCAACATATCAGGTCAGGAAGAATAGTCTAGCGGCGAGACAAAAGGTTGTGGGTTTGAACGCCGACATTACCACTACCTACTACCTGATGGTGAAAACCCTCCCCTGAAAGAACAACATGTCTAAAGGTAGGCTGCAGTCATTGGGGATTGAACACAGAACCCAACCTCTTGGTTGGGAATGGAACATCCTAGCTATAACCTACCGTTGAGGTCTATACACACTATACACTGTGTGAGTGTGTG
>CM051006.1:1841788-1929288 GCA_027704905.1 Muraenolepis orangiensis
GTGTTATGAGTGTGAACACGTGTCTATGGGTGTGAACACGTGTATATGAGTGTGAACACGTGTCTATGGGTGTGAACACGTGTATATGAGTGTGAACACGTGTCTATGGGTGTGAACACGTGTATATGAGTGTGAACACTGTGTGACACGTGTCTATGAGGTGTGAACACGTGTCTATGAGTGTGAACACGTGTCTATGAGTGTGAACACGTGTCTATGAGTGTGAACACGTGTCTATGGGTGTGAACACGTGTCTATGAGTGTGAACACGTGTCTATGGGTGTGAACACGTGTATATGAGTGTGAACACGTGTATATGGGTGTGAACACGTGTCTATGAGTGTGAACACGTGTCTATGAGTGTGAACACGTGTCTATGGCTGTGAACACGTGTATATGAGTGTGAACACGTGTATATGGGTGTGAACACGTGTATATGAGTGTGAACACGTGTCTATGAGTGTGAACGCGTGTCTATGAGTGTGAACACGTGTACATGAGTGTGAACACGTGTATATGGGTGTGAACACGTGTCTATGAGTGTGAACACGTGTATATGGGTGTGAACACGTATATATGAGTGTGAACACGTGTATATGGGTGTGAACACGTGTCTATGAGTGTGAACACGTGTATATGAGTGTGAACATGTGTATATGGGTGTGAACACGTGTATATGAGTGTGAACACGTGTCTATGGGTGTGAACAGGTGTATATGAGTGTGAACACGTGTATATGAGTGTGAACACGTGTCTATGAGTGTGAACACGTGTCTATGAGTGTGAACACGTGTCTATGAGTGTGAACACGTGTCTATGGGTGTGAACACGTGTATATGATTGTGAACACGTGTCTATGAGTGTGAACACGTGTATATGGGTGTGAACACGTGTATATGAGTGTGAACACGTGTATATGAGTGTGAACACGTGTCTATGGGTGTGAACACGTGTCTATGAGTGTGAACACGTGTCTATGAGTGTGAACACGTGTATATGGGTGTGAACACGTGTCTATGGTGTGAACACGTGTATATGGGTGTGAACACGTGTCTATGGGTGTGAACACGTGTATATGGTGTGAACACGTGTATATGAGTGTGAACACGTGTATATGAGTGTGAACACGTGTCTATGAGTGTGAACACGTGTATATGAGTGTGAACACGTGTCTATGAGTGTGAACACGTGTATATGAGTGTGAACACGTGTCTATGAGTGTGAACATGTGTATATGAGTGTGAACACGTGTATATGAGTGTGAACACGTGTATATGAGTGTGAACACGTGTCTATGAGTGTGAACACGTGTCTATGAGTGTGAACACGTGTCTATGGGTGTGAACACGTGTATATGAGTGTGAACACGTGTCTATGAGTGTGAACACGTGTATATGAGTGTGAACACGTGTATATGAGTGTGAACACGTGTATATGAGTGTGAACACGTGTCTATGGGTGTGAACACGTGTCTATGAGTGTGAACACGTGTCTATGAGTGTGAACACGTGTATATGGTGTG
Source organism: Muraenolepis orangiensis (assembly GCA_027704905.1). Classification (NCBI taxonomy): domain Eukaryota; kingdom Metazoa; phylum Chordata; class Actinopteri; order Gadiformes; family Muraenolepididae; genus Muraenolepis; species Muraenolepis orangiensis. The sequence goes on from CM051006.1 coordinate 1,843,311, forward strand.
AACACGTGTATATGGTGTGAACACGTGTCTATGAGTGTGAACACGTGTCTATGGTGTGAACGTGCTATGTGTGAACACGTGTCTATGGTGTGAACACGTGTATATGGTGTGACACGTGTATGGTGTGAACACGTGTATATGTGTGAACACGTGTATGAGTGTGAACACGTGTCTATGAGTGTGAACACGTGTATATGAGTGTGAACACGTGTCTATGGTGTGAACACGTGTATGATGTGCCGTGTCTATGGCGCAGTATAGCTCAGGAGGTTGAGCAGTCGCCTCACAACCGAAAGGTCGCTGGTTCGATCCCCCGGCTCCTCCTAGCAAAAACGGTTGAGGTGTCCTTGAGCAAGACACCCCAACCCCAACTGCTCCTGACCTGCTGGCTGTCTCCTTGATGGCTGACTCCTCACTCGGTGTATGAATGGGTGATGTGAGGACTTTACATGACTTGCAAAGCGCTTTGGATAAAAGCGCTATATAAAAGCCGGCATTATTATATGGGTGTGAACACGTGTATATGTGAGTGCACATGTACAATGGGGACATGACAAATGTAGGGGCTGATACTCATTAGACCTCTCTGGTGTCCCTCCCATGTGCTCATTCCCCATTCAGAGGTGTCCAGCTCCTGACGCTGATGGATTGGGTACCTTGTTTGCTACAGCATCCCGGTAACCACCTCACTAGCCCAGATATAGTGGTGAGAGATGTAGCCTCTGGTCTCACAGAGAGAGAGAGTCACCTTCTCTCTCTGTCAGTTCTCTGCCATGCAGAAAAGTGCTCTCTGAGGACCAGTTACCAAGATGAATGATTTTCTATTCAGCGTTTCGCAGACGCTTTTGTCCAAAGCAAATATATATATTGGGGTTTGAACGCAGAACCTTTAGACGGGGAGTCAAACCCTAACCACCACCACTAGCACACTTTATCTAAAGCGACTTATCGCACTTATTTATTGTAAGTGGTTAAAGAGCAGGTAGGGGCTAGGGGGCATCTTGCGGGCATGGGTGTTCACCACTAGACTTCCCTGCCCCTGCAAGAAGAGCTATGAGGACTAGCGTCTCTGGGAAGGAGCTGGTCTCCTGGGAGGTCCCCATCCCCTGCTGTCAGACATGTGTTCTGACTGCTCCCACGCTGAGATCTGACACGCCGAGAGGCCCGGCGGAGACGCTCCCCACTGCTCCTTTCCCTTCCCTCCGCCCCACGCTGGCTGCTTAACCCCGTTCCCCCATGCTCGGCTTCACCGTGGCAACCGTCCTGCTCAGCCTCCGTCTGCCCCAGAGCATTCATGAAGCGGTGATGCTATCTTTATGCTAACCTCTCGGCAGGACTCTCAGGTCCGGTCTCGGTCCGGTCTTTTACCAATTTTTGACAAACATTTTTGACGGACATCAATTTTTCTATCAGTCTCTGTATTGTCTTGGACTAAGAGTGAATTTGACTCGACCTTTAAATCGGTCTTGGATGAATTGGTCTCTGAAGACTCGTTCTGAGAGGAGACATAAAACATAATGTTCTGCTACTTGTATATATTGTCCAAGAAAGTGTGCAGCAGCGATTGCTTAGATATTTAGAGAACTTGGTCTGGCGTCTCACATTTATCATAAAGGCTTTTTCATAAACTGCATATCTACACTGTAAGGTTCAATGATTTCTGATTGACTTGTTGAGATATGCCTTTAGAAACCTTTCCTTTTTACCCGTGAAGCCTACCAACTGGTACTGTGGTCTATCCATCACACATCTGGATGGACGCTCCAATACATACGGACTCACAAACGGAAGGTTGCTGGTCCAATCCCCGGCTCCTCCTAGCAAAACCTGTCAAGGTTGAAGACACCCTAACCCTAACTGCTCCTGACGTGCTGGCTATCTCCTTGATGGCTGTCTCCTTGATGGCTGACTCCGCAGTTGGTGGTTGAATGTTTGTATGAATGGGTGAATGTGAGGCATGAATTGTAAAGCGCTTTTCACTGGTTAGAAAAGCGCTATATAAATGCAGTCCATTTAATACACATGTGATAGAGGCATTATATGCTTCAGGGGTACATTTTGACAACTGCTTTTGTAACGGCCTTTTTGGATGTATGTGTGTTGCTATGTATTTTCCATATCTCTGTGACACAAGCCTGATTTCCAATATATATATTAGGGCTGTCAAAGTTAACACGTTATTTCGCACATTTCCAGCGCGCATGAGCCCCTGTGAATGAACTGAGCGGCAGCGTGATAAACCAACAGGATGATGAGGAGACACCGCGGAGCGCTGGGCGGAACGTTTCACTTTAACACATCGCGCTCGCAATATGATTGCGGCAGCAAAGAACCTTCCTCTGAGCAGATGCCCTGGGTAGCACATTAGACAGAGGGCCGCTGGTCTCACTCCAAGACTGTGGGTTTGATGGGGCTTTAGCAAAGTGCCATAAAATAGTTGGACTATTTTGTTTTGTGTGCCACAAAAGTTGACAGTTTCAATGTCATTTTAAAGCAAAAAGGATTTTTCACATTGGCTTTGTTATTCAGTTTCTTAAAGTGGTCTACTTGTTGCAACATTCATGAGATGTTTCTTTGCAAACAATTTACAGGCAAGCGGTTTATGTTCACTTTGTTGCAGACATTATTTTGTAACAGATTATTTATGCAGTTGTCTGCTTAATATTTAACATATTATCGATGTTTTGGGCAATACTAAGCACTCCCTGAGACCTTTTTGCTCAGAAAAACGAATGTGAAAAGTAACAAATAAAATAATAAAAATCTTGATCTCTAACTGCTTTTAGCATTTCATTGTTACATACCTTCCATTTGTTGACTGGCGAGCCAAATATGCCAGAGAACCCAGAAGATGAGACACGGACACTCAAAACAATGGAAAAATGTCTTTACGAAAAAGATATCCTCAAACACAAAAACCAACTAGGCAGTGTGTGACTGGTTACATGGCGTGACGTGGTCGGAGCAGGAAAACGCAGGTTCTCGTGTTGTAGGGAGCCCTAAGGATATCAATAACCAAGTGCCCGACGCCGGTCCTCGGCAGCCTAAAGAAGGGTAGATCCCAGGTGTTCATTAGCCTCAGCAGGCCTGATTAGGATGGGCAACACCTGGGATCGATTAGAGCGTGGGGGTTGTTTTGCCACCCGCAAAAAACAAAACGTATATGTGTCTTTTAAACTTGTGATTAATCTGTCACGGCCGGGTGTAGGTGGGACCCAAAAGCAGGAGAACAGAAGTTAGATGGAACAGGGGCTTATATGAAAGCAAAAGGCAAAGGTACAGACAGGGCCAGGCAAAACAAGGTCGTAATACAGGCGATGGTCAAAAACACGCTAGATCCAAAAACAGAACATAAGACGTACTAAAGAAACTTGACGTGAGGCTTCCCGAGAATCAATGTGTGTGATAATCCAGCCCTGTGTGAGTGCGCGGGGTAGGCTTAAATAGCAACGTCAATTGTGATGCGCTGCAACTGAGGGTGAGAATTAACAAGGGGGCGTGGCTATCCGGTAGTGTGTAGTGGAGAGGAGACAGGAATGTGGAACGTGATTAGGGGCGTGGCTATCCAGTGTGTAGTGGGAGGACAGGAATGTGGAACGTGATTAGGGGGCGTGGCTATCCGGTAGTGTGTAGTGGGAGAGGAGACAGGAATGTGGAACGTGATTAGGGGCGTGGCTATCCGTAGTGTGTAGTGGGAGGAGACAGGAATGTGGAACGTGATTAGGGGGCGTGGCTATCCGGTAGTGTGTAGTGGGAGGAGACAGGAATGTGGAACGTGATTAGGGGGCGTGGCTATCCGCTAGTGTGTAGTGGGAGAGGAGACAGGAATGTGGAACGTGATTAGGGGGCGTGGCTATCCGGGAGAGTGATGTGGAGACAGGAATGCAAAACTGTGACATAATCGGATTAATCACAGAATTTGTTTGTGATTAATCTGATTAAATATTTTGATCTATTGACAGCACTAATATAGATATATCCATCCTGTCTGTAAAGGGCTGCTAGCAAATCCTACAGAATGAGATTAATGGAGGGCTAACTAGAAGCCTGGTCGTCGTCAGGGAGAGTCAGCCCTAGCGCTGGTCGTCGTCAGGGAGAGTCAGCCATAGTGCTGGTTGTCAGGGAGAGTCAGCCCTAGCGCTGGTCGTCGTCAGGGAGAGTCAGCCCTAGCGCTGGTCATCGTCAGGGAGAGTCAGCCCTAGTGCTGGTCGTCATGGAGAGTCAGCCCTAGTGCTGGTCGTCGTCAGGGAGAGTCAGCCCTAGCACTGGTCGTCAGGGAGAGTCAAACCTAGTGCTGGTCGTCATGGAGAGTCAGCCCTAGTGCTGGTCGTCGTCAGGGAGAGTCAGCCCTAGCACTGGTCGTCAGGGAGAGTCAGCCCTAGTGCTGGTCGTCGTCAGGGAGAGTCAGCCCTAGTGCTTGTTTTCGTCAGGGAGAGTCAGCCCTAGCGCTTGTCGTTGTCAGGGAGAGTCAGCCCTAGTGCTGGTTTTCATCAGGGAGAGTCAGCCCTAGTGCTGGTCATCAGGGAGAGTCAGCCCTAGTGCTGGTCGTTGTCAGGGAGAGTCAGCCCTAGTGCTGGTTGTCAGGGAGAGTCAGCCCTAGCGCTGGTCGTCGTCAGGGAGAGTCAGCCCTAGTGATGGTCGTCGTCAGGGAGAGTCAGCCCTAGTGATGGTCGTTGTCAGGGAGAGTCAGCCCTAGCGCTGGTCGTCCGCCGGCGCTTAGATACATGGTGGGTAGCAAACCTCTAAAGCGGACTGTTTTTAGACAAGAACAGTCAGTGTGGATGTATTCACCACCAGCACAGCTAATCATTATTGATTCACTCAACCCACAGCTGCCAGACTCTCTTCAAGATTCAAGATTCAAGATAACTTTATTTATCCCGAGGGAAATTAAGGTGCAACAGTTGAAACAGGGGGAATAAATGCACACAAAATATACTAATACCTAAAGCTAAAAACTAAATAACAACAAACTAAACTAAGCTAAACTAGTATAAACAAAATATAACTAAATTAACTGTAAATTAAATCTAAATGTATTGATAGATGAATTGCACAATTTACAGTATTATTACAGTAATACGTAGGTATATACAATACACAACAATACGTTGTGTATTGACTGTTGATTGATTGTTGTGTAAACTGGCTGCCTTTAGTAACCCGGACATACTTTTAATGTTTCCCTTTTCCGCGTTCCCCTGCAAGTTAAATGAGCTCTTTAATGAATAATTAATTGACACGATAGTGTCTCCCAGTGTCCGGCCCTCTCCCCCAGCTCTCTCCCCCAGCCCTCTCCTCCAGCTCTCTCCCCCAGCCCTCTCTCCCAGCCCTCTCTCCCAGCCCTCTCCCCCAGCCCTCTCCCCCAGCCCTCTCCCCCAGCCCTCTCCCCCCTCTCCTCCAGCTCTCTCTCTCCCAGCCCTCTCCTCCAGCTCTCTCCCCCAGCCCTCTCCCCCAGCCCTCTCCCCCCCTCTCCTCCAGCTCTCTCTCCCACCCCTCTCTCCCAGCCCTCTCCCCCAGCCCTCTCCCCCCCTCTCCCCCAGCTCTCTCTCCCAGCCCTCTCCCCCAGCCCTCTCTCCCAGCTCTCACCCCCAGCCCTCTCCCCCCCTCTCCTCCAGCTCTCTCTCGCAGCCCTCTCTCCCAGCCCTCTCCCCCAGCCCTCTCTCCCAGCCCTCTCCCCCAGTCCTCTCCCCCCCTCTCCTCCAGCTCTCTCCCCCAGCTCTCTCTCCAAGCCCTCTCCCCCAGCCTTCTCCCCCAGCTCTCTCCCCCAGCCCTCTCCCGCAGCTCTCTCCCCCAGCTCTCTCTCCAAGCCCTCTCCCCCAGCTCTCTCCCCCAGCTCTCTCCCCCAGCTCTCTCCCCCAGCCCTCTCCCCCAGCTCTCTCCCCCAGCTCTCTCCCCCAACCCTCTCCCCCAGCCCTCTCCCCTAGCCCTCTCCCCCAGCCCTCTCCCCAGCTCTCTCCCCCATTTCTCTCCCCCAGCTCTCTCCCCCAGCCCTCTCCCCCAGCCCTCTCCCCCAGCCCTCTCCCCAGCTCTCTCCCCCAGCTCTCTCCCCCAGCCCTCTCCCCTAGCCTTCTCTGCGGGTCTAAATCTTCCCCCAGACATCATCATGAGCTCCCTCAGCATATCATCTTTGCTTCTATTCATCAGGACATCACCCGTCCCTTTGGGGGGGGCGTTCCTAAACCATAATGGGATGCACAAAACACCGGAGACAGAATGCCGCTCTCTGGTGTTGTAGCGGAGACAACGGGGCAAGCGGCGGAGCAGAGGATGTAGCAGGAGGGGGTTGAGATGGAGCTGAGCTCCTTTCAGAGCACAGGCCGCCGTCCGGTGGAATGATTTACCCCCGAATCGCCTTTTCAGTCTTTTCATCTTCTTGTGAGATCTACCGTGCTAAAAATAGTTTGCTAGTATACAGTGGTATGAAGGGGGTTCAACCAAAACTAGGAAATTTGATGATATAATCATATATAAAAATAGATAAAAATCAGATATTTCAATCTTATTTTTGGTGAATCTGCCTCCAATAAGCTGTCTTTATGACTATAGCTTGTCCTTCTCTGTTTGGGCTGAATCCCTTTATATTGACCGTCAAACAAGCTCTTTTTGTTTGTGTTGTGTATGTGTTTCCGCTGTGTGCTCTAGGCTCGAATACCAAGCCTGGGCTTTATTTTAATTGGCCACAATTACTGCCGTTTTGAACTGGCAACACTCTCCTTTGATTCAGCAGCCAATAGGGAGGAGGGGCTGGGAGGAGGCGGGATATTGCCAATCACTGCCATGCCATTCTGACCATGTCTTTGTTAGTGTACAATTATCCATAAAACCATTGTATTATAAACTGCATTGTATTACATCGTGTATTTTTCCCACACAAATTAGGCCAAAAAGGTTGGGCGCGAGGAAGGGAACCTACTGGCAGTGGTTGTAGTGTTAGATAGTTATAGATATTAGTTAGAAGATAGAAGATAGAGAGAGCTACGTTTACTACTGTGAGCCACTATTAGCGCCACACGCCGTTAGCCCTTTTTAAATTACGCCGAAGATGCATGTACGTAGCAGTCCATGACGAAATAATGAGGAATAATATGATATTGCACACACAACGATAACCGTGCACGGCTGCTGACAATGTGCACTGCAGGTAATTAGGAGTGAATTAGCTTTCAGCACATTTAGCACAAATACAGATTTGCTTGCGGTAAGCGCTAAGCTCATGGTTTCTGAAATGTCAGGACAAGCATGTTGGTTTAGTTTCCAGCTGTAGTTTGTCACAAAGGTCATTAAGGCGTCGCCCCGCTGAACACATCACAAGGTCTGTGTGGAGGAACTCCCATGTTTTAAGACCATAGATTGTATTATTTTATGAATGATTTGATGCCTTTTGTATCCCACTCTGTGTCTAATGGGTGGACTATTTAAAGGGCAACTAGGGAGATGATGAAATTCGTATGAATATGGATGGACACGCCCACTCGTGATGTCACAAGTGGATAATGTTTTAATTGGCTCCTCCCCCTTGTGTTAAACTAGGGGCCCTTTGTAGAGAAAGCAGTGACTCTGATGTCTGGATTCTGACACCTGTGACCCCCTCATTGGCTCTCTCTCTCTCTCTCTCCTCTCCCTCTCCTCCTCTCTCCTCTCCTCCTCTCTCTCTCTCTCTCCCTCTCTCCTCGCCTCCCTCTCCCTCCTCTCTCTCACCATTGCAATTACAACCTCTCTCTCCCCCCATCCCTCTACCTCGACCCTTCACGTACGATCCCTTGATGTTTCATTTCAATCAAAGGTTTTCCCCCCCTCATGTTTCTGGCTGGCTGATGGTGATGAAGTGGCGGAGAGCTTCTGAGGTTTGTCTTTGAGACAGAAGGAGCCAACAGACTGGATGTTGCTGCTCGAGGTCCACTTAGAGACAGTGACTGGACTAATGAAGTATGGAGTCTGACAGCATCACCCCCCCCACCCCATGCCAACTGCCCAACAGGCCCACTTCCCAGACACTCATCTAAATAATCATCAACAATAATAATGATCATAAACCTAATTATAATGACGTTAATCTAATAATGGGAATCCTAGTGTTTCACAGATATTGGTGATATCGCTTGGTCTTCTCTTGTCGCTGTTGCTTTCCTCAATGTCTTGTTGGAAAGTGTCTGTTAAAGGACGACATTTCACTTACTTTAAAATGCTTTTTGCACCATGTGCAACATGTGTATATTATTCATCAGACACTTTATTGTACTTACCACTATTGTTGTGTTGTAGTTGCAGTGTGGTTCATAGTTCATAGCGTACTTTATAGTATACGTTACACGTGGCAAAAACTAACAATCTGGAATCTTGAATGTTGACACAAACACATTTAACACAACTTTACTATTGCTTTGACTCATTGTCACTAGACACTGTTAATATAATGAGTAGTAATTAGTAAGTCGTAGTAAAACATTATCAGTGTTAGTAGTCTCACTATTAGTATTAGTAGTATAAGTATTATTATTAGTTTCCATTACCCTTTGGCCCTTAGTGAACCAATAAGGCTTTAAGTGGCCTTATGACAGGTGGTCATATGGTTTCCTGTATCAATGATAACTCCTCATTTACAACAGGCCTTCATCCTCATTGAGAGACTGAACGTGAACCCAGAGAATCTGATATCTATCAGTGGCTGATAGAAATAGAGATGATAAGTTCGTGTTTATCTTTTGAACACCGAGGAACCAATGAGCTGTGATGCTCTTCTTCACGTCTCAAGACAGACTCAAGGCAGAGAAACAATAAAGATTCACCTCCAGAGGGAGGGAGTGTGAGTCTGGTTCAGTAGAACACGCGTGACCTGTGGGATTGTTCTGATCAAGGTCATTACTTGCGCTAAACGGCCAGATGGTCCGTATTAGACGATGTTCTGGCCCTTTAAACGTGTAACATGTATGATCTTGAACCACAGACATCCGGCGCTGGTCATCGGACTGAACCTAATCACCCAATCGCAGGCAAAATGAAAATAATGGGTATAATGGGTTATCGGTGGGACGGTAGAAACAGAGGTACGGTGGCCCAGAGCGTCATTAATCAGCTTCTGCCGGCCGGGGTTTAGAAGTCGGCCTCAATTCAGAACCCATTTGGATTTCCCTTCTTGCCGCGGAGGCTAAATCAATATGTGCACTCTAACACTGCTCATGAGGAAGGACATAACATGGCCCTTCATAAATCCACCATGACTGGCATCTCTTGCTCTCTTCCTACCCCTCCCCCTCTTCCTCCCCCTCCTCCTCCCCCTCCCCCTCTTCCTCCCCCTCCTCCTCACCCTCCTCCTCCTCCTCCCCCTCTTCCTCCCCCTCCTCCTCCCCCTCCCCCTCTTCCTCCCCCTCCTCCTCACCCTCCTCCTCCTCCTCCCCCTCTTCCTCCCCCTCCTCCTCCCCCTCCCCCTCTCCTCCCCTCCTCCTCCCCCTCCTCCTCCTCCTCCCCCTCTTCCTCCCCCTCCTCCTCCCCCTCCCCCTCTTCCTCCCCCTCCTCCTCCCCTCCTCCTCCTCCTCCCTCCTCCTCCTCCTCCTCCTCCTCCCCTCCTCCTCCTCCTCCTCCCTCCTCCTCCTCCTCTCCTCCTCCTCCCCCTCCCCCTCCTCCTCCTCCTCTCTCCTCCTCCTCCTCCTCCCCCTCCTCCTACCCCTCCCCCTCTTCCTCCCCCTCCTCCTCCCCTCCCCCTCTTCCTCCCCTCCTCCTCTCCTCCTCCTCCCCCTCCCCTCCTCCTCCTCCTCCTCCCTCCTCCTCCTCCCCTCCCCCTCCTCCTCCCCTCCTCCTCCCCCTCCTCCTACCCCTCCCCCTCCTCCTCCCCCTCCCCTCCTCACCCTCCCCCTCTTCCTCCCCCTCCCCCTCCTCCTCCCCTCCCCCTCTTCCTCTCCTCCCCTCCTCCTCCCCTCCCCCTCCTCCTCTCCTCCCCCTCCTCCTACCCCTCCCCTCTCCTCCCCCTCCTCCTCCTCACCCTCCCCCTCTTCCTCCCCCTCCCCCTCCTCCTACCCCTCCCCCTCTTCCTCCCCTCCCCCTCCTCCCCTCCCCCTCTTCCTCTCCCTCCCCCTCCTCCTACCCCTCCCCCTCTTCCTCTTCCTCCCCCTCCTCCTCCCCTCCCCCTCCTCCTCTCCTCCCCCTCCTCCTACCCCTCCCCCTCTTCCTCCCCCTCCCTCTCCTCCTCCCCTCCCCTCTTCCTCACCCTCCCCCTCTTCCTCCCCCTCCCCCTCCTCCTACCCCTCCTCCTCTTCCTCTTCCTCCCCCTCTCCTCCCCCTCCTCCCCCTCCCCCTCTTCCTCCCCCTCCTCCTCCCCCTCCCCCTCCTCCCCTCTCCTCCCCCTCTCCTCCCCCTCCTCCCCCTCCCCCTCTCCTCCCCCTCCTCCTCCCCCTCCCCCTCCTCACCCTCTTCCTCCCCCTCCCCCTCCTCACCCTCCCCATATTGATATATGTGTGTGCGTGCGAGTGTGTGTGTGTTTGTTTGTGTATTTTTATAATTGTTGTTTAGACATCAAGTCAAGTCAAGTCAAGTCAAGTTTATTGTCACATCACAGTTTATACAGTTTATTATATATAAATATAAGCAATGAGTGAAAATCTTATGTGCAATACCCGACGACAGACAGCAGTTATAAAAAACAGAAAAGTACAAACTGTATGAAGTTAAATATATAAAATCTAAAAATATAAAAATGTATTAAAAATATATTAGCACAGAAAAAGAGCAATATATATATATATAAATATATATATATATATAAATATATATATATATATATATATATAATATATATATATATATATATATATATATATATATATAAATAAATCAATGTAATAAAATATACATTGTTATATGCTATACGCCCTTGTTCAGCAGCCTGATGGCCTGAATGTGGAAGCTGTCTCTGAGTCTATTTGTGTGGCAATCGCCTGCCTGAAGGTAAAAGTGAATACAGTTCCAGGTACAGTTCATGGCTGGGGTGGGCAATGTCTTTTATGATGCGTTTGGCCATGGCCACAAATCGCTTGAAGTATATATCCAGGAGGGAGGGAAGTTCACCTCCAACGATATACTGGGCCGTCCCACCACCCTTTGAAGCGCTCTGCGCTCCACTGCGGTGCAGTTCCGTACCAGGCGGTGATACACCCTGTAAGAACACTCTCAATTGTGCCGGTGTAGAATGTTCTCAGGATGCGGGGGCCCATGCTGAATTTCCTCAGACGCCTGAGGAAATACAGGCGTTGTTGGGCCCTTTTCACCACGTGTGTGGTGTGCGTGGACCATGTGAGGTCCTCGGATATGTGCACGCCGAGGAACTTGAAGCTGCTGACCCTCTCTACTGCAACACTGTCGATGGAGATAGGGCCGTGCTCTCCTCTCTGCTTCCTGTAGTCCACCATCAGCTCCCTGGTCTTCTTGACGTTGAGGGCGAGGCTTTTCTCCTGGCACCACTGCTCCAGTGATCCGACCTCCTCCCTGCAGGCTGTCTCGTCGTCGCCGGCGATCAGGCCCATCACTGTTGTGTCGTCAGCAAACTTGATGATGATGTTGGAGCTGTGCATAACCATGTAGTCGTGGGTGTAGAGAGAGTAGAGGAGAGGGCTCAGCACGCATCCCTGGGGGTCTCCCGTGTTGAGGGTCAGTGGCTCTGAGGTGGTGCTACCCATCCTCACCACCTGGCGGCGGTCCAACAGGAGGTCCAGTATCCAGCTGCACGTGGATGGGGGCACGCCTAGACCTCTAAGCTTGGTGTCGAGCTTGGCATCTGCACATAACAGTTCTTTCCCTCCAGGTGGGAAAGGGCAGTGTGGAGGGCCATGGCAATTGCGTCGTCCGTGGATCTGTTTTGATGATATACAAATTGCCATGGGTCCAGCATGGCAGGTAACACGGAGCAAATAAAGTCCTTGACCAACCTCTCGAAGCATTTGCTGACAATCGAGGTGAGGGCTACAGGTCTATAGTCATTCAGGCATGCTACCTTGGGTTGTTAGGGAACATTTGAGATTTGAGTACACTGAATGAATACATAGATGGATGGATGCATTCATAAATGATTTTCTTTAATAGATGAATGGATTGATCTAGTGTTTGATTCATGGATGAGTTGATGGATGGATGGACATAAGGGGGAGGTCATGGGGTCAGGGCCAAGAGGGAGCAGCAGGCAGGAGATCTAAAAGCAGGAAGATCCTTGAGGACGCATCTCAGCATATGTCGGGTACCAGAGAGACTCCACCGCTCCTGCCTCCTCCTGGGAGCTCTGCATAGGAGGAGGAGGACGAGGAGTAGGAGGAGAAGAAGTCACCTTGATTAAATTAGCCGAGTGTGGAAACAGGGTTAGGTCTACCGGGAGTCTTAAGGTCTTAAAGAGCCCAGCTTTACCCTGGCCCGTCTCTCTCTCTCTCTCTCTCTCTCTCCATCTCCCTCCCTCTCTCTCTCTCTCTCTCTCCATCTCCCTCTCTCTCTCTCTCTCTCTCTCTCTCTCCTCTCTCTCTCTCTCTCTCTCTCTCTCTCTCTCTCTCTCTCTCTCTCTCTCTCTCTCTCTCTCTCTCTCTCTCTCTCTCTCTCTCTCTCTCTCTCTCTCTCTCTCTCTCTCTCTCTCTCTCTCTCTCTCTCTCTCTCTCTCTCTCTCTCTCTGTGTGTCTCTGTGTCTCTGCTCTTCTGTCTCTCCTCTGCATTCACCCATCCATCCCTTCATTGTTCATCCATCCATACGTCCAATCATTCAGCAATCAGGCACACAAAATGTCTCTGTGTGTCCGTCTGTGTGTCTGTGTGTCTGTGTGTCTGTGTGTCTGTGTGTCTGTGTGTCTGTGTGTCTGTCTGTGTGTCTGTCTGTCTGTCTGTCTGTCTGTCTCTCTGTCTGTCTGTCTGTCAGTCTGTCAGTCTGTCAGTCTGTCAGTCTGTCTGTCTGTCTGTCTGTCTGTCTGTCTGTCTGTCTGTCTGTCTGTCTCTCAGTCTGTCTCTCTCTCTCTCTCTCTCTCTCTCTCTCTCTCTCTCTCTCTCTCTCTCTCTCTGTCTGTACAATCAGTATAATCAGTGGTATCAGCACCACCTTCAGAGAGCTACATGATGAGAAAAATAAGATTGTTTGTGATGGATCTGTTTGAGTGTGTGTGTGTGTGATTTTGCAGCCTGCTGCTGCTTTAATCAGCATAGAAGTTTTTTTACATGGCAGTAAAACAGGTTCCATCCTGCAGAGAAGGTTTAGGGTCACATCCTGACTCACCAGATGACCATCTCATGTTCTGTGAATCACTCAAATCAGGAAAACAATTAAAAATTGTCCTGATTTATAAAATAAACTATTAGGTCCAAAGAGACGTTGATTACAGACATGGGCCAGATGGGCAGGGATCGAACCCGGAACTCCCAAAACTCTCCAACAACAATCTCTGGATCTATCTCTCTGGATATTTAGTCCCAGACTTGATTGACTTAAAGAATAATACTGAACAATGTCAGCATGGTTAGGATAGTGTTTTTGCTGTGGTTAAAAATTATATTTAATTAACAACAATAAAATAATGTTGTTTTTGGTCTGCCGTATATATTTATTAAATGGCCGGTTGAAGTTTTGATGTCCCCGAAATCCCTTTAAATCAAACAGAAAAAAGATAAAATAAGATCAATTAGTATTACACGGAGAGAGAGACGGGGTGATGTGAGTGCATTCTCACTCGATGGCCTATCGGCTATCAGCGCTAACCATGCAAACACCAACGCAGTTCATACCGACTGCTCGTAAGGCCCGGATACTGTGTTTTTATCCCTTTGATATGAACATGTTTGGGTAGTAAAACAAGATTAAATTAAAACGGTGTGTGTGTACTTTAGAAGTATCCACACACCAGACAGCGTGTGTGCACACACAGCGAGAGCGTTAGGAAGCCAGAGGACCAGAGAGGAGGGACAATGCTTCTCAAAGGGATGTGAACGCAGCTGTGGTGGGAACGTGAACAGCTGTGAATGTTATCTTTATGTTTCATCACTTAACCCGTGTATTTATCACAGGTTAGCGGTCATTTAGGAGCAGGAAGGGGTTAGGGGTCATTAAGGAGCAGGTAGGGGTTAGAGGTCATTAAGAAGCAAGTAGGGATTAGAGGTCATTAAGAAGCAGTTAAGGGTTAGAGGTCATTTAGGAGCAGGAAGGGGTTAGGGGTCATTAAGGAGCAGGTAGGGGTTACAAGTCATGAAGAAGCAGGTAGGGATTAGAGGTCATTAAGAAGCAGTTAAGGGTTAGAGGTCATTAAGGAGCAGGTAGGGGTTAGGGGTCATTAAGGAGCAGGTAGTGAGTCGCTGCTCAGCGGGTCCAGGGACTCCATCCTCCTCAAAGCGTCCCGGTGGCTCCTGTTCAGGGCCGCCGCGCGGGGCTCCTCCCACATAAGAGGGCAGGAGAGAAGGGCCTGCAGCGAGGATAACACCCTGACTAGGATCCTCCACAGCAATCCTCTCTCTCTCTCTCTCTCTCTCTCTCTCTCAGGGTCAGTGGGCTGCTGAAGGTACAGAACATTAAGGAGGAACAATAAGGTTGAACACTTGGTATGAAGACATGAGGCCGACTGCATGCTCCCACATGGAGATCAGCCATGCCCGCTTGGTAATGTTGATTCAAACTAATAGACTACAGAGACACACACATACACACACACACACACACACACACACACACACACACACACACACACACACACACACACACACACACACACACACACACACACACCACACACACACACACACACACACACACACACACACACACACACACACACACACACACACACACACACACACACACACACACACACAGGTCCAGATGGGGCAGACGGGTGCTGTTTTGGCTGAGGATTCTGCCAATAAACAGGTAGAACTGGGCCCAAACTCAGGGAACAGAGCCAAGCCTGTTAACAATATCAGAGTCCTGATAACTTCTCTCTCCCCGCCTTTACCTGCCTGCTCACGATATTAACATCCGTCTAACAGCCTACGCCCTTACCTGTCTGCTGACGGTAGACATCTTTATCTGTCTGAACAATATATCAGCTCCTTTATCGAATTGCTGCTGTTGTTAACTATATTAATTAATGTCTAAAAACACTATAAAAACTATACCTGTGTAAAAAACACTACATACTGTATATACTGTATATATACTACTACTCAGAGAAAACCTGTCCAATCTGCAGCGTGCTTCTTCATTCGTCTCTTAACGTTTCAACACATTTTCAGTTAATCTGAAAAAAGCTGCATTCACGTTGCAGGCAGCGATTGGATTCATACAAATGTGTGGGTGTGTGTTTTAACCTGGAACCTGACCTGGAACCTGACCTGGAACCTGACCTGGAACCTGACCTGGAACCTGACCTGGAACCAGCCATCCGACGCATCCGTATGAAAGCATTATGGTGGACATTAGCGGCACCTTCCTCTCCACTTCACTCTCAACCTTGGAAAGGAAAACAAAAATCCAGTTAAACTTCATTTAAACTCCAAGTTAAACTCCTTCATGGATGTTCCACATCTATTTGCCATCCATCCTCATGCAGCCCAGGTGGTCCGGACGCGGTGCCTCTCTCTCTCCCCTCAGCCTGCGTACCTCTGAGTAAATACCATGCCCAGGGAGATACCATGCCCAGGGAGATACCATGCCCAGGGAGATACCATGCCCAGGGAAATACCATGCCCTGGGAGATACCAGGCCCAGGGAGATACCATTCCCATGGAGATACCATGCCCAGGGAGATACCATGCCCAGGGAGATACCATGCCCAGGGAGATACCAGGCCCAGGGAAATACCATGCCCAGGGAGATACCATGCCCAGGGAGATACCATGCCCAGGGAGATACCAGGCCCAGGGAGATACCATGCCCAGGGAGACCAGCAGCAACAGTAGGAGTGGAGGAGGAGGAAGGATGGATCAGCACAACTCTTTGCAGTGCCGCGCGACTTTGGTTTACCAGAGCACGGGGGGGCTAACCATAAATCATATGGAAACAAAAACACACACTAATGAATATTTCTGCAGTATCGTGGAGCATGGGTTCCCCGCGCTGCACTGACTCAATATTACCGGTGGACGCTGGCATTTTATTGTACCGTTATTTATCTATTCCCCGCTAACTCTTATTGCTAACTCTTATCGCTCCGACGCTACCTCGCTGCGTCTAGCGCCATTACCCGGCCGTGTATATATATATATATATATAACATAATGTAATACGTAGTTTATATTACCAGAGTTTTACCAGCCTCGTACTGCGCTTCTGACACGATGGCATCCAGCTATCTGAGCTCAGAGTTCAAATGTGTTGAGGGTTTAAATTAAACCAGACAATCTCGGCGGTGGGCCAGCCAGCTGGGGCCCCGTGAGGCTCTGGATTTAGCCCCGCCCAGCCAGCTGGGGCCCCGTGGGGCTCTGGGTTTAGCCCCGCCCAGCCAGCTGGGGCCCCGTGAGGCTCTGGATTTAGCCCCGCCCAGCCAGCTGGGGCCCCGTGGGGCTCTGGGTTTAGCCCCGCCCAGCCAGCTGGGGCCCCGTGGGGCTCTGGGTTTAGCCCCACCCAGCCAGCTGGGGCCCCGTGAGGCTCTGGATTTAGCCCCGCCCAGCCAGCTGGGGCCCCGTGGGGCTCTGGGTTTAGCCCCGCCCAGCCAGCTGGGGCCCCGTGGGGCTCTGGGTTTAGCCCCACCCAGCCAGCTGGGGCCCCGTGGGGCTCTGGGTTTAGCCCCGCCCAGCCAGCTGGGGCCCCGTGGGGCTCTGGGTTTAGCCCCGCCCAGCCAGCTGGGGCCCCGTGGGGCTCTGGGTTTAGCCCCGCCCAGCCAGCTGGGGCCCCGTGGGGCTCTGGGTTTAGCCCCGCCCAGCCAGCTGGGGCCCCGTGGGGCTCTGGGTTTAGCCCCGCCCAGCCAGCTGGGCCCCGTGGGGCTCTGGGTTTAGCCTCGCCCTGATCAAAGGAAAAATAATAAAGCCTCCGCCCGGAGCGCCCTCGCACCCCGCTAGCATAATAGCATGTGACACGCGTGGTCCGCACGCTCTTTATCTTCATCTGGGGAGAGAAACACTAACGCATTAAGCAGGATTTATATTCCGCTCGTCCCTTTAACCCTGAGGGGGGGGTGTAGCTTCTCCAGCGGTTGGAGGTTTATGTTTGTGTTGTGTTGGTTTCTCTTGAGTTAACCTTTTGGAACAGATGACATCCTCAGAGACGCACAGTCAATTAATTTGGCATTTGGAGTGAAATTCAGACCGATTAGTTTTACCGTCTGTGATGAGAGGAAGAAATCGTCATCATCATCATCATCATCCCACCGAGGAGCCTGGAACATGAATATCTGTTTTATTATTTTTTAATTGTTATTGATTGAGAGGAACGGGAGACTCAAGAAGAAGTCGTATTAGTATAACTAATTAGAGAAAAGTATGTATTCAATAAAAATGCAATTGCGGTTGGCTTCAGGTTTGCGCTTGGCTAAATAAGCAAGCTATGAGCAAAACTAGCAAGATGTGGGCTGGACTGGAGACCTACGAGCTAAATTAGCACGCTATGGGCTAATCCCACAAGTTAAGACCAATTCCCATGGCTAGCCGTGTATCTTTATTAAACCCAAGGGGGGGGGACACGAGGGGTTAAGCATCCTTCTCCAGACGCTCTTTTTCTCAGTCTTCCAGCTGTAGAAGCCTGTTTTATTACCTCTCTCCCAGACACACGGTGCACTGGATGAATGCTACCAAGCTCAGCTACAGACCTACTTACTCTCTCCATTGGTCCTCTCTCCCTCTTCATAACCACATGGATGCCACAATGATATATTCATATATAAATATATATAAATATATATACGCTCTGAGAGGTAAAGTGGGTCAGCGTCCACCGCTGTTCGGCTGAGTCGGAGCTTAACGTATGACCACCATTAGCGGCGTCTGTTGGGCTCCCAGGGGCCACCCGGTGGGGGGGGACCACATGCGGACACATGGGAGGAGCATCATGTTATTAATTACCCCGAGCGCTCACACATCAGCCCAGGCCCCGCCCAGCGGGGTTGAGTTGCCCAGGGGCAGGGGGGACCCAGCAGGACACCTCGGGGTTAAGAGAACATCCGCCCCTCTGTGGGCATCCAACGTGGGACGGCAGCAGCGCGTTGTCTCGCTGTTCATTCCCTGTTGCGCCTCCTTCTGCCCCTCCTCCTCTCCGAGAGAGAGAGAGAGAGAGAGAGAGAGAGAGAGAGAGAGAGAGAGAGAGAGAGAGAGAGAGAGAGAGAGAGAGAGAGAGAGAGAGAGCATCTCTTACTAACCCAAACCCCCCTCTCTCTCCCCGGTGGGGAATGTTCTCTGGATTAAAGATGGATTCATTTCATCAGAACAAAGGAGAAGCAGGAGATGTGTCTGGCTGTTGTCCAGCCATGATGGGGTTACCACGGTGACCGCGCCTTCGCTACGTGCTTCCGGTAGCACGGCGTCAGAGGTGACAATATGTCAGCATTCAAACTCCATGAAACTTCTGAAGCGCAACTCCTGAAGTACATGAAGTCCATCCCGTATCACTTTGACGGTACATCGGTGGTACCAGTTTGACTGGACCACGGCGGTCGGTTGGTAATTGTCAGCGGTGTGACTTCAGCGGCTGTAAAGCTTCAGAGTAACAACAGAACAACCCAATCCCCTTGGCCTGCCTCGCTCCCATTGGTCCAAGGTTCAGCTTCTCCCCCACCACCCACCATGTCCTGTCAGAGGGGTTGGTGTTTGGAGGCTGACAAACCGCCTTGTCGGTTCCAGGGAGGAAGAACATAAGTCTGTACTATAGAGGCCATCTGGGTCCGTCACAGAAGCTGGTCCCCATCTGTGGCCTTATCAAGAAAGTCAGACGGGATTCAGAATTCACGAGATGATGAAAGGGTTTTATTGAGCCCCAAAAAGATCAGAGAAACAAATGATAACCACTTATAAGAAAGAGAGCACTCTGCTCACTAATTATACATTATCATGTAATAACCTACGCTTTTAGTGGGGAGCTCGAACAATGGAAAGGCACACACACACACACACACACACACACACACACACACACACACACACACACACATACACACACACACACACACACACACATACACACACACACACACACACACACACACACACATACACACACACACACACACACACACACACACACACACACACACACACACACACACACACACACACACACACACACACACACACACACACACACACACACACACACACACACACACACACACACACACACATACACACACACACACACACACACATACATACACACAAGACATGGGGACGGCAGGATAGCTCAGTCTTTTGGGACTTGGCTTGGGAACTTTCGGAGATGACTAAGAAATATAAACACATTTAAATATTGGAGAAATAACTGAGAATATTTGAGGAATTCATTATTATATTGTAACACACTTGAATTAGATATAATTGATAAATACTGTGTTACATTTAATGGATAAATACTGTGATACATATAATGGATAAATACTGTGTTACATATAATAGATAAATACTGTGATACATATAATGGATAAATACTGTGATACATATAATGGATAAATACTGTGATAGATATAATGGATAAATACTGTGATACATATAATGGATAAATACCGTTTTAGGATTATTATTAAGTGAGAATGACACGATTTAAGCTCAATCTGACGGTATTTTACATTGCATCACTTGTATAATGTACTTGCACTCCTCTACACATTCTAATTGAAACGTGTGCGTGACATCCCAAGAGGCCTGGAAGAAGTACGATTTGTGTCAAACCCCATCTCGCTGAAAAGAGACCCTCAACTTGAGAAGAACAATTAGCAAAGCAGTTAGCATTACATGCTACTTACTGGCCGCTAGCTGGAATTAGCCGACACAGCTGCCAAATGTATTATGCTAAATATTTCCAGGTTGTAATGTGTTATTGGAGACATTGTTTTGGATTTAATAAGAATTGAATGGTGAAAATGTAATCTCAGAAAGAATACTGTGAAGAATAGGATGTGTGTGGATTTAAAATGGTTTTATTTGCTGTTTGCAACTAGTGCAACGGGATGATTGCTCCCATTTCCTCCTGCAGTATGAACTTCAACACAATACTATACTATGCTATACTCTAAACTACGTAATACTGTGTTAAACAATACTTTACACAATACTATACTAAACTATACCATACTAAACTATGCTATACAATACTATAAACATCCCTTTATACAATCTACGATATGCTATACTATAAACTATAAACAGCACTATCTACAATACTATATACGATAACACTTGTTGTTAACATACAAGTGCTGGTGGACAAAGTGAGTTTAATATGGAAAATTGAGATTTAAAATGTTTTTTGCTACTCTAAACGAGAATAATACTATTTTATACAAATATAGCCTGTAACTCAAATGTACACCATCTAACAAATACATAATATATTCATAGAATTGTAACATAAGTAAGACAGAGGACGAGTTTTTCCATGTTGATTGTCAAATGTTTGACTGGTTTCTCTCTGCTGCCTATGATGCTAGATGAGATACAGATCATCTAGAGATCTCTTCCTTTAGCTATAGATACACATTTCAATATCAACCAAAATGACTACTGTCCTTCTTAGCTTACGCTGTGGAGAGAGATGAGACAGGGAGAGAATGGGCAGACAGAATGGAGAGAGGAGAGCAACAGAGAGAGGAGAAAGGAAGAAAAGAACACTAAGAGCATTCAGAGATGACACAAAAGACAGAGAGACAGAGAGAGAGCTATAGGAGAAAGAGAGGAGGGGAGAGAGGGAGAGAATATGAGAGACAAAGGAGGAGTAAGAGAGAGGAAGATATATAGATAAGCCAGGGAGAGGAGGGAGGAAGGAGGGGAGAGAGAGGAGAAGCCTGCAAGAGGGGGGAGGGAGGAGGAGAGAAAGCTTTTATCGAGCTTTGCAAGTCATGCCTCAAATTCACCCATATTCAACCACCAACAGCGGAGTCAGCCATCAAGGAGACAGCCCTGGAACTTAAGTGGGTGGTGTTTCCAATGAGGGGTCGCTCTGGTGCTGCCATATAGGTGCTCTTTGACTCCCAGCACTGATCAAAACACGCCGCCCTGAACCGATTGGGTTCCTAGCGGTTCACGGTGGTTCAAGCACGGGGACTCAAATTTTTGACACTTAATTTCCGGTTATGTTTCATCCCTGTTTGTTTGTCTGTTAGCAAGATAACTCAAAAACGTATGTACAGAGTTGGACAAAACTTGGATTAATTAAGAGCCAGAACATTTTGGCGCACATCCGGATCTGAATCCGGATCCAGGGGACTTTTTGGTGTGGTGGAGGAATGCGCTACCAGTTCCAGTTCATGTGTTTGTGTCGCGCTCTTCTGTTCAACACATTTCTAATAACTATTTTATAGTTACTTATCCCCTCACTTCAGTACATGACATCTCCCTGAGGATGGATGGGCCAGTGTTTCTATGAAGAGACTTGAGTCTTGCTTGGGTTGGGAGTTTTAAGAAGTCCTGTCCACAGCATACTTATCTCACGTGATGAACATTGATAAAACATAATACACAATTTTATTTTTAAAACTGTTGCTAAACTCACACAGAATACTGAAGTTCTTTACAGTTTTGTAAGTCGCTTGGGACAAAAGCCCTGAATGAATGTAATGTGTGTAATGTTGTGATGAACTCTCCAATACTTGAATGGATACAGACACTGAGACTCAGACCAACTGCACTATTTCAGTTTGAAATAACTTCCCTTGAGGCCTTCTGCTTCCAAACCTTATAATCTTTTTTAACAGTTTCCTAGTTTTAATTGTCCTTGATAGTATCAATTAGTCACTTTCCATGGTCCTCTGTTTTTAAAACTTAGTAAAACCACTGCTTAAAAACAACATAATATTGGTATATATTATATAGACAGATTTCCAATTTGCTCTCACTGATCAATTTGCTGCAAACTTATCCAATAACAATCTTTCTGATCCATTTGAATCTGACTTTCCTTCCAGTAATTCAGCAGACTGCCTTGACCAAAGTAGTCGTAGTGGTGGAACACAAATGCAGTACAAGCAGAGTCAGAGGCACAAGGGAGTTTGACCCCGCAGTGGTGGACGTTTATTGAGCACCAGGGATAATCTGATATGAGATGTGAATTACAAACTATGTGTATGACAATTACGGACGTAATAATACTATGTGAAAAGCAACTTACGTGTGTGCGAAATGGAAATCCAAAAAGGGGTTGTTGTATAATGTCCTGCGGGGAAATGGCTGAAGTCCAAAACAAACCAAAACATCCAGGGAGAAAAACAAAATCAGAAGACCAACAAAAGTTACAAACAGGTAAACAATCCAAGGGAAAACAAAGAGTTCAGGGAGATGCTAAAAGGGTCTTCACAGGTCTTCACAGGTCTTCACAGGTCTTCACAGGTCTTCACGGAGGAATCGGCGAGAGTCTCGGGTTGTAGAAACGGAAAAGTTCTGGCAACAAATGAACAGGGGAGCGGAGTGTAAGTAAGGAGCTAATTAATAGGGCGCTGATTCTGATAGGGAACAGGTGGCTTGAACGATCACGGTCTTCTGTGACGTAAACCTTTCATAAGCCTTCTTGCGTGTCCTCCTGGGAGTTGTAACCCCAGGTGGACGCCAGGTCGAGGCAAAGGAGCGTGGCTGGAGAGGAGAGTGGTGTGATGGAGAGATCTCAACAAGAAGCATGTTGGTAACCAGGGGACGGTGCTTTCATGGCTTCATTCATACTTATATCAAAACTCAACGCGTAAGTAACAATAATAATACAATCTCAGAACTCTCTGAAGTAAAGTATACAGGCGTTTTTTTATGGCATTATTAGTTATTAAAAAAAATGATCTCAGTAATATTCCTAAAGTCCAACCGATTCTATGATTGTGTGATGCTGAAACTGTTATCCAGGTACTCTAGTTGTGCTACGAGAAGCCTTCAGCTTGCTCAGAATGCTGCAGCTGGAGTCTTGACAAATACATCATACAGCACCCGTTCTCTTTAGGTCGGGTTCAATCTATTACAGCTCAGTGGATCCAGTCTGTTCTTTGGCCTCCATGGCTGTAGCATGCTGTTTGTGTGCTGATTAGTTTCATATCTGGCAACCCGGGGTACTGTGAGAATAATAAACACATCAGCCAGAAATAAAACAGCCGCTCATTGGACATTCCAAAGGACAACATATTGGCTGTAGTGTTGCTGTCAGTATTTCTTCGTAGCATTGTTCCTTGTTCCGATGTTTCCATGTTGACCTATCGTGGTCATGTCATGATTCAGTACAGCTGCAGCACCTTAAAGACTAATGGTGTATTTATCATTTAGTTTTAGAGGAGAGCTTAACAAGGAGTAATGGATAGGCTAAGGGACTATAAAGGAAGAAGGGGCCCCGAGATTAATGGCCGTTAGATGTGGATAGACCGATATCGATCAGAAGACTCTGGCTTCATGAGGCTGTTTATTCCACAGGGACAGTTTAAGGAACATATGGGAACATAGAGACCAGTGAGGGTCTGGACCAGTGATGGTCTGAATGAGTGATGGTCTGGACCAGTGATGGTCTGGACCAGAGATGGTCTGGACCAGAGATGGTCTGGACCAGTGATGGTCTGAACGAGTGATGGTCTGGACCAGTGATGGTCTGGACCAGGCCATGTGTTTGTGTGTGTGTGTGTGTGTGTGTGTGTGTGTGTGTGTGTGTGTGTGTGTGTGTGTGTGTGGGTTGTAGTGGGACCCGTGCAACACAGTAAAAGCCTATCCTGACATGTGAAGGAGAAGGCGCATGACAAGAGAGTGTCGTGCGTGGGTACCTTACATTCTGACAGCCTGTGTGTGTGCATGTATGTGTGTGTGTGTGTGTGTGTGTGTGTGTGTGTGTGTGTGTGTGTGTGTGCCTGGTAACAGCCTGGCTCCTGTATGGATCCCTGGGGGGCTCCCATCAGAGAGAGAGAGAGAGAGAGAGAGAGAGAGAGAGAGAGGGGGAGAGAGAGAGAGGATGTATTTATATACCCCTGGTGGGTGTCTAACAGCATTCTAACCTGTGGACTAGAAAGGTGTCTTGTGATGAATATGGACTGTATATATAGATAGAGCCAGAGATCTGCATGTGTGGGATTAGAATTTCTACAGCCCCTAAAACAGTTTTTTAATAATATGCATGAAACCAATACAGCCTACACCAATACAGAGAGGAGAGAGAGAGAGAGAGAGAGAGAGAGAGAGAGAGAGGAGAGGAGAGAGGAGAGAGAGAGAGAGAGGTAGATAGAGATATGGAGAGATTGATGGGTAATTATGAGTTTCAAAACAAGCTGTAAATTATGAAATAATGTGACCATCTGTATTTCCACTTGATGAATCTGGCAAACAAGAAAATCCAAGCAGACTCCGATCCAGAAGTAGGAGCCGCATGTCTCCGTTCAGGGTGAACCTGTCTCTCTCTGCAGGCATCGAGGAGCAGGAGAACTAGACATTTTGATTTATTGGTCACATGCGTGCTCATATACACATCTTTCATCATAATAACGTCCAACGTGTTCCATATTTAGTTGAGAGCCGCAGGGGGAAAAGCTCTCTGGGCACACGGATGGGTTTGTCACTTTGAAAAGCAAAAGGTGGATGATAAGGTCTATGTTAATCCCTGTCAACACACGGCCCTTAAACAGAGCAGACAGCAGGTTTCAGGCCTGGGTTTGGAGCTAGCACATTAACTCACTTGTTCCGCCAACACGAAAATAAGTGGAGAAAATAAAAGGAATCAGCCAGACTAAACGGAGAAACAAAGAGCTGAGGCTAAAACAATTAAAACTAGTTCAGTTCAATAACTCCGTCCATATAGGCCGGCCGGAGGAGCTAACACTTTAGCCTCTCTCTACCAAAGCAGATGTCGTTAGACGCTAGGCTGAACAATAGCACTGCAAGGCCCCGTTCTGACTAGTGTGGATTTAAAGGTCTGTTGCCAACCTGTTTACTGTTAATGTCAGGGTCTGAAGACCTGGGGGTCTGGAGGTTAAAGCGTAACGGCAGACGGCAGAAATACTTTTAATGACTGTGGCTGGAGGACGGAGCGGTCCAAAATAAATGCTAATGCTGAGTTTTTTTAGATGTGAGTTTTTGGAAGATTAGTTTTTTCATGATTCGTGGCAACTCGCCCTGGCAGGAAGGAAGTCACAGTCAGGGTCACAACGCCAAAGTCTGACGTTTGAACCTAATTAGCAGGGAGGGAGTCACAGTCAGGGTCAATGCCAAAGTCTGAGGTTTGATTCTAATTAGCAGCGAAGGGAATGGGAAAGGCTGGGTTCTTTGTTGGGGTTTTTTGTCCACACATAAACTGAGGGAAATGCCGAGGGAGTCAGACTCAGTAGGCCCGGGAGATGGGGTATCCTTATGTCTGTCCAGTCAACCCTAGTTCTGATCCGTCATGGTTCCTTCCAGGTGATATCAAAGTAAGTTTCAGAGTACAATCAATCCACTTGCTGCCACATTCGCTCTCTCTAAATCTTCTACTCTCACCTTCTCTTACTCTCTATATCTCTTATGCTCTCTAACTGCACAGTTGGAGATTCAGTTTACCAACCTCTCCTCGACCGGCCGTGTGGTTGCTGTGGGCATTTAAGCCTCCTGCTTAATTACCTTAATTGGCTCCAGGTGTGTTACCTCCAGGGTTGTGTTACCTTTAGGTGTGTTACCTCCAGGTGTGTGTTACCTCCAGGTGTGTTACCTCCAGGTGTGTGTTACCTTAAAGGTGTGTTACCTCCAGGTGTGTTACCTCCAGGGTTGTGTTACCTTTAGGTGTGTTACCTCCAGGTGTGTTACCTCCAGGGTTGTGTTACCTTAAAGGTGTGTTACCTCCAGGTTTGTTACCTCCAGGATTATGTTACCTCCAGCTGCGTTACCTCCAGCTGCGTTACCTCCAGGTGTGATACCTCCAGGTGTTTGTTACCTACAGGGTTGTGGTGTTACCTCCAGGGTTGTGTTACCTTTAGGTGTGTTACCTCCAGCTGCGTTACCTCCAGGTGTGATACCTTCAGGTGTGTGTTACCTTCAGGTGTGTGTTATCTCCAGGTGTGTTACCTCCAGGTTGTGTTACCTCCAGGTGTGATACCTTCAGGTGTGTGTTACCTCCAGGGTTGTGTTACCTCCAGATGTGTTACCTCCAGGTGTGTTATCTCAGGTGTTTTACCTTCAGGTGTGTGTTACCTCCAGGCGTGTCTTACCTCCAGGCGTGTCTTACCTCCAGGTGTGTGTTACCTGCCAGGTGTGTGTTACCTCCAGGTGTGTGTTACCTTCAGGTGTCTTACCTCCAGGTGTGTTACCTCCAGCTGTGTCTTACCTCCAGGTGTGTGTTACCTTCAGGTGTCTTACCTCCAGGTGTGTTACCTCCAGGTGTGTTACCTCCAGGCGTGTCTTACCTCCAGGTGTGTGTTACCTGCCAGGTGTGTGTTACCTCCAGGTGTGTGTTACCTTCAGGTGTCTTACCTCCAGGTGTGTCTTACCTCCAGGTTTGTTACCTCCAGGTGTGTGCTCTCAAGGTGTGTAACCTCCAGGTGTGTGTAACCTCCAGGTGTGTGTTACCTCCAGGTGTGTGCTACCTACAGATGTGTTACCTACATATGTGTTAACTCCAGGTGTGTTAACTCCAGGTGTGTTTCCTCCAGGTGTGTTACTTCCAGGTATGATAACTCCAGGTGTGTTTCCTCCAGGTGTGTTACTTCCGGGTGTGTTTCCTCCAGGTGTGTTACTTCCAGGTGTGTGTTACTTAAAGGTTTGTGTTACCTCCAGGTTTGGGGGCGTGGCTGCTGTTCAACAATCTGACACCTCATTTTACCTGTGTGTTTTACAAATGTGAGTTCAGTAGTTATGCCTTAATAGATGTGGGTTGTTTTATGAATATGAGTTTTTACAAATGTGTGAGTTTTTTGAGTGTTTGACAGATGTGAGTTTTAGAGATTAACATTTAACATTTTCTTGCACAAGGCACAGGATTTGATGCAGCAGTTGTTTAATAGTGTGTTGTGTTGTGTGTATGTGTGTGTGTGTGTGTGTGTGTGTGTGTGTGTATATGTGTGTGTGCATGTGTGTGTGTGTGTGTGTGTGTATAAGTGTGTCTATGTGTATGTGTTTGTATGTGTGTTAGTGTTTACGTGTGTGTGTGTGTGTGTGTGTGTGTGTGTGGTGTGTGTGTGTGTGTGTGTGTGTGTGTGTGTGTGTGTGTGTGTGTGTGTGTGTGTGTGTGTGTGTGTGTGAATGTGTGCGTGCGTGTGGAAGAGTAAACAAGAAAGAGATGAGCTGGGAAAGACTTTCAACTGAGTCTATAAATCTTATTAAAGACAAGCTGACAGCAACGTCTTTACAGTCTGAATAGAGAAAACCTCTGAGTCATTCTGTCTCATTTAACCTTTAACCAGCCCAGAGATCCACTCCAGAGAGAGAGAGAGAGAGGAGAGAGAGAGAGAGAGAGAGAGAGAGAGAGAGAGAGAGAGAGAGAGAGAGAGAGAGAGAGAGAGAGAGAGAGAGAGAGAGAGAGAGCAGCACCCTTGCTGGGAGCCAATTTAGGTGCTTGTTTATTTTCCTCCACTGTCTAATAAACGTCACTGGCTGGTTTTAACGGGCGGGAAAGCCCAGTGTGATTAAAACCAGAGGCCCCCAGGGGCCCAGGGAGAGAGCTAGAGGCCAGCATGAGTCCTCTGCCTCGCTAGGAGAGAGGTGATGCTGATGGAAATAGTCGTAATTATAGATCAATAATAACACACTTCTGAGCCTCGTTGGTGTGTGAGGACCTTGTGAGGTCGCACAAGGACCTCACACAACCATAAGGCCCCCAATGCACACACACACACACACACACACACACACACACACACTCACATGCACACACACACACACTCACACACACACTCACATGCACATACACACATACACACATACACACATACACACACACACACTCTCACACACACACTCACATGCACACACACACACACACACAGCAGGTAAATTCATACCCCCGGAGAACAATGGGACCTGCCAGTGAAGGCCGATGGGTGTAGGTCTTCTACAACAAGTGACAGTTAGCCAATCACAGGCCTATCCATAGTGACAGTTAGTCAATCACAGGCCTATCCATAGTGACAGTTAGTCAATCACAGGCCTATCCATAGTGACAGTTAGTCAATCACAGGGGTATCCATAGTGACAGTTAGTCAATCACAGGCCTATCCATAGTGACAGTTAGTCACTGAGGGACCACAGATCCACAGATTGTGCATAGTTACAAGAACGCCGACATTCAAAACAAATACACCAAGAAATATAAAATATAAAAGAATTGCATGCATACATTTGAATGTGAATTATGAACCAAATTTGTTATTTTTACTTGAGTGAAATGCAATATATATTGGGTGTACATATATGTATATACTTATATATATCAGTGGAGGATGGTCCATTGAGGAAAGGGAGGACCATCCTCCCTAACATTTCAGAGAAAAAAAAAAGTTAAATACAGATTAATCTGTGAATATACTATTCAAAGTCACACAAATGGAGCAACGGAGGAACGTCCTCCGTAAGCTCACATTTGAAGTCCATTATAAACTCCCGGACCCGAGTGGCCGGTGAGTCCTGGTTTAACATGAGTGTGTGAGTGTGTACGGCGCTAAGGGAGGACCATCCTCCCTGAGGGCGGGTCTAGCCATAGGCTGTGAACCAATCAGAGCTCACTGCACTGGTGAATACCCAATCAGAGTTTTGGGGGGCGGGTTATCATCGTGCAAGGATCTATATTGTGTCATTCATTAATTCCACGTTCCAGAAAACAAATTTACTTTTAATTGATTTTAGATCGTAACTTGAGTTCCTCCTCAAAGCGTTCCAGGTACATGACGCCAAACGTAAACAGAAATCATGGCTGACCGTGACAAGGTGGTGTCTTTGGCTCGCGATTAGTCAACTGATGTGATTCACGTGCATTACTGGTTTTACTTCATGATAGTATGTATTATTTTAATTAAATACAGGTAAATATACTTTACACAACAGAACGATTCTCCCTCAAATCTCACTCAATTTCTAATCCACTGTGGATGAAACTTCTATTCCGACTTTCAGATTTTCATCATAAATGGATTAATCGCTAAATATCTATTTTTCATCAAAACAATGTTTCTTCTTCCTCCGATCACAATCGGTTTTAATTCAGTTTGGATTGTCTGCTAAAATGACCCACTAATACACGTGTCAGAATTGATAGTGAGGCACCTTCCTTCATCCGGTACTTATACAAATACAAGTTGCCACTGATATATGTATATGTGTATATATATACATATATCACATTAACCATATATAGCACACAGAATATGTCACAGGTTTCCTTCCTTTTTGCTGTACCCATCTTGTGTGTAGTAAAGAGTATTAATTGGTCGTCGTGTGTTCTTTGTAAATGTCAACAGCGTCGCTTCTGAACCCAATGATAATTAAGGCCCTGATTGGCTCTCCCGTTTTCTAGAACATTCTCCACGTATCAAATCATCGCAGTAAAGTCAGAATAGTTGTGTGTGACCTTCCAGTGATATCCGCAGATGGAGAACGTGGTATGTAACATAAAGTATACAGTAAAGTACATAATATCGTATTTAGTGGTGTTTATAGTACATAGTATCAAACATTTCAAAGGTAGTATATAGTGTTGTGGACAGTATAGTATAGTATAGTATAGTATAGTATTGTATAGTTTAGTATAGTAGGTTTTGAAATGCATACTGCAGGAGAGAATGGGGAGTAAGCATTCCATTGTACATTGTATTGTAGAAAATGGAGAATAAATACCTCTTGAATCTTGGATCTTGAATCTTGGTCCTTGGATCTTGGTGGGTGGTGATAGCTGGAGGGGAGTTGTGTGTTCGGTCCCCTCCACTTCAGTACGGACTGTAGTTGTACAACTCAGTTAATAAAGTTGATTTAACCAGTAGATAACACGGGGCCCGTGTGTCCTGTGCAGTGGTGTCTCCGTACCACACGGTGACGCCACTCGTATGGACACCCTATGGTAAATGTTATATATATACTTATATATACGATATGGACACCCTATGGTTAATGTTATATATATATATATATATATATATATACCTATATATACTATATGGACACCCTATGGTTAATGTTATATATATATATATATATATATATATATATATATATATATATATATATATATATATATATATATTATATGTATATATATACTATATATACTATATGGACACCCTATGGTTAATGTTATATATATACCTATATATACGATACGGACACCCTGAGTTAAGGCGGGGCTAGTGGGGTTTTAATGGTCGATGACGGGCAGGAAGCAGATATCCTCATTATCACCCAACGCTTAGAATGACCTCTTATACTTTAAACAACACTATATACTTCCTACTATATAGTATACTATATACTATAAACAACACCCTATACTACCTACTATATACTATAAACAACACTAGATTATACCTACTATATACTACCTACTATACTACATAAAACACTATATACTACCTACTATATACATTAAACAACACTATATACTACCTACTATATACTATAAACAACACTATATACTACCTACTATATACTATAAACAACACTATATTCTACCTACTATATACTATAATCAACACTATATACTACCTACTATATAGTGTTCTAAATACAATAAACAACACTTTACTTTAACATTTAAACTAGGGCTGTCAAAGCTAACACGTTAACACATGTGATTACCTGGTAATGAGCTGAGAGGCTCCTCCCTCAGTGTTCACCTGGTAATGAGCTGAGAGGCTCCTCCCTCAGTGTTCACCTGGTAATGAGCTGAGAGGCTCCTCCCTCAGTGTTCACCTGGTAATGAGCTGAGAGGCTCCTCCCTCAGTGTCCACCTGGTAATGAGCTGAGAGGCTCCTCCCTCAGTGTTCACCTGGTAATGAACTGAGAGGCTCCTCCCTCAGTGTTCACCTGGTAATGAGCTGAGAGGCTCCTCCCTCAGTGTTCACCTGGTAATGAGCTGAGAGGCTCCTCCCTCAGTGTTCACCTGGTAATGAGCTGAGAGGCTCCTCCCTCAGTGTTCACCTGGTAATGAGCTGAGAGGCTCCTCCCTCAGTGGTCACCTGGTAATGAGCTTAAAGGCTCCTCCCTCATTATCCACGTGGTAATGAGCTGAGAGGCTCCTCCCTCAGTGTTCACCTGGTAATGAGCTGAGAGGCTCCTCCCTCAGTGTCCACCTGGTAATGAGCTGAGAGGCTCCTCCCTCAGTGTTCACCTGGTAATGAGCTGAGAGGCTCCTCCCTCAGTGTTCACCTGGTAATGAGCTGAGAGGCTCCTCCCTCAGTGTTCACCTGGTAATGAGCTGAGAGGCTCCTCCCTCAGTGTTCACCTGGTAATGAGCTGAGAGGCTCCTCCCTCAGTGTCCACCTGGTAATGAGCTGAGAGGCTCCTCCCTCAGTGTTCACCTGGTAATGAACTGAGAGGCTCCTCCCTCAGTGTTCACCTGGTAATGAGCTGAGAGGCTCCTCCCTCAGTGTTCACCTGGTAATGAGCTGAGAGGCTCCTCCCTCAGTGTTCACCTGGTAATGAGCTGAGAGGCTCCTCCCTCAGTGTTCACCTGGTAATGAGCTGAGAGGCTCCTCCCTCAGTGGTCACCTGGTAATGAGCTTAAAGGCTCCTCCCTCATTATCCACGTGGTAATGAGCTGAGAGGCTCCTCCCTCAGTGTTCACCTGGTAATGAGCTGAGAGGCTCCTCCCTCAGTGTCCACCTGGTAATGAGCTGAGAGGCTCCTCCCTCAGTGTTCACCTGGTAATGAGCTGAGAGGCTCCTCCCTCAGTGTTCACCTGGTAATGAGCTGAGATGCTCCTCCCTCAGTGTTCACCTGGTAATGACCTGAGAGGCTCCTCCCTCAGTGTTCACCTGGCAATGAGCTGAGAGGCTCCTCCCTCAGTGTTCACCTGGTAATGAGCTGAGAGGCTCCTCCCTCAGTGTTCACCTGGTAATGAGCTGAGAGGCTCCTCCCTCAGTGTTCACCTGGTAATGACCTGAGAGGCAGCGTGACGTTAAACCAACAGGATGATGAGGAGACACCGCGGAGCGCTGGGCGGAACGTTTCACTTTAACACATCGTGCTCGCAATATGATTGTGACAGCAAAGAAGCTTCCATTGAGCAGATGCCCTGGTAGCACATTAGACAGAGGGCCGCTGGTCTCACTCCAAGATTGTGGGTTTGATGGGGCTTTAGCAAAGTGCCGTAAAATTATTTTCAAACACAGTCAAAACACTTGCAAACAGTCCACCAAGTTGACTCTGTTTCAATGTTATTTTACAGCTAAGAATGTGAAAAAGGATTGTTCACTTTGGCACTTTGTTGTTCAGTTTCATAAAGTGGTCTACGATATTTCTTTGCAAACAATTCACAGGCAACTGTTGATGTTCACTTTGTTGCAGAAATTATTTTGGAACAGATTATTTATGCAGTTGTCTGCTTAATATTTATCTTATTATTGATGTTTTGGGCAATACTAAGCACTCCATGAGACCTTTTTGCTAAGAAAAACTAAAGTGAAAAGTAACTAAAATAAAATAATAAAATCTTGATCTCTAACTGCTTTTAGCATTTCATTCTTCCATATCAGCATTTGCTATAAGTAAATATGTTTATTTTAAACTTGTGATTAATCCGATTAAATATTTTGATCTATTGACAGCATTAATTTAAACACAATAAAAAGATCAATCCAGAGCAGGTCCAGGATAGAGGCATGGTCTGTGGGCATGGTCCTGTGATTGAGTTGTGTCCACTCCCCTCACAGAGTCCACGCTGGGTTTCACACACGCAAAGCGGACACAACCCAAACACATTATTGATCTGTGAAAATACAGAAGCTGCAATGCTAACTGAGTGGTGGTGAGCTTCAACAGAGAGAGGAAGAGGCGGGGGACAGAGATCTCAGCCTGAAGCTAGAGCTGCCAAGGGTCACACACACACACACACACACACACACACACACACACACACACACACACACACACACACACACACACACACACACACACACATACACACACACACACACACATATTCACACACACACACACTCAAACTCCCCTGTCCAGTGTTGTTTGTTGAGGAACAGTTTTGCCAATCCATCCAATCTTCACATGTAATTTTCTGCAAGTTAAAAATAAGCAAGTGTGTGTGTGTGTGTGTACATGTACACCACTTACACCAGTGTTGATTCAGCTCAGCAGAGCCAGTCAGTGGTGTCTGTCTAAGGCTGGAGGGAACTGATAAGCAAGTGTGTGTGTGTATGTGTGTGTGTTTGTGCCCTGGCCTAGTATGTGTGTTTGTGTGTGTGTTATCAGCAGCCTCCCATGGACCTCCTCCAGGCCTCCGGCCCTCATGAGAGGAGGAACATCTGATCCTCCTCCTGATCACACCCATACAATAGGGCACCCACTCTGCTACTGAAGGACACACCCCCACCACCCACTCTGCTACTGAAGGACACGCCCCCACCACCCACTCTGCTACTGAAGGACACACCCCCACCACCCACTCTGCTACTGAAGGACACACCCCCACCACCCACTCTGCTACTGAAGGACACACCCCCACCACCCACTCTGCTACTGAAGGACACACCCCCACCACCCACTCTGCTACTGAAGGACACGCCCCCACCACCCACTCTGCTACTGAAAGACACACCCCCCACCACCCACTCTGCTACCGAAGGACACGCCCCCACCACCCACTCTGCTACCGAAGGACACGCCCCCACCACCCACTCTGCTACTGAAGGACACGCCCCCACCCCCCACTCTGCTACTGAAGGACACGCCCCCACCACCCACTCTGCTACTGAAGGACACGCCCCCACCACCCACTCTGCTACTGAAGGACACGCCCCCACCACCCACTCTGCTACTGAAGGACACGCCCCCACCACCCACTCTGCTACTGAAGGACACGCCCCCACCACCCACTCTGCTACTGAAGGACACACCCCCACCACCCACTCTGCTACTGAAGGACACGCCCCCACCACCCACTCTGCTACTGAAGGACACGCCCCCACCACCCACTCTGCTACTGAAGGACACGCCCCCACCACCCACTCTGCTACTGAAGGACACGCCCCCACCACCCACTCTGCTACTGAAGGACACACCCCCACACACGCTCACATGTACACACAGTCAAGACAGACTGAACTGTAGAAACTCATGCAAAACACACAAACATACACACACACATACACATAAACACACACAAAACACAACAAGCCACTAACTGGCTCACATTTCAAAGCATGTAAGCTTGACGAGGTGAGAGGTTCTGTGGTATTAGCTCACCCACGGCTGGTCCTGATGACCTGGGGGTCAACAACAGCTCTGTGTGGTGACACTGGGACCTCTTCCATCTGTACCTCCTCCTCTTCCTCCCCTCGCCATCTCCTTCACCTGTGCACCTCCTCCTCTCCCTCCCTCCCCCCAACCTCCTCCACCTGCACCTTCTCCTCTCCATCCCTCCTCCCCCCTCCCCCAGTTCTCCTCCCTCTCCTCCTTTTGCAAGTGGAGGACAAACATTGTGGCAAGCGAGGAAAAACAAACTGGGAGGTGAGGATGGGAGGAGGGAGTGCAGGGGGGAGGGGTAGAGATGGAGCACTTTGTCAGATCAGGTAATTGAGTAATTGACCCATAGCGGTGGCCATCTATTAGGGGCTCCACCCTCCCCTCAGCAGCCTCCAGACAGACCCTGGACCTACTGCCCTCCCCCTGGTCCCTCGCTACACCCATCGCCTTCACCTCCATCCCCTTCCCCCGTCCCCTGCTCACACCTCTGCATCTTCACTCCTGCTCCTCCTTCTCCCTCATTCATCACTTTAGGGTGTCACACCTACTCTGCCCCCCCTCCATCACCTCCTGGCTCCTGACTCCTCCTCCTCTTCATCCTCCCCTTTCTGCCTCATCCATCATGGTAGGGACTGTGGCCAGGTTTAAGTGAAGGTGATGAAGATAAGATCCTTCATAATATCCGTCATAATAATTATTTGGAATTATTTTGAACAAAAGGGGCGGCTACAGATCAAAAAGTCCCCCCCCCTCCCAAATACTGAAGTCATTTTAGTACTACATAACGTTCATCGTTGTTGGGTTTTATCGGTGGGCATCTGGTTCGAACCGGTTAGAACCGGCTGAATCCATCTATGGGAACAGTTTGACGACAGCGACTGAGGCCCTAATATTCTCTTGGTTTCTTCTTTGCCAGGAATGAAAGACACGATGAATCCAAACCTTGGCCACTAACTCCCACTGGGTGGGGAGGAAGGTTCAGGAGTGAAGGAACAGATTCACACACCACCAGTCCATCTTCTGTCCTTCACAGATGTCTAAATACTGAGGCATGTGTTTGTTGTTTGTTTCGGTATTACTTCTCAAAAGTGCTAGCATATCAGTTTGTAAAGTTTTCTATGAACTTGAGTGATTTTTTTCCCAGCAGGCGTTTGAAGCAACTCCTATATTAGAACACAGCCGAGCCTGATGGTTCCTTTAAATGGATGAAATTTCACAATAAGTCACCTTGGGCACCTTAGGTAGTCGATAGCCACAGGGCGAGGGTTTGATTTGATCTTAACGCGACATATAGCGGCAAAAACAACAATGTTCTCCATCCAAACGAGGTTTTCACAAAGGTTAGAAGAAGAAACCATTTTTGGCCTTGGTCCAATCTGTCCATTATCCCAGCCTCACTTTGCCTCAAGAGATGGATTGAGGGGTTGTTGGCTCGATCAACTAGAGTGGTTTTAATAATACACAGTCGGTTGGAACAAGGCACCTTTAGTGTAGCTTTAGCAGGCTGGCCATTGAAAATCTATATTCCCCTTCCAGGTAAACCCATCCCACTGTGTTAAGCATCTCCGTGTAGGTTCTGTATGTGCCAGTAATTAAGACATTAGTGGCCACTGCTGACCTTGTTTCCTGATGGTGTGGTCATCTATCCCAGATGTGTGTTGATTGACCTCAAGACGTTCAATCCTAAAGACACGGCCAGGTTCATCCTCATCGCTCTCCAGCAGGAGACCAAGAGATTGATCCTAATTCCCTGCATTTGGTTGGTTGTCCTCGTTGACCTCTTTGAAATGGCATTTGTGTGTCTTGCCTAATCCTGTCATGTCTACAGTCTCCTATCCCAGTTTCATCTCTCACAAAGAGCCATATTGATTTCATCCTGTTAACATGCCGTGGAGCTAAATAATAAGAAAGAATAACGTAAAGTCCAATTACATAGATAGGTTTAGAAGACAGATTAAAACATCTCAATACATTTAATTGGTAAATGAGGAACCGATGACATAAAGTAAGATAAGTAAAATCTAAATGGTGATCGACTTCATCCAGTAAACATTGAGGCAGAATGTTGCAGTGAAAGCAGCGTCACCAGCTGGGGTTGTGTAGCAGGAGGGTGTCTGAGGGTTGTGTAGCAGGAGGGTGTCTGAGGGTTGTGTAGCAGGAGGGTGTCTGAGGGTTGTGTAGCAGGAGGGTGTCTGAGGGTTGTGTAGCAGGAGGGTGTCTG
Organism: Muraenolepis orangiensis; assembly: GCA_027704905.1. Lineage (NCBI taxonomy): Eukaryota > Metazoa > Chordata > Actinopteri > Gadiformes > Muraenolepididae > Muraenolepis > Muraenolepis orangiensis. The sequence continues at coordinate 1,879,990 of CM051006.1, forward strand.
AGGGTTGTGTAGCAGGAGGGTGTCTGAGGGTTGTGTAGCAGGAGGGTGTCTGAGGGTTGTGTAGCAGGAGGGTGTCTGAGGGTTGTGTAGCAGGAGGGTGTCTGAGGGTTGTGTAGCAGGAGGGTGTCTGAGGGTTGTGTAGCAGGAGGGTGTCTGAGGGTTGTGTAGCAGGAGGGTGTCTGAGGGTTGTGTAGCAGGAGGGTGTCTGAGGGTTGTGTAGCAGGAGGGTGTCTGAGGGTTGTGTAGCAGGAGGGTGTCTGAGGGTTGTGTAGCAGGAGGGTGTCTGAGGGTTGTGTAGCAGGAGGGTGTCTGAGGGTTGTGTAGCAGGAGGGTGTCTGAGGGTTGTGTAGCAGGAGGGTGTCTGAGGGTTGTGTAGCAGGAGGGTGTCTGAGGGTTGTGTAGCAGGAGGGTGTCTGAGGGTTGTGTAGCAGGAGGGTGTCTGAGGGTTGTGTAGCAGGAGGGTGTCTGAGGGTTGGGTAGCAGGAGGGTGTCTGAGCGTTTGAGAGATCTGCACTGGGACATATAATGGAAACAAAATGGTAGAAATAGCATAAAGCTAGCATACAAACCTAAATAATTTGCTTTCCCCTGTCACCTGCCACAAGAAGTTAATATAATTCTATATGGTAGAGATTATATTAGTTTGTCCAACAAACTGAGGGAGAGAGAGAGAGAGAGAGAGAGAGAGAGAGAGAGAGAGCAAATTGCTCCCCAAGGACATGAATACATTATCTGAGGAGAAGAAGGAGACGAAGAAGATGAAGAAGAGAGAGGGATGGTTCTCAAGGGAAATGGAAACACTGTCAAACAGAGCAAGGTTTCAAATTAAAAGACAGAGAGAGAAAAAAGTGTTAATGGTGGATTTATAACACAGGAACAACATGAAGAAGAATCATTTAGACCATCTGCAAGTCTATTGGCTGGCGGAGAGTGGAGAGCAGAAGAAGGAGGTCTAAAGGCCAGAGATATATAAATTGAAAGTGAACGTGACCTTACCTTTTTTTTCCCTATTATGTGATACAATTCCCATGTGGTTGCGTATAAAAATATAACGCTGGCTTTTCCTTTTGAATCATTAAAGGACCTATTTTTCAGACGGACAAAAGGGGATTGAGCTGTATTTCAACAAACAACAAACAAATCGCGAGGATTGAATCCTCTTTATTGGTCACATACATGACGACATACAGTGAAAGGTGTTCTCTGCGTTTAACCCATCCTAGTATTAGGAGCAGTGGGCAGCTATTCATACAGCGCCCGGGGAGCAGTTAGGGTTAGGGTCTTCCTCAAGGACACCTCGACAGTTTTTGCTAGGAGGAGCCGGGGATCGAACCAGCAACCTTCCGGTTAGTGAGGCGACCGCTCTACCTCCTGAGCTAGACTGCCGCCCCTTTCTGTATTTCTGTATTATGTCTGGTTAGGTGTCGAGGGTTTTCCAGCTAATTCAAACGTCAGATGTCAGAGACACACAGGCACAGGGCAGGGTTTGGATCAGCTTAGAGTTGGTCAGGGGGACATGATGTCCTCTGAACCTATTGAACTTCAATTGAATACATTTATGCATCCAGTTCAGAGAAATGAATTCCTTTCTGTCCACATTGACTCTCAGCCACAAGGTTGTGGGTTCCATCCCCCTGATAAGTCTACTTGCAGTATCCTTGAGCAATACTACCTATCTCAGGGACACCAGGTCTTTCTGGCCCACACAGGTTTAATGCTCTTTCTCTGTAACTATCTATATACAGTATATTTTAATCTATCTATCTATCTATCTATCTATCTATCTATCTATCTATCTATCTATCTATCTATCTATCTATCTATCTATCTATCTATCTATCTATCTATCTATCTATCTATCTATCTATCTATCTATCTATCTATCTGTCTATCTATCTGTCTATCTGTCTGCCTGTCTGTCTGTCTGTCTGTCTGTCTGTCTGTCTGTCTGTCACAAACATGTTAGTGTAGTATTTCCAGTCTACACTGGAATGTTAAAGTGAATAATCGGGTGTAATGGCCATCCAGGAGGGCGTCAGACAGACTAGAGTTCAGGAGAGTGAACCACTTCACCTCCTGGGGAACGTCTAACACAAAGCTGTCTTCCACTCCGGCCGGAGAACCACCTAGCTATCCACCCGCAGATGGTGGGCTTGAACTTATTTCATGGAACTTTAAGTCCCCCTCCTATACAGGGTTAGACATGGAATATGTAGGGCTATCAAGGTTACTGTGGGATATGCAGGGTTACACAGAGGGATACACCGAGCGGTGGGGATGTGGTAAGGACCGGGCAGACCGACGGCTTGTTCAGGAGGTTTTTCCATCACAGACGTTTCTGCGGGGGCCAGATGTTCATGCATATGTATTATAAGTCTCACTGGGGGATGATTCCAGACCCCTGGTTGGCACACAGAATCCACAGGAGCTGTCACAGTTCCTCTGCATACAGTGGCACTCATGCAATGCCGCTAAATCCAACGTGAAGACAGATATCCTTCCGCAAAAGTCCTTTGACTTTTACGTGACCGCGGGCGTCCACGCTAGAGCAGAGTTGGGGTCCCGGCTCTCCTGACCCTCTGGTTGATTTCAAAAGAGAAGAAAATCCAATTAATTGGCTTCTAACTTCAAGGTCTGCGTAACAAAATGAACAAAATGTGTACAAAATGAGCTCTCAAAGGAAAATGTCTAAACCCATTCGCAGTGCATTCCTCCTTATCGGTTTACTTTAAATATTTATCCCATATGGCGCACTTTGAGAGCACCGAGGAGTGTACTCATGTAGTTAATAGGTTTTTGTTGGCAGTAATATCTATTTTGAAGGGTGGCGAGTCGACCCTTTTCTCAAAAGGCCGATTTCTTCGGAGGACCAAAAAAGACAACAGCAGGACAGTAATTTGCGGATAATATAAATGAATGAGACATTCCCTCATATGGTCGTGTTTAGCAGGAAGAGAATGAGGACCAACGTGTGAACTTGTACCCACGTCCTACCCTTCACCTGAGATGCCCACGTCCTACCCTTCACCTGAGATGCCCACGTCCTACCCTTCACCTGAGATGCCCACGTCCTACCCTTCACCTGAGATGCCCACGTCCTACCCTTCACCTGAGATGCCCACGTCCTACCCTTCACCTGAGATGCCCACGTCCTACCCTTCACCTGAGATGTCCACGTCCTACCCTTCACCTGAGATGTCCACCTCCTACCCTTCACCTGAGATGTCCACGTCCTACCCTTCACCTGAGATGTCCACCTCCTACCCTTCACCTGAGATGTCCACCTCCTACCCTTCACCTGAGATGCCCACGTCCTACCCTTCACCTGAGATGTCCACGTCCTACCCTTCACCTGAGATGTCCACCTCCTCTCCGGGTGAACTGATATTCATTTTGAGTGAGAGAGGAGGACCGCCGGCGGTGGACAAAGAGTTTGTATTTTTCTGTGTTTATTTTCCTTCCATAAGCCAGTGGATCTTCTGTATGACAACACAGAGCTTGTGTTGCAGCTAACATTCCATCTTTGTGTCTCTCAAGCATGAGAACAATACACAAATAAGATTCCGTCAGAAACTCAGGATGAGAAACATTTTAGGTTTCATTTGTCAGAGACAACTGAGTGTGTGTGTGTGTGCTTGTGTGTGTGTGTGTGTATGTGTGTGTGTGTGTGTGTGTGCGTGCGTGCGTGCGTGCGTGCGTGTGTGTAATGGCTGATTGAAACGCCATCAGATGTTCTTTGTGTTTTGAGGGGAGCTCTGTTCCCCACTGGGAGAATACATTGAGGAGATAATCAATTGGAGGGTTCGTTTAGTCACATGAGGACCCTCCACTGAGAGGTTTGCAATGACATTGGTTTTTTGGTTTGTTTTTGAAATACGTTTGGCTGCTTCTGTTGTTGAAGTCAACAAGTCAACAAGTCAACAAGTCAACAAGTCAACAAACCAAAAGCCCACACTTTGGACTGTACACTTTTGAGGTACAAAGACAGGGTGCAGAATTCAATTGGTTCACTTGAGACCCCCTGAAAGCTCCATAACAACACTGAGGAGGTGCTGCTGGTATTGAGTCTGTAAGACTTCAGCACTGCAGCGCTACGTCCACCGGGGATGACACACGCTCATATTGACAAACTGAAAGTTATCGAGAGAGTAGAAGTGGAATTGAATTATATTTACCATTAATCATCTGTAATCCAACACAGTATGTACACAATGCGGGGAAAACTTTTTGATTTGTCATTCCAATCAACTTGAATAATTCTTCCCCCCTTTATAATTAGTACATTTTTTGGGGGATAATTTTTCAGGACATAATCACTCGTAAGTCAACACTCATCAATTGATTGACGGGAAAAAATGTAACTCATTAACACTGTTCAGGAGCGAGGAGTGAGGGGTGAGGTTCTGGCCTCCATTAACTTAGGCTTGGCACCATCCAAACCTTCCCCCATCTTCAAGGTGTCCATCCTGGGTGTCCACGGCAGGTTAATAGGGGTCCTGGTGGGGGTTCAGATAAAAGGTATTCTCTTTCATGCCTTCTATCTTCCCTCCATCTCCACACATCTGGGGAAGCCACCTCTAAGGAGCTAGCGTTTAGCAACACAATTAACTCTACTGATGAGTGATCAGAATATCCAAGGGATGGAGAAGGAGAGTGGGTTGGGGGCTTTAAATCAAAACCACAGCGATAGATGATAGCAAGGCAGGGTGATTTGGTCCGTTGGTATTCCATGGTTCAGGTACCACCTGGTTCTTGTAGCTCAGGATGTTTGCTGATATCCCGGCCGACCCTGGGAAGAACGCCAACGGTATCTCAGACTCAACAGACTCAAGGTGTATTTGAGAGTCAAGGCGTGCGTATTTGAATCGATGATTTGTGTTACGTTGTATAGCAATCAGCATTCGCTCTGCAGCTAACGTAGCTAGCATGAAGCATGTTAATCTGTATGGTAATTGAAGCTTTACCTGTTGCTATCATGAAGCTAAAGTTGTAGGTATATAGCAACCAATGATGCCATAATTTTTAACTGTGACTGATATTATTATACTTGATTATTGTTTATTCTGTTTTGTAGTTAACCATGACAATATGGTTACATGAAAAAAAATAACCATTATTACTGCACTAACTATGAGAATATGAGCTGCTGATATCTGGTATGTGGAAGACGATGTGTATTACAGTAAGAGTTCTCCCTTGGGTAATGCAGCCTCGAGGACGATAAGGAGAGAAACAAGTGGCTTATTTTCACCTCACAATTCCCTTGTTTTTGCAAGCCCCTCCCCACCATTTATCCGTGATCAGAAAACCACGTGAGTGCATCCACTTCAATAACTGTGTAGGACACTGAGGTCAGTCCTGTCCTGTTTCTGTCCTCCACTGAACCCGTTGCCACGGAAACGTGACCATCGTGACCAGGCCACCGTTCAGAGAGGGCCGTCTCGGGTTTTTCTGAACAATGGAGATTTAATCACTCACAACAATTGGGTAATTGGGATAATCTATCCCTTTATATATCAATGACCTTTAATGACCTGTCCCTGTATTCAAGCTATTCAATGAGACAACCATTGTGCCATTACCTAAAAAGACCAAGGTCTAATGATTATCGTCCAGTGGCTTTAACACCTATAGCCATGGGAAAAACTTGTCATGTACCATGTGAACTTTTCCATCCCTGATTCCCTAGACCCACTCCAGTTTGCAAGATGTAGATGACACCATCTCCCTGGCACTACACACAACCCTGCAGCACCCAGACAGGAGGGACACCTCCGTCAGACTTCTGTTCATTGACTATGACTGTGATAATCCAGTTTTTTTCAGGCCCCTGATCCGACCCGGCAGGCCCCTCCTCTCTTCTTATGTTTCAGCCGCAGATTTAATGAATTTTCTCCGCTTTCGTGATTCGCCGGAATGAAAGGGTGGGGGTGGGGAGTGGGGGGAGTGGGTGGTGGGTGGAAAGAGGGGATGAGGGGATGGGGGAGGGGGAGGGGCTAGGGCTCAAGGACGCCCCCTGTCTGCATGAGCGTTGGCTGTCCCTGAGGGATACCCGTAGACTCGGCAAACACAAAACGGATACTAATGATTCAATTAATTATGCTCTAATTCGTGCGGTGGCGTGGCGGTGTGGTGCCTCTGGGGATGGTCTATTGTTTGAACTAGAAAGGGGGCCAGGATTCAGCTCCCCGTGGAGCCCCACTAGCCAGCACGCTGTAAACGGCCCACAGAGACCAGCCCGTCTCGGCTCGGAGACACGGACTGTTCTTCTTCCCCGCTGGTTTTTCCATAAGGGTTGACTCTCCGCTGGTGGTCGTTTCTGGCCGTGTGTGTGTAGCGTGCGATGCTTGTTAGCCGTTAGCTGATCAGAATGCGGTGCGCAGGCGACAGTCCAACAGAGGAAGAGGAAGAGATCCATGTTTAGCTTGTCCCTGTTTCTGTCCGTCAGCCAATCAGAACTCTGTTTTGGAGAGTTCGGGGACCTGAGCAGAGTGGCCGAACAAGAACCCTAGATTCAAGGGTCCTGGTTGGGTGTCCGGCTCATTGGCCGTAGTACCTGTTTGAATCTGTTAGCCAATCAGAATGCAGAAGACGCGTTAGGGCAGAGCGAGGGCCAATCAGTGAGTTTACGTGGATGGTGCTGGTGGTGGTGGTGATAGAGAAGGTGGTAGTGGTGGTGGTATTGATTTGGTACTGGTTGATAGGAGTATTTGGATAGTAGAGAGTAGTGTAAGTGTTGCCCAGAAGGAGGATGTGTGCTTCATCTCGTGGTGTCCTCACGCTGACCGTCCCTTAGAGCAGTGGTTCCCAACCTGGGGGGCGCGCCCCCCTTGGGGGGGCGCCAAAGATCGCAGGGGGGGCGCCAGGCCTCAGATGATTTGAGGCCTAATATCATATTTCGATTTTTTTATTTTTTTTTATTTTTTATTTTATTTATTTTTTTTTTACATATAATTGTAACGCAATACATGATTGTCGCTAAAAGCCTTGTCTCTACATTACAATAAAATATAGAAATTTATTGATTAATTAATTTTAATAAAAATTCTACAAATTAATCTGATACTCCTCCGATTCGCGCCAACATTGACGTTACTGTGTCAGCTTCCGTGGTAGTAACAGTTTGCTGTGCTTGCTAGCTAGCGACCAACTTCATAAGGTGAATATTTTGTCTAAAAATGTCTGAAAAACGTAAAGGAGATGACAGCTCATCTGCAATCAAAAAGAAAATGAGGACCTACCTAGAGAGCTATCTTAACTTAGGTTTCATGGAGGGAACGGACAAAACCCGCCCAGAGTGTGTGATATGCAGAGAGAAGCTAGCCAACGACAGCATGAAACCCTGCAAAATGAAGAGACACCAACAGACCATGCACCCAGAAACGGTCGGGCGTGATCGGGACTTTTTCATAAAGAAACAACAGTTTGTTAGGGCTGGCAGCGATGTACAGAAGGCCACCGAGGCCTCTTTTGAATGTGCACTTTTAAAAGCAAAGGCAAAGTCCGGGGGGGGGGGGGCGCAAATTCCAACAGGAGTCATTTGGGGGGGCTCTGGGTGAAAAAGGTTGGGAACCCCTGCCTTAGAGGACTACAGGTGGACCACAGGACCCTCTCTCACCTGTTAGCTGTTGACACAGTACCTCACTGTAGTTGTTCTAGCCATCACTCGCTAACCTTAGCTCTGGTTGTAGAGCTAGTGGTCAAAGCTGTAGCTTTTGCAGTAGCTAGCTGCTGCGATAACCTAATGCAAAAACTGTATTTGCATTTGACGACACAGCGACCCGGCCGTGATGGCCGATCGAACCGTCTTACACAGCCATCTGCCCACAGATATTGATCTATTTCACCTGTGGTTCCATCCAAGTCAAGTCAAGTCAAGTCAAGTTTATAGTATAAAGCAGTGAGCACATCTTATGTGCAATACCCGACGACAGACAGCAGTTATAAAAATAAGATAAAATAAAATAAAAACAATAGAATAAGTAAAAAAGTTAAAAAAAGTACAAAACCGTATAAAGGTAATATATTTATATAAATATATAAATCGTAATAATAATAAATAATAAATAAAAATAATAATAATAATAAATCGGCACAGAAAAAGAGCAATATATATATAAATCAGTGTAATAAAATATACATTGTTATATGCTATACGCCCTTGTTCAGCAGCCTGATGGCCTGACTGTGGAAGCTATCTCTGAGTCTATATGTACGGCACTTGATACTGCGGTATCGCCTGCCTGACGGTAACAGTGAGTACAGTTCGTGGCCGGGATGGGCATTGTCTTTTATGCTGCGTTTGGCCTTGGCCACGCACCGCTGGTTGTATATATCCAGGAGGGAGGGGTGCTCACCTCCAACGATATACTGGGCCGTCCGCACCACCCTTTGAAGCACTCTGCGATTGAGTGAGGTGCAGTTCCCGTACCATGCGGTGATACACCTTGTAAGAACACTCTCGATGGTGCCGGTATAGAATGTTCTCAGGATGCGGGGGCCCATGCTGAATTTCCTCAGACGCCTGAGGAAATGCAGGTGTTGTTGGGCCCTTTTCACCACGTGTGTGGTGTGCGTCGACCATGTGAGGTCCTCGGAGATGTGCACGCCCAGGAACTTGAAGCTGCTGACCCTCTCTGCTCTAACACCGTCGATGGAGATAGGGCCATGCTCTCCTCTCTGCTTCTGCTGCTTGGTCTTCTTGACGTTGAGGGCGAGGCTGTTCTCCTGGCACCACTGCTCCAGCGATCCAACCTCCTCCCTGTAGGCTGTCTCATCGTCGCCGGCGATCAGGCCCATCACTGTTGTGTCGTCAGCAAACTTGATGATGACGTTGGAGCTGTGCAAAGCCATGCAGTCGTGGGTGTAGAGGGAGTAGAGGAGAGGGCTCAGCACGCATCCCTGGGGGGCTCCCGTGTTGAGCCCCCCAGGGTCTACCGAGGCACTGTAGAGAGCGTCTTGATGAGTGGCGTCACAGTGTGGTACGGCAACACCACTGCACAGGACAAGAAAACCATCGAGAGGGTTGTGAGGATGGCAGAGAAGATCATCGGGTGTTCACTTCCATGCATTGAGGAGATCTGTAAGACCAGATGTCGGAAGAAGGCCTTGTCCATCATAAAGGACTGCAACCACCCTGGGCACCATCTCTTCTCCCCCGCAGTTGCTTAGCATCCATACAAGTACTACCAGGTTGAAGATAGTTTATATCCATAGGCAGTGACCTACTGAACTGCTAGGTGCTAGTTATGATAGTGCTGCCACTATCATAACATTGTCATTAACATTATACTATCATAAATTGCTTGACTTTCTGGAATCATATTCAATAATCATTACAGTTACTGCACTGTACTGCACTGTACTGCACTGTATTCATGATGCTGCTGCAATACTGGCACTTTAAAATGCTACTTAAGGCTTTTTGCACAATATAACACGTACATACATTCACAGGTTATTATGCAGCAGACAGCGCCTCTGTGTGTGTGTGTGTGTGTGTGTGTTTGTGTGTGTGTGTGTGTGTGTGTGTGTGTGTGTGTGTGTGTGTGTGTGTGTGTGTGTGTGATGAGAGAGAGAGAGAGAGAGAGAGAGAGGAGAGAGAGGAGAGAGACGAGAGAGAGAGAGAGAGAGAGAGAGAGGGTGGAGTGAGACAGAGAGAGAGAGAGAGAGAGAGAGAGAGAGAGAGAGAGAGAGAGAGAGAGAGAGAGAGAGAGAGAGAGAGAGAGAGAGAGAGAGAGAGAGAGAGAGAGAGAGAGAGGGTGGAGTGAGACAGAGAGAGCGTTGATAGAGAGTAAGACATGGATAGAGAGAGATGTCTGGATCTTACAAGGGATTACAATATGGTGAAATACTAACCATAATAACTGTAATCATTGAACATATGTCTGACTGTGTGTGTGTGTGTGCCCACTTGTGTGTTTGTTTCCCGCCAAATCAGTGTATTGGTGTCAGCTGAAATACCCCTAGACTACATCTGAAGGAGGAGAGAGAGAGAGAGAGAGAGAGAGAGAGAGAGAGAGAGAGAAGAGAGAGAGAGAGAGAGAGAGAGAGAGAGAGAGAGAGAGAGAGAGAGAGAGAGAGAGAGAGAGAGAGAGAGAGAGAGAGAGAGGAAGGAGGAGGAACAGATGGTGGTCTTTACGGCTCATATAGCGACTTAATTAGGAGACGGAGGGGAGGAGGAAGGAGTCCTGGAAGGAGAGGGAGTCAGAGAGGAGATCTCCTTTAGAGGTCCTGGAAGGAGAGGGAGTCAGAGAGGAGATCTCCTTTAGAGGTCCTGGAAGGAGAGGGAGTCAGAGAGGAGATCTCCTTTAGAGGTCCTGGGAGGAGAGGGAGTCAGAGAGGAGATCTCCATTAGAGGTCCTGGAAGGAGAGGGAGTCAGAGAGGATATCTCCATTAGAGGTCCTGGAAGGAGAGGGAGTCAGAGAGGATATCTCCATTAGAGGTCCTGGAGGAAAGCCTTGTGTCGTAAAGCCTTCCAGCGTGAAGGATCAGAGCTGATAAAACTACCGGAACGTTCCTCCTGTCTCCAATTAGGGAGTGAATCAATTCCACACACAGGAAGCGAGTGTTGGCTGTGCTAAACTACACATTTATATTTGCAATTGACTATTTATTTGTTTAGTAAACAGTGTTGTCTAAAGCCACTTACGTTAAATTCAGTTCCAGGTCAGTGCTTCCCCTTTAAATCACCCTCTAACCTTTGACCCCATCCTTTAGGATATCTGTGTGAGTGGCACTAGTTCAATCAGAATTGAGTTGCACATCTTGCCTCCAGGTTAGGCTGTGGACATCGGGGATCAAACCCAGAACCTTTCTCCTGGCAGAAAACTGGACGGTTGTATTTACTACCATTTCTTCATTTAGCATGAAGCCTTTCTTCAAAGGGACTCACAGTGAACTAAGGAGCATGTGGCGGTAAGGGAGGATACGGACATCGGGGTTCGAACCCCGATCCTTTTTGGCTCTGAGTTGAAAACGGAATACCGTACCGCCCTCCCCTGCCTCTAGAGGGCATAACCCAGCCTCCGCAGGGGGTCTTCATGTGGGGCCGGCTGAGCTGTCTCCATGGCAGCGCTTGGGTTCTGAAGACACGAAGTGATGATGCGGTCATGGGTTCGCTGCCCCATGAAGACGGCCTGATAGCATGAGGAGGCTAGCCAGCAGGGACACTTAGCTTCTCACACTTCTAAAAGCTTCCTTCAGGAAACACAAAGAAACAAACAACAACAACAAAGAACAGCTGTTTGCTTTGTCATTTCTTTAATCCCCGTATGAACGTTTTTTTTGTGGTTTTTGTTTTACTGTTATTATGTTATATATATAACATATATAACATATATTACATAACTCTATATCATTTGTATTTATTCATTACTCTTTAGGTATGAAAAACCTTAGTCCCCCTTGGGGAAGAACATACTGTATATCAAATATATATATATATATATATACTGTCAAATATATATAACAGTCAAAACAAGCAGGAAAGAGATACAGATGAGTCAATGTCAATAAACATACACATTTATTAAAAGTTGCATTTCTCATCTTGGTTGCGAGTCTCATCTTGGTTGGTTTGACCTTTGCCCCCCAGTTGGTGAATTTCTTGACGATTGTCAGAAACAGATTATATTCTATTGTATCTGCACATTTCTATTTGTTCAACAGCCCTCGTCTCGTCTTCATTTCGCCATTTGCATTTGTACCTCAAAACAAAGTGCGAAACGCTTTTAACGAATGACCTCCCCTCCGACGGAGCGAGACGGTGAAGCCTTTCACTCCAAACTGAGACGTGACGCCCTCGACGGTCCAGGGCGCTGATCTGTTCTCAGAAACACTGGACCGTTCTCCGGCCCTTCAGGCGGCGGGATAGGAAGCGGGGGGATGCCGTCACCTCGGGTCGTCTGAGATCCGGCGTGTGACTCCTGTTGGACCGCCGTGCTCTGTTCACCGCCCCTCTTGACTTCCTAAGCGTACAAGTTGTTTCTGGCCCTCAAATCCTTGAGTGGAGCTCCAGCGGGACTCTTTAATTATCTTCTCTGGCTGAAAAGAGCGACCCATCGGCCCCAAAAGTGAGAGAGCCCTTAATCACAGTTCCAGACTCAAAGGGCTTCACAGGCCACACGTTTACAACACTCCAAGCAAGAAAAAACTCTAAATGATGAAGGAAGAAATCTTGAGAAAAGTGAGTGGAAGGGATCCCTCTTTCCAGGGATGGTTCTGGAGTGACATGGGTGCCATAAGTGACCTATAGTAATGTACATAGTAATGTACAAAGATACATATTATATACACAATATACAAATATTAAAATGAGAATATATTTGTGTGGTGCTGGCCGGTATCCTTCAGGTGGGGATCACAGCGGAACATTGGAGAACAGATGCAGATTGTGGTATGGTTAGATGGGGTAGGGTGGACCAAGACCATGTGGAGAACCTCTAGTCTAGTACCTATCAGTCTGATCATGAGATGGAGCATGTAGAGAACCTCTAGTCTAGTACCTATCAGTATGATCGTTAGATGGACCATGTAGAGAACCTCTAGTCTAGTACCTATCAGTCTGATGGTTAGATGGGGTAGGGTAGACCAGGACCATGTGGAGAACCTCTAGTCTTGTACCTATCGGGAGCAGGGGTAGGCTAGTGCTGGATGGGACACTCCTAGGTGCCAAACAATCAACAGTCAATGTGAAAAGTTAGGTTTTAAGTTAAGATTAAAACATTTGTAGTGCAGTTGTATACATGTAGTGTTCTGTTCGGCTGTGTTACATCACTATCTAAGTGTAATGCAGCGTTGTAGAGAGAGAGAGAGAGAGAGAGAGAGGAGAGAGAGAGAGAGAGAGAGAGAGAGAGAGAGAGAGAGAGAGAGAGAGAGAGAGAGAGAGAGAGAGAGAGAGAGAGAGAGAGAGAGAGAGAGGACCCGTGAGAGATAGAGGATGCCACTAAGACGGTACACAGGCCAGGAACCTGACCACTGAGGAGGGGATGAGAGGAGAGCATTCTCCTCAGCTCGCTCTCAGATGGAAGATAATTACTGAGCTCAGCTGAAATATTCATCTTCTTTAGGAGCAGGAAGAAGATCTCTGGGTTATTGATTTATCAGAAGCCCTGCCAAAGAATATATTTTTCATATTAGATCAAGCACTGGTACTAACACACACACACACACACACACACACACACACACACACACACACACACACACACATACACACATCAACCCCCCCCCCCCCCGCTTAGGGGCCCTTGTGGTCGATCTACGTGGTCACGGCTAATTTGGTGAACAAACTCCCCACCGATGTCAGGACTGCAGAGTCTCTGCCCATCTGGATGAAAACTGAAAACCCATCTCTTCAGGACACACTTCCCGGATCCTTCCTCGTAGCGCTAAGTCATTTATCTAAGTAGATTTGATATTATAGATAGGTAGATATTGTTCTAGATATTGTTATATATTGATTGCCAACTTATGTACTTTTCCCTTACTGTACTTGTACCTGAACTTATTGTACCTGAGCACTGGTTCAGTTACAGTTACAGGGTTTGGTTCATGAGGTGGAATAGGAATGTGGTCTACAGGGTTTGGTTCATGAGGTGGAATAGGAATGTGGTCTACAGGGTTTGGTTCATGAGGTGGAATAGGAATGTGGTCTACAGGGTTTGGTTCATGAGGTGGAATAGGAATGTGGTCTACAGGGTTTGGTTCATGAGGTGGAATAGGAATGTGGTCTGCAGGGTTTGGTTCATGAGGTGGAATAGGAATGCGGTCTACAGGGTTTGGTTCATGAGGTGGAATAGGAATGTGGTCTACAGGGTTTGGTTCATGAGGTGGAATAGGAATGTGGTCTACAGGGTTTGGTTCATGAGGTGGAATAGGAATGTGGTCTACATGGTTTGGTTCAAGAGGTGGAATAGGAATGTGGTCTACAGGGTTTGGTTCATGAGGTGGAATAGGAATGTGGTCTACAGGGTTTGGTTCATGAGGTGGAATAGGAATGTGGTCTACAGGGTTTGGTTCATGAGGTGGAATAGGAATGTGGTCTACAGGGTTTGGTTCATGAGGTGGAATAGGAATGTGGTCTACAGGGTTTGGTTCATGAGGTGGAATAGGAATGTGGTCTACAGGGTTTGGTTCTTGAGGAATAGGAATGTGCTTTGATGGCTTCTGTGGTTTAAAGAGAAATATAGAAACCATGCAGACTTTGAAATAGAGAAAGTGCAGGGAGAACTGGAGCAGAATGTGTGGAGGTGGTGTTCCTGACACAGCTGGTTCTGCTTGTGTGAATGTGTTGGTGTGAGTGTGTGTGTGTGTGTGTGTGTGTGTGTGTGTGTGTGCCTGTGTTTGTGGGAGAGAGAGAGAGAGAGAGAGAGAGAGAGAGAGAGAGAGAGAGAGAGGAGAGAGAGAGAGAGAGAGAGAGAGAGAGAGAGAGAGAGAGAGAGAGAGAGAGAGAGAGATAATGTGTTCTGTCTTCAGCCTTAAAGGCCCCGTCACACCATAACATTCTGGTCAGCGTTTGAGGAAACGTTGGTAATCGTCCGTGGTCGCTGGCATAGCGCCAGAAGAGCATTGTGTGAACGCTGGTGAACGCTGGTAATCGTCGGTGATCGTCGGTGATCGTCGGTGATCGTCGGTGATCGGTGGAGACCACTGTTCTTCAACGTTTAACGTTAAACGCTGGAGAACGCTGGAGAACATTTGTGGAAGTTGTACTAACGTTTGCCGAACGTTGCACGCGTTCGGCTATTGTTAGTCAGTCGTTACCCTAGCTTTACTTGGTTGTTATTAATCGTTCACAATCTTTGCTTTGCAGTGAACAACTCACTGGTACACATCCGACATTGTGTGCCTATTTTCGGATTGGAGATGGAGTACAGACGACATGGCGATGGAGATGGAGTTTAGCAGTAGCCCCCCTCACACGCTTTTTTCCTCTTGGCGGCATGATGTGCACTGTTCAATATCCAGAAGAACGGTCACGGTTACGGTGGTTGGCAGGGGGCGTGGCCAAGCCACGTGCGCTGGCGTCGAACACACACACACACACACACACACCTGTCAGCAATTGCAGTGGCTGATTGCTAATCCCCTCACCTGGGGTCTATAGACCCTGGCTCCCCGTTACCCCGGGGTTAGGTCGTACGTCATACTTTGTTCATGTTACGTCGTACATTCTGGACGGAATCGCCACGCTGATGTCCTGGAGATCCAGATTTTTTGCCTATCCCGCGTCCCCAGCGTACCCAGACTCCTCCCCCGTCCCGGACTACTCGCCGGTCTACTACCTGCCGGTACTCCGCGGATCGACCTCCCGGTACCCAGACCCCTGGACTGTCCCTGATCACTCTCTTGTGTTGTGTTTGCTTGAAATAAAGCTCTGTTATAGCTCCACTGTGTCTTGGTCTGCATTCTGGGTCCCACCGAACAATCCACTCGTGACAAGAACAACTGAATCCACTGTGATTTCCCCGCGTTTTATACCCGTTTGAACACAGTGACATGTCAGCACACGCTAATAGTTTTCAGGGGTGTCTTACTTGGTCGCTGGTACACGCTCCTCATGCGTTAGTCACACGCTAATTCATGCGTTAGTCACACGCCAGATGTACACGCTCACCCTAGAACGCTCGAAAATTGAACGATTAGAACGTTCATAGAACGCTGACCAGAACGTTATGGTTTGATGGGGCCTTAACAAGGGCATCCATAATGGAAACGGAGCTAGCGTTGTGTGTGTGTGTGTGTGTGTGTGTGTGTGTGTGTGTGTGTGTGTGTGTGTGTGTGTGTGTGTGTGTGTGTGTGTGGGGGGGGGGGAGGGGTTAAAGACATTACAGACGGTTAGGTCTCACCCTGGACCCTGTAAACGACAAATGAAACAGAACCGCCGGTAACTGCTCTATGCTGCTCAAAGCTGTGTGTGTGTGCGTGTGTGTGTGTGCGTGCGTGCATGCATGTGCAGTAAGGGAGGTCAAGCCTCCCTTAGTCTAGCCAGAGGCTCTGTGTACCAATCAGCAGAGCTCACTGCACTGGTGAATACCCAATCAGAGTTTTGGGTTTTTTTCATCATGCAAGTATGTATCTTGTGTCATTCATTAATTCATTGTTGCTCAAGGAACTCGTGAGTCGACTATTTTAGACTGTAAACTTTCGAGTTCCGTCCTCAAAGCGTTCCAGGTGCATGACGCCAAACGAAAACAGAAAGCATGGCTCACCGTGACCACTGTACTGAACTGTAATCATGATGCTGCTGCACTACTGGCCCTTTAAAATGCTTTAAATGCTTGTTGCACAATTATATATATATATATATATATATATATATATACACATATATATAGTATAGTGTTGTTTTAAAATATTATACTGCGGGAGGGAATGAGGAGTAAGCATTCCATTGTACTTGTTGCAAATGGTAAATATAAAGTCTTGAATCTTGAATCTTGAAGGTGGTGTTTCTTTGGCTCCCTATTAGACAATTGACGTGATGTACGTGCATAACTGGTTTTACTATATGACAGTATGTCTTAATTTAATTTAATGGTAAAGGTAAATATACTTTACGCAATATTTGTTTCTCCTTGAAATCTCACTCAATTTCAATTCCGTTCTGTTTGACAGAACCAGCATTAGCCATTTTCCAGATTTTCATGATTAATAGCTAAATATCTCTTTTTCATCAAAACAATGCTTCTTCCCCCTTAGATCACAATCAGTTTCAATTCAGTTAGGTTTTTCTCCTAAAATGATCCACTAATACACGGTCAGAATTGATAGTGAGGAACCTTCATATTCCTTCATTTAAAAACTATAATTGATTTGATGTTCGCGGTGCAGCCACTTCCATACATGCCATGTGTCCTACAGCCCAGAGGTCCTCCACCTGTTGCACTGCAGACGGGTTTGATATTGCCAACATGGTTCAATAGGACCAGATAACTCTGAACGGGAACTGCTCCCATCTTGCTAGCTGCAGCTTCTCCCAACAGTTCACAGGTCCTTGGCAGCAGTCAGTATCAAATCCTCATCAACAGTGAAAGGCTTGTTAGCCTTAGCAATATTATTAGCCACTCAATACGCGGCGGTCAGAGCGGCCATGTTTAGAGAGGGTGGCTCACAGTCTGTCTGCTCACTCGCTCACAGGTGTCTCTAAGTGTGAGAGCTCAAGATGAAAGATGCTGCAGCAGTTCGGAGGGCTTCATGGCCTCGTTAGACAGCTTGTGTCCACATCTCACACACAGAGAGGGGCTTTGGGAGCACTGGAATCACCGGTTACCATGAAGCCATATTTGATGTACGTCTCGTCGTATTCCCATTGAAAGAAGATTTAGTTTTCTTGTTTAGTCTCCTCCCTGCAGCCCTCCTGCAGTGTTGTGCTGTTGTCATCATCGTTAGGTCTGTTATCTACCAATCAACTATCCATCAACGCTTGTTTTCCATCATCTCATCTTAGCTCATCGCAAGCTAGCAGTTGAACGCACGTGAAGTTCAGTCAACAAACAGGAACTGAGGGCTGTTGGCTTGGATTGAATAGTGAAAGAATCCTCAGGTGGTGACAAGAACCTACTGGCTCAACCAGCTGCTGGGGACATGGTGCTGAGATGCTGGTTGTCATCCTGCATGTCTGACTAGTCTCTATAGAAAACCAGAAACCGTTGGTAAAACTAAGAGTAACACAAGTCGGGTCATAGAAGCGCATCATATTGCTGACTGCTCAATGCTGGTAATGTCCACTAGTCAAAGACCAACAAGCTATAGGGACGTTCTCCCCATCCGCCTTCACTCAATTAAAAGGGAAACATGCATCATGGAAGCTATTGTCAGCAGGAGTGCTAGTGATGTGAGTTACTATAGTGATGTGAGTCACTATAGTGATGTGAGTCACTATAGTGATGTGAGTCACTATAGTGATGTGAGTCACTATAGTGATGTGAGTCACTATAGTGATGTTAGTCAGGATAATAATGTGAGTCACTATAGTGATGTGAGTCACTATAGTAATGTTCGTCACTATGGTGACGAACATTACTATAGTGACTCACATCACTATAGTGACTATCATCACTATAGTGATGTGAGTCACTATAGTGATGTGAGTCACTATAGTGATGTGAGTCACTATAGTGATGTGAGTTCACTATAGTGATGTTCGTCACTATAGTGATGTGAGTCACTATAGTGATGATAGTCACTATGGTGATGTCAGTCACTATAGTGATGATAGTCACTATAGTGATGTGAGTCACTATAGTGATGATAGTCACTATGGTGATGTGAGTCACGATCACTAGTGAAGTGAATCTAAAGTTCTTTGTTATTTCTGTGGGTGGACCTTTGAAAGCACGTGTCCTTTATGGAATGTTGATATATGAACTCTGATTGTCAGGGGAAACCATTGCTTTTCTAAACCTGGAACACATTCAATTGATTTAATGGATTCCTTGACCCCAGCAATGTGCATATTGACACTCTCTCATTACAGCTATGGATACAGTAGCAGAGTTACTTAAATTACACTGTCATACTTTTGCTGGACTTTATGGACTCATGTTTATGGACTCAGACTCTTTATGGACCCAGTTACTGCACTATTAAAAAAGTTTTTTCACAATTCTACACATGTACTGTATATATCATCCATCAGTCACTTTATTGTTATTTTTATTGTTAATTTTATTGTGAATCTTGAGAGATATGTATTGGCTACTGCCCCATGCTGTCTGCGGTACTTCCTAACCAACCAACCTTTGCATCATGAATTTATTTCAATTTCAACAAACTCTTCTTTCCACTTAAACGCGTCCATAGAAACAACATCCATCTACCCTCCACCCACGTAATCAACCTCCTCCCATAGTGGTGTGAGTCTGCCCCCATATCTCCATACGTTAATAAAATAAGACTTTATATTGGAGAGCATATATCAATGCATGGCTTTACAGCAGGAGTTGTAATAAACGGTGAAAGTATCCAGGTCCTTCCCCTCATCAACAATCACCTGCTGCTACTGCTTCCTCACTCGCCATAAAACAGCCAGTTGATGTGGACTTTAGCAGCCGGGGTGGACTGTACCACAGAGTACTCACAGAACACAGGAGCTACAGCTCACCAACAAAGACAGAACCAGAGACCTGGACGTGGTGATGGGTCAGCTCTACGTCGAAGGCAGAGCGGCGTGTGGCTCGGAAACAACCGGAACCACAGCCTGGTATGTTGTACAAACAGTCTTATCAAGGGCCAAAGCTCTCACATCAAGAACAACAAACACGTGTTTATACCAACAAAAGCTGATTCTAAGAGATAAGATAACATGTACTTCATTAAGACCAGACAGGACAACTCAAGTTTTGTTTTTTAAATAACATTAGATACATCTAGAGAGGTAGATTGTGTCCAGAACAAAACAACCCAGACAAAGCTAAACAAACTTCTAACAAAGCTGAACAAAATCAATGTTTTTAACACTTTCCTAAAAAAGACCCAACCTGAGTGTAGTGTATCCAGTGTTCTAGAAGTATCTATGTTGAGGGGCAGTGGAGAGATGCGTGGCTGTAGTTTGACTGATAACTCCACTGTGATCGCTGAGTGCAGATGCAACTATCCAGACACAAGTGTACACAAGTCCACTAACTTTGTACACGTCCGTGTGTCTGTCCATCCGTTCAGCAATCTGTCTGTTTACCTGTCCTTCTCTCACTCTGTCCTTCTGTCTATCTGTCTGACTCTCAATCTGTCCTTCTGTTAATCTGTCTGTCTCTCAATCCGTCCCTTTTTCAAAATCTGTCTGTCTCTCAATCTGTCCTTCTGTCTGTCCAGCCACCCATCTCTGTCTAGCTCTATTCACCTTTTTTAAGTATCACAAATTTCCACTAAAATAAACCTGATCTGAATTTATACGGTCAATTCTTAGGTTTCCACTGTGCTGAACGCACACGTTTGTGCATGTACACACACACACACACACACACACACACACACACAAACACACACACACACACACACACACACACACACACACACACACACACACACACACACACACACACACACACACACACACACACACACACACACACACACACACACACACACACACACACACACACACACACACACACACTCAAACCTACTACTCTTGCCGCTGATAATGTGCAGCTGTAAGAGGGTGCTTGTTCTTCATGTAATGTCCTACTGGACTAGTTATTAATATGCATGTTTTAAGGCTTGAGATGGAATGAGAGCAAACCTAATTAGCAGTAGTTAGCGCATTTAAAATATCTTAACAGTGTCTTTTAATGGGCCATTAGGGTGTCCTTCATTGGCTGAATGGCCGTGTGTTTCTAACGGTTAGCAAGCGCAGTGGACTCCTGTTCTCTATGGGGAGTCGGAGAGTCACCTAAAGATACTTCTTTAAAGTTGTGGCTTCGCCTGCTGAGGACCATCCTGTATGGAAACAAGTGAATTACTTTAACTAAATATGTGGATTCACAAGCGTCCATTGAGATGTTCACTGGACAGATGGACTCCTCACCGCACCATACAGTCCACCAATCAGCTCCTTCCAGCCCCTTGGACCCTCCCATATTGTGATGTCACCAATGGATATTGTGTATTGTTTATTGTGTATGTAGTGTGAAACGACTTGTTAAGGGCTCAACACACCTAACACCTACAATAGGAGCACTTTAAGTCATTCATCATTATGGTACAATAGGATCACTTAAAGTCATTCATCATTATGGTACAATAGGAAAACTTTAAGTCATTCATCATTATGGTACAACAGGAGCACTTTAAGTAATTCATAATTATGGTACAACAGGAGCACTTTAAGTCATTCATCATTATGTTTGTTGATGAAATGTTGGTTTGTTAACGTGTTTGTTTTTTTATTGCCGTCCAGAACCACAACGGTAAATGCATTAGCCTCATAACCACTTTGTGACCCAATGTACTCAAAGTACTCTGTACTCTGAGTATCTGAGTACTCTGAGTACATTGTCCTCCTCTTGGATCATGGATCATGGATCGGAGGCTCAGTGTGACAAGAACTCAGTGTGAAGCCACAGCTATTGATCTGGGACTAAACAGCCGTCTCCTTCCCTCTGACACTTTTAACGTTCAAGGGTCTGGAGACACCAGAGGACTGCCTTGCTGAAACAGCACACAGATACAGACTTACCATAATATTATACACATTGTATTCATATTTTCTATAAATCCCCCCCCACACACACACACACACACACAGACACTGTTAATTATGAAAATATGTAATTTATTCAAATTTTTCTAATTTATAATTCTTGTAATTCTGTAGCTTTTGCACATCTTCCGAGCTGGTGGTAACATTTCACTATACAATGTTCACTGTACCTTATACATGTGACAATTAAACCACTAATCAGAATGTAAACTAGCAGGAAGCCAAGGTTTCAGATGGAATTAGAGAAAGCCAGAAGCCGCTGAGAGCTAAAGGCTAACTGGGTTTAGGCTAATGGGCCTTCCAGTGGATTTCTATTAGGGAGAGAACAGTTTGGCAGCTCCCAGAGTCACGACTCTCTGTATCTCTCTCTCTCTCTCTCTCTCTCTCTCTCTCTCTCTCTCTCTCTCTCTCTCTCTCTCTCTCTCTCTCTCTCTCTCTCTCTCTCTCTCTCTCTCTCCCTCTCTCTCTCTCTCTCTCTCTCTCTCTCTCTCTCTCTCTCTCTCTCTCCCTCTGGCTCCTTCTTTTCATTTACAAACTGTGATTTCTGCATTAATGTAAACGTGGTTTTTAGTTGCATGCATTTAATCAGGAAAGAAATGCATGGCAGTCACACACACACACACACACACACACACACACACACACCACACACACACACACACACACACACACACACATGCACCACACACACGCACGCACGCACGCACGCACACACTATATTCTCTCAATCTCAATGAAGCCATGTCCGCCCCACAGTGGTCGCCATAGCAACTCCTCTGCATTAAGTCAGCGTTGGACCTGACAAATACTTAAGTATCGCATATTCTCAGCCAAGAATACTTTGGTCAAAGGTTTTGTGTACGTTTGTCGTCTGGTGTTTATAGAAGAACACATGGAGTGGGCTGAGGAATAAGTTTATTTGAGCTGTGTACATAGTTCACTACACTTTTTACACTTTTTACACTTTATACACTTTATGCTCCCATGGAAATACAAAATCGGTCTAAATTCTGTCTGTCTGTCTGTCTGTCTGTCTGTCTGTCTGTCTGTCTGTCTGTCTGTCTGTCTGTCTGTCTGTCTGTCTGTCTGTCTGTCTGTCTGTCTGTCTGTCTGTCTGGCTGGCTGGCTGGCTGGCTGGCTGGCTGTCTGTCTGTTTGTCACTCTGTCGGTCTCTATCTGTCTCTATTGCATTTAGCCAATGAAAATATGAGACAGGCTAAGAGAGAGAGACAGGCTGAGAGAAAGACAGGATGAGAGTGTTGAAGAGGGACAGGTGGGGAGAGAGAGCGAGAAATAGACAAGCCGATAGAGACATGTTGATACCGAGAGACAAGCAGGGAGGAAGAGAGAGACAGTTTGAGAGAGATACAAGCAGACAGGGTGAAATACTGAAAAAGGGCGAGACAAGCAGACAGGATGAGAAAGAGAGAAGTGGAGAGAGACAAGCTGAGGAGAGAGACAGGCAGAGAGAGAGAGAGACAAACTGCACCTGAGTCAGACAGGTCCAGTGTTGCTGGGTTTCAGTGCCTCATAGTTTGATGTTATTCCTCTTTATTTTCCTCTTCGGGCCACTCAGCACAACGGCCCACGACAAATATAAGATAAAGTTTGATGGAGGCTCAGAGGGGCGTGTGTCTGTGTTATGGTCGCTAGCTCCTCGTCTGTTGGTCTCCAGCTAGCGCCTCATGTTTTGTACGTTTGGTCGTCAACGTGTTCCTCTGTTAAAGACCTGTGGTCCTTTAGCAGCCTACCTTTAGACATGTTCTTTCAGGGGAGGGTTTTCACACCTACAGTGAATCCAGATCCCGTCTGTCACAAGAGAGTGTGATGGAAAATGTAACTTGATTTGTTCCTGTTCTCTGTTGTCCCGTACACTCTTATGAATAGACTCTTTATTAACTTAGGGGCTTTACTCACTAACGATGTAAAGACTTAGTTAGCGCTCATAAAGATAAGCAGAGGAACTGAACTGTTGGTGCCTCTACTTTGACTCATACTTTGACTTTGTCTCAAATGCTGTAACTTTTCCTGGTTTGAG
This sequence comes from Muraenolepis orangiensis, assembly GCA_027704905.1. Classification (NCBI taxonomy): domain Eukaryota; kingdom Metazoa; phylum Chordata; class Actinopteri; order Gadiformes; family Muraenolepididae; genus Muraenolepis; species Muraenolepis orangiensis. Next base: position 1,903,234 of record CM051006.1, read on the forward strand.
TAAAGGCGGGACAACTATGTTAAAATGACTCTGTAAGTCTGTGTTCAGGGCTCACTCTGATAGAGAGGAGACTGGTGTATGCAGACATGAAATACTCTTGTATTCTACTCACTATTGTTTGGGTGACTTTACATTTAGAAGTCTCATCTGTCATAGACACAAGACAAGAGGAAATAATGACTGGAAATTATGAAGGCTAACTCCTGAATAACCGTTTGCGTTATTTTATGAAGATGAGACGGCAAACTGCATCCCCCTCCCCCCTCCTATAGACCCCCCGGGGTGGGGGCCTGTTGCGGGGGGAGGCGGGGCCAAACAAGCCCCACCCTCAGGACGTTCCCCATTAGGGGGAGACTGCTACAGTGCCGTGTGATGTCCTTGTCCCAGCGTTACACTACAGCTGTTACCCTAATCACCGCAATTATTTTCAATTTACCGCCTCCCTCTCTCTCTCTCTCTCTCTCTCTCTCTCTCTCTCTCTCTCTCTCTCTCTCTCTCTCTCTCTCGCTCTCTCGCTCTCTCGCTCTCTCTCTCGCTCTATCGTTTTCTTTCCCTCTGTCTCTCTCTGTCTCTCTCTGTCTCTCTCTCTGTCTCTCTCTATGGATGTCAAAAGGTCCTTTATCCGCTGTGTCAGAGAGAGAGAGAGAGAGAGAGAGAGAGAGAGAGAGAGAGAGAGAGAGAGAGAGAGAGAGAGAGAGAGAGAGAGAGAGAGAGAGAGAGAGAGAGAGAGAGAGAGGAGGTAGGGAAGAAAGTGTCAGGACCACTCAAGGCCCAGGGGGACCAGGGAGTGAAGCAGACCCCCCCCCCCCCCCCTCCCACCACACAGGAAGCGTTTAACAGACGTGTGGGTGTCCCCGTCGTAGAACATTAGCTGCTGTGGCAATCACCGCTTCCACGGTGGGGGAAGAGAAATATAAGACGTGGGCATCTCTTGTCTGCTGTAGCTTCATGGAGCTCAGTGCAGGAACACAGATAGACTCTGCTACGTGGGCTCACCAACCTACTCCCTCCTACGCACCTATGCTAGGAGTGCTGCCACTATCATAACATTGTCATTAACATTTCACTATCATACACGATCATATTTTGCTGGACTTTACTTCTCTGTTCTGCACTGTACTGCACTGTATAAAAGTCAAGTTTATTGTCACTTCACAGTTCACACTGTGTAGTATAAGCAATGAGTGAAAATCTTATGTGCAATACCCGACGACAGACAACAGTTGTAAAAAACAGAATAGGATAAAAAATAAGTTAAAAAGTACAAAACTGTATGAGTTAAATATATAAATATGTCAGAAAAAGAGCAATATATATATATATATAAATCAATGTAATAAAATATACATTGTTATATGCTATACACCCTTGTTCAGCAGCCTGATGGCCTGACTGTGGAAGCTATCTCTGAGTCTATTTGTGCGGCACTTGATACTGCGGTATCGCCTGCCTGACGATAGAAGTGAATACAGTTGGTGGCTGGGGTGGGCAATGTCTTTTATGATGCGTTTGGCCTTGGCCACGCACCGCTGGTTGTATATATCCAGGAGGGAGGGGAGCTCACCTCCAACGATATACTGGGCCATCCGCACCACCCTTTGAAGTGCTCTGCGCTCGAGTGCGGTGCAGTTCCCGTACCAGGCGGTGATACACCCTGTAAGAACACTCTCCATGGTGCCGGTGTAGAATGTTCTCAGGATGCGGGGGCCCATGCTGAATTTCCTCAGACGCCTGAGGAAATCCAGGCGTTGATGGGTTCTTTTCACCACGTGTGCGTGGACAATGTGAGGTCCTCTGAGATGTGCACGCCGAGGAACTTGAAGCTGCTGACCCTCTCTACCGCAACACCGTCGATGGAGATAGGACTGTGCTCTCCTCTCTGCTTCCTGAAGTCCACGATCAGCTCCTTGGTCTTCTTGACGTTGAGGGCGAGGCTGTTCTCCTGGCACCACTGCTCCAGCGATCCGACCTCCTCCCTGTAGGCTGTCTCGTCATCGCTCAAAACACTCACTGGTCAGCTCGGCTCAGATTGGCCTCTTTGAGATCCTCAATTATGCCCCGGTCCATGCATCTCTACCTGCCCAGCCCGGTACCCGATCTTCTGCCTGTCCTTGACTACGTCTCTGCCTGTCCCTGCATGGTTCAACTGTGTGATCATTGTGCCAGCTCACCTCTGGTATTTCAGTATTAAATATCACAAACGGTTCCCTGTGGTTTCCTGTGTGTGCTGCATTTGGGTCCTAACACAATATGTTACAAATGGGGAGTAAGCATTCCATTGCACTTGTTGCAAATGGCAAATACAGTTCTACTTGCGTTGCTCTGTGCCGTTTGTTCAATTCCATCCACCTATTTACTATCATCCCTCTGTCCGTCTGTCCGTCCCTCTATATGTCCGTCCATCCATCATCCCTTCATGCATACGTTATAGCTGTGTATTCCTGATCCTTGGTATCGTCGACTGTCCATCCCTTCATGTGTCCGTCTGTGTTAGATCTGTGTTTGTGTGTGTGTGTGCCAAGTGTGAACGGGGCCACAGACACCTGTAGCCTCCTTCACACTTGGCATTAACATGTGTGAATGAGGCCACAGACACCTGTGGGCTCCTTCACACATGTTAATGCCAAGTGTGAACAATGTGCTACAATGTGGTTTCTATCCACATTGGACCGATCTCTGAAACCACATTCAGAGGTAGTTCCGTGTGGTCTAGGCCACTTGTGACCACATGTGACCACATTAAGGACCGCCACATTAAGGACCGCCCACTGAACTGACGTCCTCTGTGTAAGCGGAAGTAGTTCTCTGCAATATATTAAGAACGTGGTCTCATCAGACCACGTTCTTAATGCAATGTGTGAACGCACCTAACTAACGCCGTCCACTTGAGATGGCATCTCTTTAGAACCACATGTTAATGCCTAGTGTGAGCAGAGCCTGTGTGTGTGTGAGGGTCCCTGGTCCTTGTGTTGGGGTCCCTGGTCCTTGTGTTGGGGTCCCCTGCTCTCGCAGCATCTCTTCTTCCCGCCATCAAACGCCACTTCATTAAGTGATTATTTACGCCTCATTTGAGCGCGCCGGTCCTCAGCTATTTATCAAGTGTCTCTCCACGCGTGTCAATGGGAAACGGTCCTGATGAGACCCAGCTAAACACATCCATGGAACAGAAGTGTCTGAGGAACTCTCTCTCTCTCTCAGCTCTCTCCCAGCTCCCTGGCAACGGGATGCTGGGGGATCTGAATCCAGGGGCCAAGAAGATGAAGAAGAAGAAGAAGATTAAGATTAAGAAAATAAGAAAATAATCTGCGTAGCTGCTGTGTGTTGTGTGTGTGTGTGTGTGTGGTGTGTGTGTGTGCGTGTGTGTGTGTGCATGTGTGTGTGAGTGTGTGTATGTATGTGTGTGTGTTTGTGTGTGTGTATGCTTACGGGATGAATCACTCATTTATATGAGTAGAGCCCTGAGTGAGAGAGAGAGAGAGAGAGAGAGAGAGAGAGAGAGAGAGGAGAGAGAGAGAGAGAGAGAGAGAGAGAGAGAGAGAGAGAGAGAGAGAGAGAGAGAGAGAGAGAAGAGAGAGAGAGATGTAAAGAAGAGAAGAAGAGGGTTCTTGTACTGGCTTCCTTTGCCGGATCAATGAGTGTCGAGCAGTGTGCAACCTGACCACACCTCTCCATCCTCCACCTGACCCCACCTCTCCATCCTCCACCTGACCCCACCTCTCCATCCTCCACCTGACCCCACCTCTCCATCCTCCCCTGACCCCACCTCTCCATCCTCCACCTGACCCCACCTCTCCATCCTCCACCTGACCCCACCTCTCCATCCTCCACCTGACCCCACCTCTCCATCCTCCACCTGACCCCACCTCTCCATCCTCCACCTGACCCCACCTCTCCATCCTCCCCTGACCCCACCTCTCCATCCTCCACCTGATCCCACCGCCTTTCTCCATCCTCCACCTGACCCCACCTCTCCATCCTCCACCTGACCCCACCTCTCCATCGTCCACCTGATCCCACCTCTCATCCTCCACCTGACCCCACCTCTCCATCCTCCACCTGACCCCACCTCTCCATCCTCCACCTGACCCCACCTCTCCATCCTCCACCTCCACCGACCCAGGGGCAAAGGGTCTCATACTCCAGATGTGTGAGGCAGTGGAAGAGGTGGGGACTGACCTCCATCACTCCTCCCCCCCCCCCCTCCTCTTGTCTCACCGAGACGCTCGTCCAGCCCGGGGTTACGGAACTCGACTGGTAACCATGGAAACGGCAGCTGTCTCCCCCCCCCCCCCTCTCTCTCTCTCTCTCTCTCTCTCTCTCTCTCTCTCTCTCTCTCTCTCTCTCTCTCTCTCTCTCTCTCTCTCTCTCTCTCTCTCGTATTCCTCCTGTATTCTTTGTGCTCTCTCGCTCTCTGTCACTCAATTTTCTGTATTGTTCTTCTCATTCATATTCATATTGAGGGGTAGGAGACGGTCGTATTCATCTGGAGGTGAACTAAAAAAACCTGTAGCTCTACTACCACCCGCTACTACCACTACTACTATGCTACTACTACTACTACTACTACTATACTACTACTACTACTACTACTACTATACTACTACTACTACAACTACTACTACCACTACTACAACTACTACTACTACTACTACCACTACTACTATGCTACTACTACTACTACTACTACTTCTACTATACTACTACTACTACTATACTACTACTACTATACTACTACTACTACTACTACTACTACTATACTACTACTACTATACTACTACTACTACTACCACTACTACTACTACTACTAACACTACTACTATGCTACTACTACTACTACTACTTCTACTATACTACTACTACTATACTACTACTACTATACTACTACTACTACTACTACTACTACTACTACTACTACTACTACTACTACTACTATACTACTACTACTATACTACTACTACTACTACTACTACTACTACTACTACTACTACTACTACTATACTACTACTATTACTATACTACTACTACTACTACTACTACTACTACTACTACTAATACTACTAGTACTACTACTATACAACTACTACTACTACTAATACTACTTCTATTATTACTACTTTTACTACTGTTACAACTACAACTACTACTACTACTACTACTACTATACTACTACTACTACTACTACTACTACTAATACTACTACTACTACTACTACTAAGACTGTTACCACTACTACCACTAGCACTACTACAAGATATACAATGTTTTATTGGACATTTGCAACAAGTACAATGGAATTCCTCTCCATTTCCTCCCGCTGTATGAATTTTTAAAACAACATTATAAAAAATATTATATACAATAAAAATGAACATGAAAATAACAATTTAGTGACGGATGAAATGTACCTGTTTTGTATTGTGCAAAAAGATTTAATAGCATTTAAAGTGCCAATAGTGCAGTAGCATCACAGCATCACAGTAGCAATATGGTGCAGTACAGTGCAGAACAGTGCAGTAACTGTAATGAGTCCAGAAAGTATGACAGTGTAATGTTAATGACAATAATATGATAGTGACAGCACTCCTAGCAGTTCAGTAGGCGCACTGTGGATAAAACTATCCTAAACCTGGTAGTCCTTGCTGTACGGATGCTGAAGAACTGAAAAATCTGAACCAATGCATGGAAGTGCACACCCGATGATCTTCTCCACCGTCCTCACGACCCTCTGGATGTCTTTCTTGTCCTGTTCAGTGGTGTTGCCGTACCACACGGTGACTCCCCTTGTCAGTATGCTCTCTACGGTGCCACGGTAGAAGTTCACTAGCAACTAGGTCTCTCTCTCTCTCTCTCTCTCTCTCTCTCTCTCTCTCTCTCTCTCTCTCTCTCTCTCTCTCTCTCTCTCTCGCTCTCTCTCTCTCTCTCTCCCTCAAAGCTAACCACTGTCCACCTCTGTGGGCCATGATGTCACCTTGACGAGCGCTCCAGAGGAATACCAGCCAATGGGAAGCCCCCGGGCCCTCTGGCCCGCCCCCATGTTTATTAATATGCATTAATTTTTAATGCTCCATAATAAATTATATAATAAATTATCTATTGGATTTGTGACAGTATGCATCCTGGCCGTCCCGGCCAATCAGATTGATAGCGAGGGAGACTAGCGGGGCCTTGGCCTCTGCCCGCAACATTAGCCCTAAATTAACGATCAGACGCTAACAAAGATAATTTATGATGAGAGAGAGAGAGAGAGAGAGAGAGAGAGAGAGAGAGAGAGAGAGAGAGAGAGAGAGAGAGAGAGAGAGAGAGAGAGAGAGAGAGAGAAAGAACCACCACCCCTGCTGTTAGCATTAATGCTAAAAGCTGTAGCCACATGCAGGTGCAGATAAATGGCCCCTCCCCCTTCCCTGCACTGTAGCTCAGTGAGGAAGCGGCCATTTCATTTTACATTTTGCGTTTTGGCGTGAAATTGAAAGCCAAGTGCTGCCCTGACTCCATTCAGATGATGGGTTGGCGTGGAGACAGAATCTGGCTGGTGCTCATGGTGCTCATGGTGCTCATGGAGAAACAGACAGGCAGTCATGCTGTTCCTCCATAATGGTTTATATTCACTCTGTACTTCAGGGCGGTCCTCTGGAACAGAGAGAAGAGGTCAGTGAAGAAAAACCAAGTCACGGATGGCCTCAAAAGCTCCTGATGCTGCTATGCTGATCCAGGACATCATGTGTTTCTTCAAAGGTAGGTAATCTAACAACTCGTCACCAGAATTCAAAAGTGCATTTCATGTGCTCAGGGAAAAGTGCAAGTTCAGATAAATGTACAATACGGTAAAAGTACAAAAAGTTGGCAAACTAAATAACAATATCTAAATAACAATCTACTTAGAAAGATGCTAGTACCCTAGTAAAAAGTGATAAGAGGGTGCGCTGGGAGGAAGGATCCGGGTAGTGTTTCCTGAAGAAGTGAGTTTCAGTCTGCGGTGGAAGATGGGCTCTCTCTGCAGTCCTGACATCCATGGGAAGTTCATTGCACCAATTTGGGTTAGGACAGAGAAGAGGCTTAACCCCGTAGATCGGCCACAAGGGCACATATGCAAGGGGGCAAGCAGACGGCCCAAAGAAGCAGAACTGCAGCTTTCTGAATGAGCTCCAGGGGCCTGATGGCAGATGCCAGGGCCCCAGCAAGGAAGGAGTTGCAGTATTCCAAAAAGCAGATAACAAGAGCCTGGATGAGCACCTGTGCAGCCTTTTCAGTAAAAAAAAGGCTGAATCCTCCTGATAAATCTGCAGGAGCGTGTCAGCGATGAAATGTTTGCCGAGAACGACAGTTGGTCGTCCAGGGTCACACCCAGATTCCTTGTAGTCCGAGTTGGTCACCACAGCATCATCAATGGTGACAGCCAGGTCTCGGTGTGGACAGTCCTTTCCGGATGAACACTAGCTCTGTCTTGTCCAGGTTGAGCTTTAGATGGTGCATCGACATCCACTTTGAGATGTCTGCTAAGCAAGCAGCAATGCGTGTTTCCACTTGCGTGTCAGAGGGGGGAAACGACAAGACCGGTTCGGTGTCGGCAGCGGTAGGATAAGTCATGGGAGTGGATAACAGAACCAAGGGATGTTGTGTAGAGGGAGAAGAGAAAAGGACCCAGGACCGATCCTTGTGGAACCAAAGTAGTCAGTCTGCATGGTTCTGACACAGACCCTCCCAGTGCCACCTGGTAGGAGCGACCCGTCAAGTAGGATGCAAACAAGGAGAGAGCAGAGCCTGAGACACCCATCCCCTCAAGGGTGGAGAGGAGAATCTCGTGGTTCACAGTATCAAATGCTGCAGACAGGTCCAGGAGTATCAGGACCAAGGAGAGATAATTCACTCTAGCAACATGGAGAGACTCTGTCACTGCCAGAAGGGCAGTTTCTGTCGAGTTACCAGCCTTGAAGGCAGATCTGGTGGAGGTACAAGCACTATTTGTTAAAGACAGCACGTTCAAGAGTTTTGAATATGAAGGGCGAAATGGATACCGGAGTTCAGAGGGGTCGAGTGTTGGTTTCTTCAGGAGGGGGGGCGACTCTAGCAGTCTTGAAAGCAGCGGAAAAGCATCCAGACGTCAAAGATGCGTTTATGACGTGTTTCAGGAAGGGCAGGAGTTCAGGTGCAGTAGACTGAAGCAGAGAGGAGGGGACTGGATCCAGAGAGTATGTGGTGGGGCGGCTGGATGTGATGAAGTGAATAACATCATCTGTGGAGAGGGGAGAAAAAAGGGTAAGGGAGGGACGTAGTAGGGTGGGGGAAGACATGGGTGGTTGATGCGAAGAGCATAAGCCATAAGGGGGGTCAGAGAAGGAGGATCGGATATCGTGGCCTTCTTGTCAAAAGTTTAAAACTGTTTTTAAGGGTTGGATGATGCGCTTTGAATTTTTGGAACAGTAAAGGCAGTTTTGGTAGCTGAAAGAGACAAGCCTGCACTCCGCCTCTCTGAGGCTCCATCTCTGCGTACGCACAAGTACGCAGAGAGTCCGACCCCCAGGGGGCACGTGGAGTTGGACGTGCAGACCTGGAGGTGAGAGGACAGAGAGTGTCCAGAGAGGAGGACAGGGTAGGGAGAAGAAGGTCAGAATCAGAGGGTAGAACAGAAAAATGATCAGGAGGAGGGAGGGAAGAGAGAACAGAAGAGGAGAGATCGGCAGGCGTGAGTGTTCGAGGATTGTGAAGGGACTGTATAAGACTGTCCACCAGCTCACAGTCAAATAATACAAAATATGACACGCATATATAGATTCTCATTTCACCGTGCAGACGCCCACCTGTTTAGCTGTTGGGCTAACAGTAGCCTAGCTGTGCTGCTAACCGTCACCCTGTTGACAGGGTGCTGTTTCTCTCACCGTTCATCCAACATCCAGGGCAGGATATCTGAAAAGAACCTGGCTCCGTACTCACTGATACCACTGCCTTGGTTTCTGTCTATAATCCTCGCTTTAGTTCAGGGGCTAAACTGATTATTAACAAAAGTCTTTCAAAATGCGACTTATAAGCACTACGTTCCCACAGAGTTTAGGTGCACAGCCAGCGGGAGGGGGGAGAGAGACGGGAGGGAGGGATGGGGAGAGAGACGGGAGGGAGGGATGGGGAGAGAGACGGGAGGGAGGGATGGGGGAGAGAGACGGAAGGGAGGGAAGGGGGAGAGAGGGGGGAGGGAGGGAGGGGGGAGAGAGGGGGAGGGAGGGAGGGGGGAGAGAGACGGAAGGGAGGGAAGGGGGAGAGAGACGGGAGGGAGAGACGGGAGGGAGGGAGGGGGGAGAGAGACTGAAGGGAGGGAAGGGGGAGAGAGGGGGGAGGGAGGGAGGGAGGGAGGGAGGGAGGGAGGGAGGGAGGGAGGGGGGAGAGAGACGGGAGGGAGGGATGGGGAGAGAGACGGGAGGGAGGGATGGGGGAGAGAGACGGAAGGGAGGGATGGGGGAGAGAGACGGAAGGGAGGGAGGGGGGAGAGAGGGGGGAGGGAGGGAGGAGAGAGGAGGGAGGGAGGGAGGGGGGAGAGAGACGGGAGGGAGGGATGGGGGAGGGAGGGAGGGGGGAGAGAGACGGGAGGGAGGGGGGAGAGAGACGGGAAGGAGGGAGGGGGGAGAGAGACGGGAGGGAGAGACGGGAGGGAGGGAGGGGGGAGAGAGACGGGAGGGAGGGATGGGGAGAGAGACGGGAGGGAGGGATGGGGGAGAGAGACAGGAGGGAGGGAGGAGCATCTGTTCCCAGTGTAATGAGTGTGTCTCCCCTCCCCTTACACCCTCCCCTCATTAACAGGGCTTAATTAGAGAGAGACCCCTGCTGATCACTCTCACACTCACACACACACACACACACACACATACACACACTCACACAATCCTACTATTACGGATGTTATGTTACATTAAGTGTTTTCCTCTCATAAAGCTGCGTTAAGACTTTTCCTTACTGGCTCAATAGAGAGGAAAACACTTAATGTCACATAACGTCCATAATGGGAGGATTTAAGTTGAGATATTTTGACAGGTGAGTGCTAATGACAAGACAGAGAGAAATTTGGTGATCGCGGTTTTGTAACTCTTAGTTAAGTTAAGTCTTTTAACGCTTGGCGATGCAAAGAAAGATCAAGTTAAAACTCTCAATTTAAATGCACAACATGCTTAACAACCAGACAGCCATTAACTAATCATTCAACAACAATTTTGTGGAAACAAAATGCAACAACCAGCTCAACGAGACGCAACACTGAGACAAAACCAGCAAAGACAAATGAGTCTCACTCACCAATGATGTTCACTTAAAGACCAAATCCATTCTCCTGTCCTTCTGGATGGATCGATAACCCGTCATAAAGCTGATCACTGCTTTATGACCGGGTTATCAATGGATCGATAACCCGGTCATAAAGCTGATCACTGCTTTTCAGATCCAAAATAAGTGGCCTTTCAATAGGAAGCTAATGCAGTGAGTCGGGATTGTCCTGTTCTGTTCCTCCATATGTTTTTATACTATTAAAATGTCCTTTCCGCAGATGCAGTGGTGACGGGGATCGTTAAAACTTTTTTATAATGTCCATCTTTACATTGAATGGTCGTCTTGAAAAGGGTACAATTCCGCAACAACATCATCTTCACCTGTTGCCATTTCAACCTAAAAAACTTACGTAGAAAAAAACCAACGTAGCCCTACGCTAGATCCGAGCCAGTGAACCTTCTAGCACACTATGGAACTGTGGGGAAAACTGAAAGAATACGCCCATTGGCTACAAATCACTATATGATTGGTTGATCAAATTGTCAATCCAAACGTACGCTCTCATTCAGTCTGAGGGCCAAAGCAATCGGGAATACTTTGGTTGAAGGATATTCTTCCCAGCAACCCAGAAAAATATCTGATTGGTTGTGTTGTGTTCAGAGTTCCTCGCCGTTCGGCGATCCAACTCAGCAGAAGAATTCACACCTCTTGGTCACCAGTCTATTAGTTGTTATTTATTGATTAAAATGATACCCTAATACAGCAATCTAAGATAGATGAGTGAATACTCAAATACAGAACCCGGGATCAGGACACAAGAGCTTGGTAGCACCCAGACACGTGGTGTCCAGTTAGCTGACCAGTAGTCTACTCAAGTGCCCCGGTTCCTTCCATACACAATACTTTGATATGGTTCCTCCGCCCATCTGGTGGTGCCGACTTCTTCTCCTCCGTCAGGTGGGTTTCTTCATACGTGTTGTTCTCCTCTTCTCTGAAGGGGCCCATGTCTGCGGGTGTCATCAGTCAGCTCTCACTTCCTCAAAAGCAGTTTTAGGCCCCCCGTCTGGTACTCTGTGTCCCTGCCTTGATACCCTCCCTTGTTTCACAACTTGCTCTTTCCTATTTGCTTAGTCTGCATTCAATTTAATGCATAGGACAGGGAGATAATTGATGACTTTCTAGAGACAGAGGAGAGATGGGGAAGACTCCAAGCCCTCCCTTAACTCCCACAGTGGGGCCTTTATGAGACATGGCCTGGCTGTGATCTGTTGGGTTAGTTCCAGACATAGTCTGCTCCTGCTACACATACACTTATTTTACTCCACAATTGCATTGTTTTTCCAACCCAAAACCCCTCCAATGCGTCGTGCATGGACCGAGAAAGACAAACAAATCAACGTAACACTGTAATATAACAGATAACAACACAGATACCATTCTCATTTATTCATTTGATTTAAATTGTATTACATTTGATTAATTCAATTAATTTAAAAAAATGTGTTTCATCTGAGAGTTCCAGGGTCTTCTCTGAATACCTTGAAGGCCCTGACGCTTCACCACTGGTGCTAGCCAATGAGAATGAACTCATCAGTTGTCAATCAAATAAATGTACTTGTTAACGTCTGGATGTCAGGAGCGTACGAGACGCCATAATCCCACAGATTGTCCCCAAGGAGCACGTCTCTGTCTCAGATTACTACTGCTTGGTCTTTGATCTGTTTGTAATGGTTGTCTTGTTGTTAGCGGTAGCTTGCTTATAATGTTTTGGTGGAAGTTGATGAGTCAACATACACAACGTTGTTATTGCTATTATTTCAATACAAAACCCACGTTTATGTTTCATATATTTATATATTTACGCATTTGCATTGTTGTTTGTTAGAACGTAAGCTAAAAAATCCTTGGCAAACATTAGCGCTTATCTTGAATTCTGTTGCAAAATCTAATTATGGAGCTTATAATTCCCAAGACGTCCCGTTAGCATAACATGGTTATAATGTACTTTCTCAAACTCGGACCGAGGGTATAAATCATCGTCGACGGGGAAATATTATTTACCTTGTTCCTTTTTTCCACTTCATTCACTAATAAATAATAGAGGCAGACCCCCCACTCAGACGGGAACAAATTGACATTGATTTACCCGACCACCATTTTGGGTTAACCACCTGGGTCGCACTTCAGCAAACCCACCAGAAAATAACTATTCACAATTCTGTGGGTTTATTATCATCGACTGGGATCGAGAAAGAAAGAAAAAGCCTCTTATTGAAAATAATGCCGTTTTCGACCCATGTTGGTTTATGTTAGGCTACTGCTCAGTAAGCTTCATGGCTACAAAAATGTTTCTTTTTCCAATGGCTAATGGTAGCTAATGCTAATGCTTCAGAACTGTGAAACACTGAAATATGGATGTATTTCAAAAGGTATTTATCATAAAACTATTTATCTCAGCTTCTGGGATTACCATTAGCTCTTTCATGCAGAAATTCATACGCACTCATATAACAGAATTATATAAAAAATAAAGCAGCACATCGGATCCACTAGTCCTACTGTGTTATAGCAGAACTTCTGATCCAGCAGTCCTACTGTGTTATAGTATAACTTCTGATCAGTCCTTCTGTGTTATAGTATAACTTCTGATCAGTCCTACTGTGTTATAGCAGAACTTCTGATCAGTCCTACTGGTTTATAGCAGAACTTCTGATCAGTCCTACTGTGTTATAGCATAGCTTCTGATCAGTCCTACTGTGTTAAAGCAGAACTTCTGATCCAGTAGTCCAACTGTTTTATAGCAGAACTTCTGGGGGGAGACGGCACAGAGCCGGGGTTGTAAACGAGAACTGCAAGGGGTGGAGTTTTGTCTTGTTTCCGGTTTTCCATTTTATAAAAGAATACTCAGATAAAGCTTTCAGAAGGAGACTTTTACAGTCTTGTGTTGATTGTCAGTGTTGATTTTAAACCTTTATAGACTCTACTCACACTACTGCTGGCAGAGTTGATGTTTGCCAACATAAGGTGCTTACTGATCCCTGCCTCCAGCAATAAGCATGATAGAAACCATCGATAGACCAGATATGAGATATTCATCTGAAGGTTAGATATTAATCTAAGGTGTGATTTGTGAGACAAGAGAACGGGTATTTCCATTAAAAGTTTAGCACGACAGGAACCAGCACAAGTGTACATTTCATCCGACAAACATAAGCTCTGATCTGGTTAGAGTGTGTTTATGTCTGTATGTGTTTATGTCCTCATACCACAGAATGCTCTCAATAAGCTGACAGGTTGCCTCCATATCGTTAACCATCAATCATTCTGCTGCGCTCAAAGGACCCGACCTCTAGATGATCAGTATCTTCATCTTCATATGGGATGGTGTTTAATGATGAGAATACGCATGTGAAGTTAGAATTGTTTGTGTGCTTTTCAATTGAACACATTGTGGTTTTGCTTCTGCTACGACTGTGCTTAATGTTGCCTTTATTATACTTTCCGCTGACATTTCTGGTTCGGTTGGTTGCCCTTTAAATGTCTCTGGTCTGAAATGTGTCCGAGGGGCTGAACCAGTCCTCCTGAACCGGTCCTCCTGAACCGGTCCTCCTGAACCGGTCCTCCTGAACCGGTCCTCCTGAACCCATCCTCCTGAACTGGTCCTCCTGAACCCATCCTCCTGAACCCGTCTTCCAGAACCCGTCCTCCTGAACCCGTCCTCCTGAACCCGTCCTCCTGAACCCATCCTCCTGAAGCCGTCCTCCTGAACTGGTCCTCCTGAACCCGTCCTCCTGAACCCGTCCTCTTGAAGCCGTCCTCCTGAACCCGTCCTCCTGAACCGGTCCTCTTGAAGCCGTCCTCCTGAACCCGTCCTCTTGAACCCGTCCTCCTGAACCCGTCCTCCTGAACACGTCCTCCTGAACCCGTCCTCCTGAACCCGTCCTCCTGAACCCGTCCTCCTGAACACGTCCTCCTGAAGCCGTCCTCTTGAAGCCGTCCTCCGCTTCACTTCTACTGCATAGAACTAAACTTTGGTTTAAAGGTTGGTTCAACTTTGTTTTTTAACTCTACACCCTGCAACGTCCTGCAGATTCTTATGACCCGAGACCACGACGAGCCCGGTCTCCGTCAGCGCATATCAAACTTCATCTGGTGAGGACGGTGTTGGTGGTTGATCCTCCCCCCCCCCCTGGTGACCCCTGTCATAAGCCCCTGGAGCCTTAAGGACACTCCCATTAAAACTCTGCTGAGTCAGTGCTCAGGACTGTGGGCCGAGGGGAGGGGGGAGGACCAGTCACCCCTCCTCTGATGAGAGACGAGCGATTTACAAGCCCTCCATCTTACACTACGGTGAACGACTGGCAGGCAGGGTCCACCGGCTGGGAGGGCGGCAGTGTGAGTGTGAGTGTGTGTGAGTGTGTGTGTGTGTGTGTGTGTGTGTGTGTGTGTGTGTGTGTGTGTGTGTGTGTGTGTGTGTGTGTGTGTGTGTGTGTGTGTTTGCGTCTGTGAATGTGTTTGTGTTTGTGTTTGTTTGTGTGTGTGTGTGTGTGTGTGTGTGTGTGTGTGTGTGTGTGTGTGTGGTGTGTGTGTGAACCTCTCTCTCTACCCACATCTATTTCTAGATGTGGATTGGCCATTCCATTATTATTATATCCATTGCAGATTATAGATTTATTTGGTAAAAGGAAAAGTGCTTATGATATGTACCATACCTCTCTTTCCCTCTCTCTCTCTCTCTCTCTCTCTCTCTCTCTCTCTCTCTCTCTCTCTCTCTCTCTCTCTCTCTCTCTCCTCTCTCTCTCTCTCTCTCTCTCTCTCTCTCTCTCTCTCTCTCTCTCTCTCTCTCTCTCTCTCTGTTTTGGAGAGGTGTGTAGTTGTGTAGTGTGTAGTGTCTTTGTGTAGTTGTGTAGTGTGTTGGAGAGGTGTGTAGTTGTATAGTGTGTGTTGGAGAGGTGTGTAGTTGTATAGTGTGTGTTGGAGAAGTGTGTAGTTGTGTAGTGTGTTGGAGAGATGTGTAGTTGTGTAGTGTGTTGGAGAGGTGTGTAGTTGTATAGTGTGTGTTGGAGAGGTGTGTAGTTGTGTAGTGTGTTGGAGAGGTGTGTAGTTGTATAGTGTGTGTTGGAGAGGTGTGTAGTTGTATAGTGTGTGTTGGAGAAGTGTGTAGTTGTGTAGTGTGTTGGAGAGGTGTGTAGTTGTGTAGTGTGTTGGAGAGGTGTGTAGTTGTGTAGTGTGTTGGAGAGGCGTGTAGTTGTGTAGTGTTTAGTGTCTTTGTGTAGTTGTGTAGTGTGTTGGAGAGGTGTGTAGTTGTGTAGTGTGTTTGTAGTTTTTGCTTTGGAATTAATAAAAAAACGAGATAAAAATACAATAGATAGAACAGAACAGAATGGAACAGAATAGAAGAAAATATATTTATAAAAACAATACTGACTCAAAGATAATAGAATAGGATGGGATAAAGGCTAGAAATGAATCAGGGAGAACCAGTGAGAGAGGAGGAGATGAGGGAGAGAACCAGGGAGAGAACCAGGGAGAGAACCAGGGAGAGGGGAGGAGACCAGGGAGAGAACCAGGGACAGAACCAGGGAGAGAGGAGGAGACCAGGGAGAGAACCAGAGAGAGAGAATGAAACTAGGGAGATAACCAGGGAGAGAAGCAGGGAGAAAGGAGGAGACCAGGGAGAGAGGAGGAGACCAGGGAGAGAACCAGGGAGAGAGAATGAGACTAGGGAGAGAACCAGGGAGAGAGGAGGAGACCAGGGAGAGAACCAGGGAGAGAGGAGGAGACCAAGGAGAGAACCAGGGAGAGAGGAGGAGACCAGGGAGAGAACCAGGGAGAGAGGAGGAGACCAGGGAGAGAACCAGGGAGAGAGGAGGAGACCAGGGAGAGAACCAGGGAGAGAACCAGGGAGAGAGGAGGAGACCAGGGAGAGAACCAGGGAGAGAGGAGGAGACCAGGGAGAGAACCAAGGAGAGAGGAGGAGACCAGGGAGAGAGGAAGAGACCAGGGAGAGAGGAGGAGACCAGGGAGAGAGGAGGAGACCAGGGAGAGAGGAGGAGACCAGGGAGAGAAGAGGAGACAAGTGAGAGAGCCGAGCGGAGTAAAACAAATTCAGTATTTCCCCCCCCCGATTCTGCCCCCCTGCACTGTGCTTAATGACTTCATTAATTACCTGCCAGGGGAAACTGGAGATATTTAGGTAGCCGCGAGGTCATCCTCAGTCACCATGCACCGGCACCAAGGTCAGCACCATAAGTCACAGAGGGGGGGGGGGGGGGGGGGGGGACACACGCGTGTGCTGGAACACAACAGCCGTCAGAGGCGTGTTTAGAGGGAATTAGACGGAGACCGAGAGTCATTTATCACATGGGAAAAGGGAGCCCTGTGTGCATTTATTAAAAGATCAGCAAACCGTTATAAACAACTGTGATAAAGGACTATACTAATAAAATGGACTTGACGTTAGAGCTGCATTAATATAGTACTTAAACAGAAGGGACCATTTGCCTTTTCTTCTTCAAAACTGTCATCTTGTATTATGTTTCTCGGTTGATAAAGCATAATGAAGCGGACATTGTATGAAAAATAGAAATGTTTTATTTAAAAAAAAACAACAACATTAAATACACAATATACAGTAATCACAAAATGTAAAAGTGTAGAGTGCAGTGTAATAAGTCCATGTTAATAAAGCTCCGAGGGGCTGAGGGGCTCCTGTGAGCTGCAGCCCAGTGGGGGCGGTAGCTCCGCATCGCATCGTCCAGGGAAGATGACTCCATAAACAACTAAAACAAGAGAAAAGTGAATTAAAACATGACTCCATTACACTTTACTGTTTTTAGAAAGTAGCATCCTAACGTTATCAAGGTTAATATCGGCTAACAGAAGTCTAGCAATCATAGCTCCTCATTTGTGACGATAGGAAACTGGAGATATTTAGGTAGCCGCGAGGTCATCCTCAGTCACCATGCACCTAACATAACATAACATTGATGTGATAATGAGCAGCTCGCTAAACAGATTATAAATACAAAGCTGGTTGGCAACACGGGAAAGATTTATAAAGTAAAACTTACCAGGACCAGAGTGACAGCAGCGGATCATCAGTTTGTTATCGATTAGCCCCTCGTATCGTCCAGTTTGTTATGGATTAGCTCCTCGTATCGTCCAGTTTGTTATGGATTAGCCCCTCGTATCGTCCAGTTTGTTATCGATTAGCTCCTCGTATCGTCCAGTTTGTTATGGATTAGCTCCTCGTATCGTCCAGTTTGTTATGGATTAACCCCTCGTATCGTCCAGTTTGTTATGGATTAGCTCCTCGTATCGTCCAGTTTGTTATCGATTAGCTCCTCGTATCGTCCAGTTTGTTATCGATTAGCTCCTCGTATCGTCCAGTTTGTTATGGATTAGCTCCTCGTATCGTCCAGTTTGTTATGGATTAGCTCCTCGTATCGTCCAGTTTGTTATGGATTAGCTCCTCGTATCGTCCAGTTTGTTATGGATTAGCTCCTCGTATCGTCCAGTTTGTTATGGATTAGCTCCTCGTATCGTCCAGTTTGTTATGGATTAGCTCCTCGTATCGTCCAGTTTGTTATGGATTAGCTCCTCGTATCGTCCAGTTTGTTATGGATTAGCTCCTCGTATCGTCCAGTTTGTTATGGATTAGCTCCTCGGTCCTGTCCCCCGCTGAAGTCATCTCACGCTGTAGTTTTTCTAATAGCGGTTTGTTCTAGAAGCTCCTCTAGTTTATTGTGACCTTCTGCCGAGGACAACAACGCAAACAAACGCAGTTTGTCTCGTCCACGGACCACTGTCACCTTCACGTCCACGGAGAATTTTACTGATTTTAAAGATGGCGGAAAAAAACTTTGAGTTTGTTTTGAGTTTGTCCGATGAGCCCCGCCCCCAGCCCCAATAAGCCCCGCCCCCAGCCCCTGACGTAGTGGAGCCGGCTGGCCAGCCCAGCTTCGAAGTGGAGCCGCAAACGAACCACTTAACGGAGCCAGAAAGCGGCTCCATTGCGGTGGAAACCCAAAGAACTGGTTCGCGATGACGCGCAAGCTCCGAACCAGCTCTCAAAACAGCTTGGTGGAAACGAGGCATGAGATAAGGTTTAGTTTATGAATCAGTTTGTGGTCACCATGAGTCAGACCCGGAGACTCTAACTGCACCTCGGCCATATGGTCATGGGGCGTGGTAGGGGGAGGCACTGGTGACTCACACCCACGGCCTGCTCTCCCCTCAGTGTGGAAGTCTTGCTTCAATCCTCCATCAGACCCCTCTTCCCCTGGCTGTCCTCCCCGATGATAGGGCTCATTTTTGGGGAGCTGTCTATCCTGCTCTGAGTGGCGGTGGAGGAGCTCTGACTCTCCCATCAGACAGAGCCCTGGAACACAGCTGGCCAACCAAATGATCCTCCTCCACCTGGGAGATGGGAGTCTCTCTCTCTCTCTCTCTCCCATCTCTCTCTGTATCTGTTTCCCTTTCTCCCTCTTTTTCTCTCTCCCCCTCTCTCCCTTTCCCCCCTTTTCTGTTTGTCTCTCTCTCTCTCTCTCTCTCTCTCTCTCTCTCTCTCTCTCTCTCTCTCTCTCTCTCTCTCTCTCTCCCCGTCTCTCTCTTTCTCCTCTCTCTCTCTCTCTCTCTCTCTCTCTCTCTCTCTCTCTCTCTCTCTCTCTCTCTCTCTCTCTCTCTCTATCTCTCTCTATCTCTCTCTCTCTCTCTCTCTCAGATGATCTATGTTTGAACTGCTGTGTGGACGGGGTCCAAGCTGGCGGCGAGTCAGCGGATAAGAGGAGCAGGGGAAGAGGTCTCGACTTAGGGGGGGGGGGGGGGGGGGGATGTACAACAGGGCCCACGGGGGAACACGGATTAGCAGGCCAGACAAAAGGAAAACCTACACAAAGCCATAGAAAGGTGTTCAACTGAGAAGAGGGGTTCAAAGCCCCTGAGTGAAATTGTTCTTGAGAAAACAGACACAATATATTGATTTTCTATTTGTAACTCGTACATTGGAATGCTTACTCCCCATTCCCTCCGCAGTATACATCTCAAAAAACAATTCCATAAAAATAATATATACAATAAAAAATGAACAAAAAAATATGTTTTTATTGAATTGCTTGAATGTCAGAAGCCAGTTCCAACAAATAGGGATGTTTAGGAAATACATGTGAAGCAGCCATGACATTTAATCTCCATGTATAACGGGGTTACAGCAGGATACACCATAAGAATGCCTTTAATATCTACAAAACTGATAAGAGAAGCGCTGTGCCCACTTGTATTCAATCTGGCGGCTCTACGCTCCCGCTGGGTTGCTGCTTCACCTCCCTTAATGCCTCCAGTTCATCCTGGAGGAAGTGTATCTCAGAGTTAGAGATCCCATCACGGTGGCTCCAGGCTCCAGAAGAAACATCCACAACGGGTCCTATCTCCATCCCTTCTGGACTGAAAAACCACCTCCACCTCCACCTCGAGGTGGAGGTGGAGGATAAGACAGGAGGAATGTCCAGGATAATTCCAACCCTCTCGGCCGTCATAGGGAATATTCTTTGTTATTAGCTTGTAGTTAAAAATATATTTCATTTTCTTCATATATAGAGAGCAACAGATAACCTCTCTCCCCTCACTCCCCTCACTCCCCTCACTCCCCTCACTCCCCCCTGAGCGATTAGGGACGCGTTGTAGGCAGATTAACAAGGCTGTTCGGCGCCATCAGGAAGTCTGTTCAAAAAGCCAGACGGGCACACTTACCACAGATGACAACATGATGTGTCATCGCCATGACAACATGATTTCAGAGGAGCAGAGGAGCTCATCTTTGATTGACACACACACACACACAGTTACACACACACACACACACACAGACACACACACACACACACACACACACACACACACACACACACATTTGAAAAAACCTTGTCTTCCACCATCTGACCGAGCATAAACAGCATTCCATTAAACCTTTTAATACGTTTAATTATACATTCGGCTCTCTGAATGTTCCTCACAATGTAAGCAAACACCTTGTTGTTTATGTTTAATCTTAACGGTTATTTTCATAACGGTGCATTCTGTCCACTTGCTGTGTTGTTCTGGAAATGTCTTTATTGAGCGTTGTCTGACAACCGGGTTCTATAGAACAGCCAGTTGCTTCTGCAATAGATTGTGTATATAAACCGTTTTGATCGAACTTGGGAGTTTGTGGGGTTGCCGGTTTGAACCCCCGCTGTGTCGCCATGGGGTGAACCATCAATAAGGAACTGATGAAACTAATGCATGTTTTCTATTTTGAGCTACAGTTCATCTTTTTTATTCATGTCCATATCCAAATGGCAGTTGATTCAGTCTGTCCATCCGTTGTGTTTGTAATAACTGTTTAAATGAATTGTTAAGTAAAGTGTTGTTGGTACTTCATAGATTCAGAGACATGACTATGTATTGAGGACGTGTACAAAACAGATACAAAACTTTTAGTAAAATAAGGTTATTCTCCACGTTCCCAGAGTGGAACAAGAAGCCCCGTACCGTTGTAGTTCTCAATCAGCCCAGGGACGCAAGATAAACTAACTCTAAATCTAGCAGATGCAGATTTTTTTTATTCAGATTTAGATTTAGATTCGCTTTATAGATTTCGATTTGTTTTAAAAATAACGAAAATATCTTTACTTTGAAGGAGCTGGAATAGTTTATTTTAGACTTCATTTGTTAACAGAGCAAGTCAACCTCAGCTGCTTCCATTGATTTAGTCAATGCTAAGTTGGGCGGAGTGAGAACCTTGAGAGAGTGAGCACTTTGCTTCTGGTTTGACTTTGGGTGAGTGGGAAATAACCTAATTCTCCAAAAGTGTGGGACAGGTGGGGTTAGGGCAGGGGTTCCTAAACCTGTTCTGCTTCTATAGAATTGATTTAAAAAAAATTCTTTAAAACATGTCACCTTTATGATACGGCATATTTTACATAAAGCATCGCTGCGACAATGCATTCAGTCAGACTGCAGACATGGGGATCAAACCCGGAATTTTATGTGTTGAAAGATAACTTACAGCTGGCTACGCTAGCAGTTGTCGTTGCATTACTTTATCACTCTTTGTTTCTTCAGAGGAACGTTAACTGTTAATCCTGAAGGTGTTTTATTTTACAATAATGACCATTATCCCGCTTATTATACAGCTTTTTATTGATGTAACAATAATTGTATTGCATCCGCTAAACGTAAATAGTATAAAATATAGTCAGTTTGAGTCTACGGTTGGAACCTGTTATTCATAGCAGTGTCTGCTATTCAGAATCAACAGACAGCAGAACACTGTAATTGGCCAATCAAAATGGAGCACTCAACAAAGCTGTGTGATAAAGTGTAGCTAAAGATTGTCGAGCCGTCTGTTGTTCTGCTGAGAGGAAAACAACAGTTTACCGCCTAGTATTCCGCTCATGTTAAATAGTCGTCGATTTATCATCATTTTTCTGTGATTCGAAAAAACACGCACCCATGTGTGTGTGTGTGTGTGTGAGTTTTGACAATGTATTCAAGTGGACTATTTGAATATATTTCTGTTGTCCAATGCATAATGCAAATCCCTTTGTGCACACATGGTCTTTATGCTAACGGTAAACATGGTCAGGACAAGTTGAACCTATTAGATACGTTGCTTGTTTGTTTTGTCTTTGTTTGTCTTTAATGATAGTTTTAAACTACACACGCACTCCAACTATGTATGGACGTTAGCAATATATACAGAATCAGAAATTAATATATAGTAGTTGTCAGGTCATAAGAATATATATTAATATATATTTTAGGGGCTTCTATATAAATCCTATAAGTTATGCAGTGTCTTCTGTGTGCAGTTTGCTGTGCTATGTTATCCTTTAATGAATGTCTTATTGTGTGTGTGATAACCCCTTAGTGTCACGGCGATGGTCCAATCACTTCCTGTGGGAAGTAGAGCTCACATTCTAGGCCCTCAGTCTCCTAGGTTACACAATGTCAGGGAAAATAACAACTTCTAGTTGGTAGCATTTTGAAACCATTAAAGATTAAAGAAAGCTGTGATATACCAGCGGCGATGGTGGAGACCATTCTCTGAGTGCTCTGTGCTGCACGCTGGTTCTGCTGAACTGAATGAAACACGCAGAAACGCATCCTTCACATGTCTTTGAATGTTTAATCAGTCAGACGCTTCCACATTCTCTTTATGGACGGGTTTGTCCCGATCGGGTTCCTAATCAAACGGAACGGAGCGCCCCACAGAGACCGGCCGCTGCAGATCAGGGGTGGGTTTCCCGATAACGTTGTCTCTTAGCGTGTTACGAAGACTTGAAAGGTATACCTTACTAAAGTTGTTTACTGTTCTACGTGTGTTCCCTGAACTATCCCTTAGGCGGCTGCTTAAGGTATACCTTCTTACGTCCGACGTTGTGCTGAAATCGATGACTCGAGAATCTACTTTTCACTCCAGGTAGCGACTGTTTCACCGCGTTATGAGAGGATGTGGTGTTCTTTATCAATAAAACACTGCAGGAATACTAAAGAATATTGCATTTATCATGACTGAGAACATATTCATAGAATTTAAAACTTACAACTCAATTATCAAACCGTAAATCTAATGATTGCCTACAGGTGGCACGAGCCCGCCACCTCAGATTGTGATATCAAGCCTCTTCCCGCTACACCACCTCAGCACATTACGCCACCTACCAGTACACCTTATTTGGCAAGAAAAGGTTGATTTAAATATTTTTTATATCATTGTCATGGTGCCTTAAATAACTTTGCAATTAGGGTTGATTAACCAGCAGCCCCATCACATAACTGGTGTAGTTCACAATTCTCTCTGATTGGCTGACAATTTCAATAAAAGCGCACCAACAAGAAATTAACATTAGATATGTAACATTAGATATGTCAGGCAGTGGTGTTGCGCAATATTTCGGGGCTCCCCCGCAGGTCATGAATTCCAACGGGGGGGGGGGGGGGTCGCGATCGTGAAGTCCAACGGGGGGGGGGGGGTTGACGCGATCGTGAAGTCCGATGGTAGGGTGGTGGTCCGGGCCGGCAGGTATGCCAGATGGCCAGTCAAACCGTGGTGCCTAGCAACTTAACAGGTAGGGGGGGGGCCCTGGGGGTGGGGGCCTCCTAAACTCCGGGGCTCCCCCGCACCGCGGGGTCTGCGGGGGCCTCCGCTACGCCACTGATGTCAGGGCAAAAACATCGCAAAAAGCGGTCCGCCAGCGTCACCAATGTGGACATGGAGGTCATGCTGGATGAGGTGGCGCTGAATCGTGAAGCACTGTTTTCGAGTTTTAGGAGTTTAAGAGGCGATTTCATGTTCAATAAAGTGCAAAATGTATCCACCGTAATGTACAATTTCGGCATGAAAACATTCCCATTAATGTGGTATTTTTGTTGTATATTATTACCGTTATGAACTACATATTGATTCACAGATTGAAATTAAACTAGGCCAACAGCTGATTTCAGAGGCTTGCGGGTCGGAACAGTGGTGGCCACTAGCGGAGTGAGCTGACAACATCGCTAAGGTAGAGTTAAGAGAGGTCCAGACCTGCCTTACGAAACGGTCACTTACGGAAGGTATACCTAGCTAAGAACGTTTCGGGAAACACGGCGAGACGTTAAGGTAGTCAAGTCAAGTCAAGTCAAGTTTATTGTCACTTCACAGTTTACAGTTTAGTATAAAGCAGTGATGTGAAATTCTTGTGTGCAATACCCGACGACAGACAGCAGTTATAGAATAAGATAAAATAAAAAGATAAAAATAGATAAAAATAGAATAAAAAATAGAATAAAAAATAGAATAAGGAATATAAAATAAAAATAAAAAATGCAATTTATAAAATGCAAAAATCAGCACAGAAAAGAGCAATATATATATATAAATCAATGTAATAAAATATACATTGTTATATGTTATACGCCCTTGTTCAGCAGCCTGATGGCCTGACTGTGGAAGCTATCTCTATGCCTATTTGTACGACACATGATACTGCGGTATCGCCTGCCTGACGGTAATAGTGAGTAAAGTTCGTGGCTGGGGTGGGCAATGTCTTTTATAATTCTTTTGGCCTTGGCCACGCACCGCTGGTTGTAAATGTCCAGGAGGGAGGGGAGCTCACCTCCAACGATATACTGGGCCGTCCGCACCACCCTTTGAAGCGCTCTGCGCTCGAGTGCCGTG
Organism: Muraenolepis orangiensis; assembly: GCA_027704905.1. Classification (NCBI taxonomy): domain Eukaryota; kingdom Metazoa; phylum Chordata; class Actinopteri; order Gadiformes; family Muraenolepididae; genus Muraenolepis; species Muraenolepis orangiensis. The sequence continues at coordinate 1,927,682 of CM051006.1, forward strand.
CAGTTCCCGTACCAGGCGGTGATACACCCTGTCAGAACACTCTCGATGGTGCCGTTGTAGAATGTTCTCAGGATGCGGGGGCCCATGCTGAATTTCTTCAGACGCCTGAGAAAATACAGGCGTTGTTGGGCCTTTTTCACCACGTGTGTGGTGTGCGTGGACCATGTGAGGTCCTCGGAGATGTGCACGCCGAGGAACTTGAAGCTGCTGACCCTCTCTACTGCAACGCCGTCGATGGAGATAGGGCTGTGCTCTCCCCTCTGCCTCCTGAAGTCCACGATCAGCTCCTTGGTCTTCTTGACGTTGAGGGCGAGGCTGTTCTCCTGGCACCACTGCTCCAGCGATCCGACCTCCTCCCTGTAGGCTGTCTCGTCGTCGCCGGCGATCAGGCCCATCACTGTCGTGTCGTCAGCAAACTTGACGATGACGTTGGAGCTGTGCATAGCCATGCAGTCGTGGGTGTAGAGGGAGTAGAGGAGAGGGCTCAGCACGCATCCCTGGGGGGCTCCCGTGTTGAGGGTCAGTGGCTCTGATGTGGTGCTGCCCATCCTCACCACCTGGCGGCGGTCCGACAGGAGGTTCAGTATCCAGCTGCACATGGATGGGGGTACGCCTAGACCTCTCAGCTTGGTGTCGAGCTTGGCAGGAACTATTGTGTTAAATGCTGAGCTGTAGTCCACAAACAGCATTCGCACATAACAGTTCTTCCCCTCCAGGTGGGAAAGGGCAGTGTGGAGGGCCATGGCAATTGCGTCGTCCGTGGATCTATTTTGACGATATGCAAATTGCCATGGGTCCAGCGTGGTAGGTAACACGGAGCAAATAAAGTCCTTGACCAACCTCTCGAAGCATTTGCTAACGATCGAGGTGAGGGCCACAGGTCTGTAGTCATTCAGGCATGTTACCTTGGTTTGTTTAGGGACAGGCACGATGGTGGATATCTTGAAGACCGCGGGGACAACAGCCTGGGACAGGGAGAGGTTGAAGATGTCTGCAAAGACTCCTGCCAACTGGTCTGCGCATGCTCTGAGGACGCGGCCCGGGATGTCGTCGGGGCCTGCCGCCTTACGGATGTTCAGCCGCTTAAAGGTGCGGCGCACATCCGCCTCCGAGATGCGCAGCTGGCTGGTCTCCCCAGTCGGTGCTGGCTTCGGCGGGCTGCCGTTTACGTCGAACCGAGCAAAAAATGTATTTAGCTCTCCTGGGAGGGAGGTAGAGGAGTTCTCTACACAACTGGTTCTCCCTCTGAAGTTCGTTATCTTCTGCAGCCCCTGCCACATACCCCTCGCATCGTGTTTCTTGAATTTATCTTCCACTCTGTCCTTATACTCCCGCTTGGCAGTGACGATGGTCTTACGGAGGTCGTAACGGGCTCTCGTATATTCCTCCGTATTCCCGGAACCAAAGGCGGCGTTACGCGCATGTAGGGCAGCGCGAACATCGCCGTTAATCCACGGTTTCTGGTTGGGATATATCCGAACCGACTTGGTCGGAACAACGTCATCTATGCACTTCTTGATGAACCCGGTGACCGACGACGCGTACTCGTTGACGTTATTGTCCGAGGCAACGCGGAACATGTGCCAGTCAGCGTGATCAAAACAATC